>JAWWEW010000051.1:1987706-2013310 GCA_035583185.1 Anabacerthia variegaticeps | reverse complement strand
GCCATGGATGGATTTGGAAGCCTCAGGATGTTCTGCCCTGCCTGGTGGAGGGAGAACATGGCCCAGGTCGTGGGTGATTTCATAGAATCCCAGAATGGTTTGGGTTGCAGGAACCTTAAAGCTCATCCCATCCCACCCCCTGCCATGGGCAGGGACACCTTCCACCAGCCCAGGGTGCTCCAAGCCCTGTCCAACCTGCCCTTGGAGACTTCCAGGGATGGGGCAGCCCCAGCTTCTCTGGGCACCCTGTGCCAGGGCCTGCCCACCCTCCCGGGGTGGAATTTCTAAGTCCCTTCTCTCACAGTTTAAACTCTTCCCCCTTGTCCTACCCCCACCTCCCCATGGAAAGAGCCCCAGAGCCCGTGGGGAGATGTCAGGGGGTTTGGAGCAGTGGGAGAGGAATTGAGACTTGCCCCCTTCCCATGCCCTGTGATCCAGCAGACACTGCTCTGCAGCAGCCCCAGAGCAGGGGCTTCTCTTCCTGACCCCACAGGTCCTGTCTGAGGGAGGTGATCCCCACCAGGACGTACTGCTCTTCTCCTGTGGCCTCTTTTATAGCAGGATGTAAAAAGCTGTCGACTTCTGATGGTGATTTCATCTGTCCTGTGTTGCAATTGCTTTTATTTCCCAGCAGGGAAAGCAGAAGGAACAGAAAGAGAGATGCCAGTCAGAAAGCATGGTTGGAAATGTAAGTGGTCACACAGGTCCAGGTTCAGAGGGGATCTCAGCAGATCAAGAGACAAGAGCCTCAAGTTGCACCAGGGGAGGTTTAGATTGGATATCAGGAAAAATTTCTTCATGGAGACAGTGGCCAGGTACTGGGAGATGCTGCCCAGAGAAGTGGTGGAGTCACCATCCCTGGAGGTGTTCAGATACCATGTGGATGTGGCACTTGGGGACACGGCTCAGTGGTGGCCTTGGAATGGCTTGACTTGATGATCTTGAAGGTCTTTTCCAACCTTCATGACTGTGATTTTTCTGATAAGTAAACAGGGCTCCGGGGACAGGGCAGTGACTGGGAGAGAAGGCTGTGGCAGTTTTGGGGCAGACACACTGATGACACCCCTGCCGCCCCGTCCTGTCCATGGAGGGGCTGTTCTCTCCTGCCAGAGTTCCAGGTTTCACAACCCAGCCCAAAAACTCTGTTTTGAAGCCCGTCACGTGCAACAACAATTATTATAAAATGCCTTTTGGTAAAATTAATTGATTTCATACCAAAAAAAGCAGCCACCTTGATGCTGAGAGGTTAACCCAGTGTGGTCTCTGCTCCACCAGGGAGGACATCAGGGTTTTTAACCCTTGAGGTGTTTCTAACTCTCCACCGAGGAGGAGGCTGGTGGCACTTCAGGAGCAGATCAATCCTCCCCCACAGCTGGAGCTGCTGCTGGTTCTTAACCCACTGCAAAGATCTGCCAGCCAGTTTAGGATCTGGGCAGGTTTTGTAGGAAAAAGATCTGGGCAGGTTTTTTAGGGCTCTGGTGTTCAGAAGAGACACAACACGATGTGATCGTTCACGGTGCACAACCCTGACTCTTGTTCCAAACCGGGACATCCTGAAATCTTCCAAATTCCCAGAGTTTCCTCCTGCTGCACCCCCAACCAGACACATCCCAGGAGCTCTCCCCAGCCCCAGGGCCCCAGGGCTGAGGCTGCTGGGTGGCTCTGGGTGTTGCTGTCCCCTTGGACTTGTGGTGAGAAGGAAACTGGTGGACACCAAATGGGGGAGCCACGGTTTTTGGGGCACCTCAGAGAAAAGGAGGTGCCACTTCAGCTCCTCTGCAAAGGCATCCTGCTGCTGCCAGGGCTGGGACTGGCAGAGCCAGGGAGTGTGTACCTGGCAAGGAACAACAGGGCATCCAACCTTCTTGCAGAGACATCACCTGAAATGGCACTTGACATCAAGCACCCTCAGAAAGGAGACTTTCTGGCCATGGTCACTCTCCAGCAGAGACATTCGCCTCCAAGGACATTAAAATACATGATGGCTGATCTCTGCTGTGACATTTGCCTTCCTGAGGTCAGGAACACGGGCAGAAGTCATAACTGGTTACACATGTCACAAGAAATCAGTCATCAAATAGTTCATCTGCACAATGAACAGAGTGTGTGGGTTTTTTTTTCTTCCACAGCAAATGTTTGGAGAATAAAGTCTTGTTCTGTACTGGCTGTGGAATGCTGAGGCCCTGGAAAGATGAGAGTAGTTGGTCTCTACAGGAACTGAGACATATTTTCAGTGTCTTGCCTCTTCTGGTTGTGCAAGGCTGGGATGTCCAAAACACAGCCAGGCCATGCCAATGGTGAGTGGGGTGGGATGAGGTGGAACAAAGGCTCCAGATCCTGCCCTTTCCTTGGTGAGCTCCCCTAGAAGGGAAAATCCCCTCCAGCACCCACAGCCTTTCTGCTCTCAATGGGCTGCTCAACCTTCACCTCTACAAAGCTCTTCAGAAAGAACTAAAATATCAAAAACATGGACAAACATCAAGTCAGGAGACCATGGGAATATGAAAACCACTTCAGAAAAGTAGAAGTAATACCCAGATAAGGAATTGAAACAGGAATGCAAACATTGACTGTGTACATGGAAAAACACGATAGACAGCCCCTCAAAAAGGGTAAAAAATTGCAGGAACAACTTAAAAAAAAACCCTTACACCCTAAAAAAGGGTTTGTCCAACCCTCAGGAGCTGCAAAACTGTCTGACAACCCACAGGAACTTGTGCCAACCCAGGCCCAGAGAAGGGAAAGCCATGGGGCTTGTTTTGCATCTGTGCCACGGGAGACCTGCCGCGGGCTGAAGTGCTCCTGGATGGGGTTCCAGGGGAAAACCACACGATGAGCAGCAGCAGATTGCCAGGGCCAGATGGCACCATCCACAGGCTCCCAAGACCAGGAATGAGGTACCAGAGCTGAGCACTCCAGGGTGGAATCTCTCACTCCACACTGCCCCAATAGCAGGCTGAAAAGGGACAGACACGATGCTGTTTCATCAGAAGAACTGGAAAGGTCCGTGGAGTGGCACGTGACACTCTGCCATCTGCAGCAGGGAATGCAGTGGAAGCTGCTCCAAAGGCTGGAGTGGGGAGACACGTGGTTAAATAGGGTCTGCTAGGAATGGTTTGGTTGGTTTTTTGGTTTTTTTTTTTTTTGTTTTGGTTTTTTTTTTGAGAAAATTCATGCCTCAAAAATCTACAAAAGGGCACTAAAATCCTGATTGATGTGTAGATGGTGAGGAGGGAACCAATTTTCCTGTCTCTCCAAGGCTCTCCTGCTGGCACTGGATGAACCCTGCAGGTGACAGGCTCAGGGCACAAGGAAGACTCCTTTGCCTCCGTGGGCACTTCAGCTGGGAAACTCTTCCTGCAGAAGCAGAAGATTTATCTTGGTTCAAAAATTAAGCAAATCCATGGAGAGGAGAACCCATGGAGGGCTGTTAAATATAAAAGCACCACCTCTGTCTCAACGCTGCAGATCTCTGGAGGGTTGAAAGCACATCAGGAAATACCTGAATTCATTATTCTTGTACAGACTCCTGGCTGTCTGGCTCTGGTTGCTGTCAGACCAAGGGCAGGTCTATGTGGAACTTAGTTCTAAACCATCTGGACTGTTCTTTAACAAACTCAGGGCATTGTTTGCCATCCCAGTGCCCATCTGGTGCCCTGAGGTGCCAGTTGCCTGGGCTTGTGCTCCTCTGAGCCCCAGGTGGATACTTGGAGAGGTGGTGGAGGAGTAGGTGAGCAAGCCCAGGCTGCTGCTGCCAGTCCAGAAGGGATTGCAGAGATGGGGCTGAGCATTCCACAGCCCCATCCACCCAAGACTGGTCCTTTGCCCACGCTGAGCAGCCCTGGCAGCCAGGAAAAGTACACCTTGTGCCATCCTTGCCCTGTGGTCAATGTGACTGACCTGATTCCCCGGGTGCTGAGATGGATGTGATCACACCAACCCTTGTCCTCGCGTCCCTCAGCCCTGGGACACTTGTGCTCAGCTCCCACTGGTGCAGCCTTGAGAGCAGGGGGAGAATTGGACCCTTTGGATGAGGCAGCAGGGAGAGGAAAGCCCTTGGTGATGCTGAGTGTGCAGCTTTGATGTTACACTGGGTCCATGTCAGCTTGTGGGAGGGCAAAACATGGGTCCTGACAGCCTGGTGGGAAGGAAATGTGGGACTGACTTGGTCTCCAGCCCTTCTCCTCTGGAAACTGAGACCAAAGTGTGCCTTGTCTCAAGCATGTTCATTAAGGAAAGAGGTGACCAAGACATTTAGCACGGGGTGTGAAAGAACCAGGAAATGAGTGTGGCAATAAAAATGGGAATATTTTGTCTGCTGAGCTCCATAAATAGTTATTGATCCCTGGCTTATTTGTGAGCAGCTAATTGGCAGTGTTTGCTCGCAGAGCGTTGCACTAAGTTCATCATTGTAATTACACAATGCAACACTCTAATTACAGCTGACTTCCACTGCTTGGCTGCTTGTGGGATCTTTACATCCTTTCCCTTAGTTTTGACAAATATTTGTAATTCAGCCTCATCTCTGCCTGCATATATATGTTGGTTTATGATCATTAATAGAGCTAAAGGAGGAGTGGAGTGGATCATTTATTTAATGAATTTGGCTACTTTTCCTGCTCGTAAATCTTTTTTGCCAGCAGTTTATTTTGCGTGTTTGTTGTTCCAAAAGCACTTCTTGGGTGCTTGTTAATCGTCCTTCCTGCTCTGTGAGCTCTTTGTGAGAAGTTTGTCCTGAGAGCCTGGGAGGAAGGTCTGAGCTGGGGTGTTGCCCTCGATTAGCTGTGAGAGTCACAGATTTCCCCTTCTTCACCAAGCCCAGGGCAGGGGTGGAGTCACCATCCCTGCAGGGCTTCAAAAAACGTGTGGATTTGGCACTTGAGGTTTGGTGGTGGTGGTGGCTTTGGGTTGAGAGTTGGGCCTGATGGTCTGAAAGGTCTTTTCCAACCTTGACAATTCCATGATTCCCCAGCAGCATCACAGGGTGGGTGAGGTGGGATGGGGCCTCTGGAGAAGGTCCTTCCAAGGATCAAAGATCAGAGAAGGTCTGTCCCTCAAAGCAGAGCCAGAGCCCATGAGTGTGTCCAGCAGGGTTTTGGGTTCCTGCAAGGATGGAGAGCCTCAGGCTGTCTGGGCAGTGTGTTTGTGTGTCATGGAGGAAAACCATCATCTTCCTTTGTTTGTCTGATGTTTCAGCTTCTCCTGTTCCAGACATCACTGAAAAGGACCTGGGTCTCTCTTCCCTACTCCCCCCTCCAGCTATTTATGCACATGGATAAGACCCTCCTGAAGCTTCTCCAGGCTGAAATTCCCACGCCTCAACCTCTCCAAACCTTTGATCACCTCTGGGGCCCTTTGCTGGTCTTGCTCCCATGTCTGGCTCTCAACAATGGATCATCTGCTTTGAAGTTCTCTGATATTCCTTCAAAAGCTGGCATTTCCCCTGCTTTTTCAGGGAATACAAACACAAAACTCAGCCTGGAGCCCAAATAAAGGAATCTGTTTGTCTCCCAGTGACCAAATACCCACATATTCATGAGGTATAGACCAGTATTTTCATTTCTGCTCCACACTTGTCATTCTCCAGCAGTGGTGGCCCCTGGACTGCAGCTGCCTTTGAAGGACTTGGGGTGTCCTGGATTTTGGTGCTGCTTTTCCTCCTCCCAGCCCTTGAGGATTTCCTTTCCCTAGTGTGACTATCCCAAGAAAAGGAAGGGGGGAAGAGAAAGCTGGAGGACACAGAGGCAGCATGGACAAGGTCAGAGGGGCCTTATGAGCAACCAACACCTCCCAGAATCTGATGACACCTCCTTGGGACTTGCCCTGGGGCCATGGAATCATAAAATATCCTGAGTTGGAAATGACCCACAAGGATCATCGAGGATCAGCTCCTGAGCCAGCGGGCTGAGCCCCTGGGAATACCAGAGACACACCAAACATCACTGACAGGGCTCATTGTCTTCCTTCTCAGGGCCAGCCGTGGTCCCTGCTGTGATTTACGTCGGAGGAGTTCATTCCAACCCGGGGGTTGTAAGTCTGGGCTCAATGAAAGGGCTCATGCTCCGAAGGGTTTGGCTGGAGGAGCTTCTGTCCGTGCTCAGTTTGTGATATTGTGGCTCTATAATATTATTCCCCCCCACCTTGTATTAGATTTGAGGTGGATTTCTAAAACAAAGGAAAAAAAAAGGAAGGAGCACAAGTTTTATTGCTTCTGACAGCTGCAAAAGAGCATTATTGAATCCAGGAGGCAGGCCATAATAAAGGGGAAGAGTTAAGCACAATGGAAATGTAAAAACACGTTCAGGGTAGGGCAGAATTCATTTTGTGGAGAGATGTGCCCTGGCTCAACCATGGCAGGGGCCAGGCAGGGAGGATGGGGCTGCTCTGGCTCTCCCCAGGGAACAGGATCCAGCACCTTGCTAGGGATGGGTAGGCAACACTCTTGAAACACGTCCACCCAAGCAGCCTCAACAGGGTCTGCTGGTGGCTAAAAGAGACACACGTGGGCCTGAGGAGATCTGAGAAGTTCCTCACTCAAAGCTGGTGGAGTCCCTGGAGAAAATGGGAACCAAAGAACTTTAGGAAAAGGTTCTTCCCCCAGAGGGTGGTGGGCACTGACCAGGCTCCCCAGGGCAGTGGGCGCAGCCCCAAGGCTGCCAGAGCTCCAGGAGGGTTTGGACAATGGGACAGGGACAGGGTGGGATTGTTGGGGTGTCTGTGCAGGGCCAGGGGTTGGATTGGGTGATCCTTGGGGTCCCTTCCAGCTCAGGTGATTCTGTGATTCCATAATTCCATGATCCCTCCCCAAAATGAGGCAGCTCATGCACTCATCTCTTGGGAAAGAGAGGCTGGAATGAGGTTGGGTGGGTTGGGAGCCCCAGGGACAAGAGCACAGTGCTATCAAGAGGGCTCTTTCTCACCACTTGTGTAGCTACAGCGGTCTCTAATTAGGCTCTCTGAACATCCCCTGTTCCACACTGGCTTGTGGATAAAACTGACCTTTCAAATAAGAACTGAGATACCCGAGGGGCTGGACATCTCAGCAGGTGAACATTTACCTGAGAGACCTCAATTTTTAATGCTACAGCTTAAACCCCTCAGTCACATGCACAATTTACTTCTTCACCTCCCTGGGCTTGTTCCTGCGCCCCACAGAAGCAGGACTGGAATGATGTTGCAGTGATGGAGGCCAGAAGGACAGACAGCAATCCTGCAGTTTTTGTCTCCACGACTCTGGATGGCTGTGAGAGACCTGGGCTGTGGCTGCTGGGCCCCCTTCCATTGTCATCTGCCATGCTGGGAACTGAATTCCCTGTGAAATGTTGCCTTTTCCTGATAAACCCCAACACAACCATCTCAATTACACGAGACAAACGAAGCTCGTACAATTCACACCCCCCCGAGTCCAGGAGCAGAGGCTTTAATGAATGTTTTCATGGGTACATTGCCAGGACTGGTGGTTTGGGGTGGGAAAATCAACGAGGAGGAGGAGAGATGTGGGCTGCACCTCTGCCTCGTCAGTGCCTGCCTTCATTCCTACCAGCAGATTCCTTCTCTCTGCCACACTGAGAGGATTCACCTGGAAACAGGTGGCAATGGCAGCAGTGCCATGCATGGCCTGGGGCTGGGGGGAAGAGGCAGGGGCCACAAACCCAGCTCAGGGATGTGCCCAGGGCAGGGCCAAGCCCATCCCTACATCCCAGGCATCGGTCCCAGGGCTGGGGAGCAGGGAGGGAGCCTTCCAGCAAACTGCAATTGTTCACTGCAGTAAATCAGCTGCTTCTTAACAGAGCTGCTGTGGGAATAGAGATGGAGACATAAAAGGGAAACCACAAATGTGCATTTGGCATTTTGCTGCAGTGAGCTCCTGCTAATTGTTTGTTGCCTCCTGTTTCTGCCCCTGTTTAGTTGCACAGCTCCTGAATTAAGCTGGCTCTGAGGCAAACCCTCCTCCAGCAGCCCTTGTGTGGCTTCCATGGGTGGCTGTGGCCTGGGGCTGCTGTAGCACACACACCTCTCCTGTGCCCTGCTCTGGTGATTAGCCCTTCATTAGAAACCCCTCTCTGTTCTGGGGACAAAGGCTGTTCAGTGGGGAAGCCTCTTGGGAAGGAGCTGTTTATCAGAGCCTTGGATGAGACTGTGATCCAGCCTTCTCCCCCTCCAAGGGGGACCTGTTTCTGTTGATTTGTGGTCCTGGCACACTGGAGGGAACAGTGCCCTATCCACCTGAGCCTGCCCCACCTTCCCCCTTCTCTGAGACTGGTGTTGGGCTTCCCAGCATGTGGATCTCAGGGTAGTTGATTCATACCTGATTCCCTTGCATGTGGTTGCTACAGCACTGGCCATGCCAGGGCTATTTCTGAGGGGGGTGATGCAAAGAGGGACCCTTCGAGCTCCTTGTCCATCCCTGTCTGCCCTCACTGGCTCTGGAGCTTTCTCTGCCCAGTGGTTCTGTTTGTGTGCCCTCTTCTAGTGCATGTGTGGGCTGCAGTTGTGCCCTGACCCTTTTGGGACCAGGTTGGTTTTTAATCCCACCTTTCAGCTGCTCATCTTCCCCTTCTTGAAGCGTCCAGGGCCAGGCTGGACAAGTTTTGGAGCAACCTGGTCTAGTGGAAGGCGTCCCTGCCCATGGCAGGGGATGGAACGAGGTGACCTTTAAGGTCCCTCCCACCCAAACCAGTTTAGGATTCTGTGATTCCCTGTTTTCACCTTTGCAAACCCGACATTCTGCTGCTCCTGTCACTCCCTTCCCTTGCTCTTCTTTAAGCCAGGAAAGCACCTTCAGATGTTTCAACTTTTCCACCTCCATGGCCAAGAGATGTGATTGAGGGAAGGGCTTTCTGCTTTGTGCTAAGAACCAGAAAAGTGCCTAAAAGGTAGAATATAAGAAAAGGCAGCAGCTGTGCCAAGCCCCACAAGGTGTGTGCTCACAACTGAATGCAGGGCTGGGGTGTGCCAGGAGCCCAAGCTTTGGCTCAGACCATCACCACGGGCACCTCATGGTGCTGGGAGAGTCCCAAGGGACTGGGACAGGATTGAGCCGTGGTTAAGCCATGGTTGGAACACACTGCCCTGGGAGGTGCTGGAGTCACCATCTCTGGAGAGTTCAAAAAACCAGCAGATGTGGCACTTGGGGACAGGATTTGATGGGTGTGATGTTGTTCAGTCAAAGGTTGGGCTTGATGATCTTGGAGGTTTCTTCCAGCCTTAATGACCCTGGGGTTCCATGATTCATTGAGAGCCCCAACTGTGCCCATGCCAAAACCAGAAGATGGCCATGGTTGTGTGAGTGGGGCTGGCAGTGGCACTGAGAAGCCCCACAGGGCAGACATGGTGCCACTGGGCACCCCCAGTGCCAGCTCAGCCACCCCCAACCTGCACAGAGCCTTTCCCTGGCCCCCCTTTCTAGACCAACTGTACCCATTTTCCCCTGGAATGGAATGGCCTGAGCAGATCGAAGAGGAGCTGCTAAAGAGACTCATTGAAAACCCTCACTGGGTTTTCGAGGATCCATTTCTCAATACACTCAATATAAGTGTAAGACCACCTGACAAATGATTCCAGACTCCTGGAGAACTATCTGTGGAGCAGTGGGAAGGCTGCTGTGGCACTCTCTTGTTCCTCACTTGAAGTTAATGCTGCTCTGATGTGCAGAGCTCCTGACACACTCCAGAGTTCCACGGCTCTTCCTTTGCCAGGGGAGCAATGTCTGAGACACAATAAGGGCTTACTAAAGGGCCAGTGAGGTCCTTCATGGGAAAGGTTTGTGCCAAGAGGCAATGCAGGCTGTGTGAGGCAGAGAAAAAGAAATATTTTAGCTGTACCCTGTGAATCTTAATGCCTTTGGAGTTTGGAAGGCTGGTAACAAGTGCTTCTGCCATTCCTGTAGGATTCCATCGTCCTTGTAGCCACCTTGGATAGAAGGAATGGGAGAAATAAAAGCAATAAACAGGGACCAGTATGGTGGGAACAGGTTTGTGGTGTTCCCTGGGAAAGGCAGGCTGTGGATCTGCAGTCTCCCAAGAGCTGCCACTAAACACAAGGATGGGATGCACCCAGGACATCCCAGAGGAGACCTGTGGGCTTGGGGAAGGGGCTGCCCTGGCAGGAAGGATCCTGGGGCTGGTGGGAGCAGTGGTGGGCATGGCTGGACACTCCTTGAGCTCCCCCAGCTCATCCTGCTGCTGAGCCAGGGTGGGAGGGCTCTGCACCCACCTGTCTGGCAGGGTTGCTCCTTGCTCCTGCTGCAGTGATTCCTCTTGGGACATTTTTCACTGCCTGGGAAGCTGCCATCCTCTAAAAGCAGCTCTGCCAGCCCATGGCAGGGGGTTTGGAACGATATGATCTGTAAGGTCCCTTCCAGCCCCAAACCAGCCAAAGAGTCTGTGAGTCCACAGTATTGCTGCCCAGGAAAAAGGGCAATGCTGCTTCACACCATTAACCCCATCACAGAGAAAGCCCCTTCCCACCTTGGGGAGCCCTTGGTATGGATTTGGGAGTGCCAAGGTCACGTCCCATGGTGCCAGGGGCTGATCCAGCCTCTGAGCCTCCTCACTGCCCTCACTGCTGGCTTCTCCCAGGAGCTGCAGGGCTTGGGGCACAACGTGGTGCAGCCCAAGCCCTGTGGGACTTGGCTCCCGAGCAGCACGAGCCAAGCAGGACTTCCTGCTGATGCTGCAGGGGAGAAATGCTGCACTAAAGCAGGAAATCTCCAATGTGCATTGCAAATGAAGAGGTTTTTCATTTGGGTTCCAAAGGAGGAAAAATCTCGCCAAGGCTGGTTAATAACACAGGAAAGCTCTTGTGGTTATCGGGGATCTTCAGCTCTAATCCCCTCTGATAACAGTAAATTGAAGCAGCTCCTCTGCTGAGGTTTTTCTCTAGCTGGATCATACCCGTATAATAAGAGAAATGGGCACTGCCTCTCCTATTTACCATTCCTTCATTTAAATAAGTTTTTAAACTGCACTTTCCTGCCTTCAGAGACATCTGATTTACTGCATTTTAAACAGAAACCACTACTGCAACAATAGCTCTTTCTATCAAGATTTGTAATCAGGTTGTTTCTGTTTGAACTGTTGTTATTCAAGTTATTAATTTGTCATTTTGCACAGAGTGTGATCACAGAAAGAGATGAGCAAGAGGGTCTGTGCACCTGCAGGCAGAGCAGGATGGATTTAATTAGAGCCAAGAAAGCTGCAGGTTTTATTTTGTGTATGTGCCTGTTGGTTTAGTTTTCCCTCAGCCCAGCATTTTAAAAGCTTACACAGCAATCTGCATAAATTACTATGCACATTTTTATTTAGATTCTTGCTCCTAATTTGATTAATGATAATGACTTTGACAGAGGAGCTGGAGAGGGATTTTTTGCAAGGGCATGTGCTGGTAGGACAAAGGGGAATGACCTTAGGCTGAAGAAGGGTGGGTTTAGATGGGATATTGAGAGGAAATTCCTCCCTGGGAGGGTGGGCAGGCCCTGGCACAGGTTAAATCCCAGAGAAGCTGTGGCTGCCCCATGCCTGGAAGTGTCCAAGGCCAGGTTGGACAGGGCTTGGAGCACCCTGGGCTGGTGGGAGGTGTCCCTGCCCATGGCAGGGGGTGGAACTGGATGATCTTTAAGGTCCCTCCAACCCAAACCGTTCTGTGACTCTCAGGTCGCAGCAAATCCTGTGGAAGGGAAGAAGATGTATCAGCTTTGGTGCCATTTTCTCTCTCCAGAGAGAGAGCAAACACTGCAAACTGGCCTTTAACGCTGATTTGAAGATCATTGCCTTGCTTTTGGGGCGAGGCAGGTGGCCACTGCTGCTGTCCATGGGGCAGGGAGGTGGAAGCCTTCCCACTGAACAGGATCTTGGTTTTCTCACCTCAGCTTCTCTGCTGCCCTGCCTGGACCAGAGGAGACCCGGGGTGTCCTCTGATACAAACTTTCCAGGGTGGGTTTGATGTCCCACTCCATAACCTGGGTTTAACTGGTGACTCCAACCTCTTGGAAGAGCCAGCTGCCTCAGACACCTTCAGCACCCACTGACAGCCCAAAGAGAAGTTCCCCATGCATTGCTTCTGCTCCCACTTGGAGCCAGCAGCCGTGTCCTGGCTGGGGTTTGCACCAGGAAAAGTGTCAGCAGCAGAAATATTAATTAGGTTGTTGATATTTTGATCCCCATTTCCCTTTCAGGTCTTTCTTTCCTGTGGGGATGGTGCAGCAGTGGAACAACCCCCAGAGAGGCCACGGGATCACCCTCTGTAGGGGTTTTCAAGGCTCGGCTGAGCTGGCCTAATGGTGGTTCTAGTCTTAATTTGAAGAGGACCTTGGGCCAGAGACCTCCAGTACCCAACATTTTTGTGGTCCCTCTGGTTGGGTGTAAAGTCAACACATTTCCTCCTCTGCCTGGAGGAACCTCTGCAGGAGTTACTTAGGGTGAAAGGATGCAAAGACTGTGATCCCACTCCCTCTACACGAATTAAAAAGAAAAGGAACTTTTGCAGTAAGAAGAGCCCCGTTTTTATTGATGCTGCACAGAAACAAGTGATTTTGCATCCAGTTTTAGGAGAGCAGTATAACTGACTTTGACAGCCTGGTCTAATAATAATAAAAAGGCCCAGCTCCTCACAGTGCAGCCTGATAGCAAATCTGGAGTGTGAATTTAGCCCATAAAAATTCATCTACCATGGCTAAAGCCCTGTAAATTGAGTCCTGTCTTTTGGTTGTTAAATAAAAAGAAAAACACGGCGCTGTGATGACAGAAACATTGCTCAGCTCTTGCAATCCTATCTTGTTAAAACATCACTTAGAGTAATTTACGGGGGTTCATTAAAACAGATATTTAAATGAACTCTCTTTTCCAATGTCTCCCCTTCTCCTCCTCTCCCCCCAACCCCTGGGCATGTCAAACATTGCACCGAGGCTGGATTCCCTCAAACAGAGGGGATGGAGCCGTGACCCTGCACAAGGAACCCTTCCACACCTGGGTGTAAACTCCACCCTGCACTCCACCCCAGAGCTCCTCTGACCTCTCAGAAGGTTGAAGGACATGTGGGATGCTCCCTGTGGTGCCTGCAGATGTTTTTGGGAAGCGGCAGGGGAGGTGATGCCCCGTGCCCAGGGCTCTGCCCCAGCTCTCCATCCCCTCCATCCATCCATGCTCCTGCCCAGCTGCTCTGCTGAGAGCACGGGAGAGGAGGTTTGCAAGCACAAAGCCTGAGCCAAAGGACATAAATGTGTGTTAGAGTGCTCTGAGACATCAGAGAGTGTGTTCCTTGGCTGCACTCAGCTGGGGTCAGCTGG
This sequence comes from Anabacerthia variegaticeps, assembly GCA_035583185.1. Lineage (NCBI taxonomy): Eukaryota > Metazoa > Chordata > Aves > Passeriformes > Furnariidae > Anabacerthia > Anabacerthia variegaticeps. The sequence continues at coordinate 2,000,025 of JAWWEW010000051.1, read as the reverse complement.
GTCAGGCAGGAGAGAGAATGCAGCAAGCTCAGTGCCTGCCTCTGACAGCACAGGAGAGGGAGCTCATCCACGGAGCCCTCCTTTGATCCCTGGCCCAGGAGCCAGGGACATGCAGCTCCTGCTCTCCCTGGGCCAGAGGCTCGGGTTCTTGCTGAAAATTAAAGGCCTTCAAGGGATTCTTCCTCTGTGATCTTGCCCAGCCGCTTTTTGAACCCATCTAAAACGTCCTGTCTGCAGGTTCCTGCAGGGAGAAGTTCCACAGCTCTGGGGTGTGTGACAAGGGCCTCGTGTCCCCTCCTTTGAACCTTCCAATTACTGGTTTCACTTAATGGTCCCAAATTCTTGCATTTAGAATAGACCACAAAGAGTCATTTTCTCCCTACTGTCTTTGTGTCTCGTTCCATCTTCTGTGCCTCTCCATTCCAATTTCCTGTTTCCCATCCTGCAAGGTCCTAATCTGTTTGGCCGTGGCCCATTTGGAAGGGGTTTCACACCTTTGATGGCTTTTGCTGCTTTCCCCTGCACTTCTTTCATTGCCACTTTACTCTTTTCAAAGCAGAAGGACCAGACTGTGCCCGCCTTTCAAGATGCAGGCAAGCCATGAATTTATGCAGTGGCACAAAGCACCAAAATAGATGTTCTCTGTTTTGTTCCCTAATAATTCCTACTGTTCCCTTTGCCTTTTTGACCATTTCTGAGCTTTTCACAGAGCTGCCTGTTACAGCCTCGAGATCCTCTCCCTGCATGTGTAGAGCCTAATTCTGCAAATAGAGAATTACTTGTTAGCATCACCCTTATCCTTATGCACATGCATCGAGTGAATTTATCCATGTTAGGTTTAATCCATCATTGGCTTGCCTGGTTAGCCAGTTTTTTTAAGTTTTTCTGCAAGTCTTTGCAGCCAGAGAAACTTGATGTCACTCCCAAAAGCAGTTAAAGCAGCAAAAGTACCTGGAGTTATAAATCAGGGAAACATAGACTGGTTTGGGTTGGAAGGGACCTTAAATCCCCTCCAGTTCCACCCCGTGCCATGGGCAGGGACACCTCTCACCAGCCCAGGTTGCTCCAGCAGCAGCAAAGCCATAAGCACACCCAGAGCATCCCTGCCCATCCCTGCCCATGCTCCTGCCAGTGAAGTGCTGAGGGTCTTTATTTCCCTGGGCACAATTCCCTGCATTTGGAGTCATGGAAGAACTCCTCCTGCTCCGTGAGAAACAGAGAGCATGGAGGAAGCTTTGGGCTGGCCGAGGGTTTCCTTCAACACACATTATTGTTGCCATTTCTCTTGCACTTCCACTGAGTCAGCCCCGTGCAGTTCATAATGGTTTGAATCCCGCTGCATCTGACAGGCTCTGACAGACCCCAATCCATCTTGCACACCAAAAGCTGTTGTCAGAAGCCCTGATTATTTCATAACTTTAAATCTGTTTGTATGCTGACGGTGCTCTCCTGTGATGTGCCATCCTGGCAGATGTGACTCTTATAAGAAAACACATAAATTTCCAAGGAGCCTCTCCGGGAGTAATCTCGGTGAGTTTTCTGTTAGCAGCAGGAAATGAGGCACCTTTCCAGAGCTGCAACCAGCAAACCCCTCCTGTGTGAGCCCCCAAAGCAGCCTGAGCAGAGGCTTGGAGAGAACAGAGATGTGGAGGGGCAGAGTACCAAAGTTTTCCCACTCCTTTGCCCTTTCACCTTTACAAAATGAAGATGCAAGCCCTGCCTGGTCATGGGAAGCGGAGCCCAGCTAGTCAGCACAGCTCCCACTGGAGTCAAAGAGAGATTCTGGCACCACCAGAGGACCTTTCATCTTCTGCCCTTGTGGTCCTGCTTGGCCTGGGCTGTTCCCCCCTGAGCCCTGCAGTAGGTGTGATGAGATGAGTCTCCCTGCCCATCCACTGAAGCCAAACCTGAGCCCCTCCTGCAGCAGCAGCTCTGTGCAAATCTGCTGTCAACATCTCCCCACCTTCCTGCAGTGTGAGGAGGGAAAAGCACACATTGTGCTGGCCCCAGGAGGACACCCAGTGACCACCCGGGGGGAGAGGGATGCAGGAAGGGGCTGAGCAGGCATAAAGCCCTCTGATCCAGCAGGGACAGCCTGCAGGGTCTCTCCTCAGGCACCTACAGCATCTTTGCTCTGGCCCTGGAGCCTCCAGCCCCAGCTCTTCCCACCAGCTGGGTGCAGGCTTTGAACTCTGTGCTCTCAGGGGAGGCAAAGCAGAGGGAAGAGCCCATTCCCATTCCCAGGAGCATCCTTGGGTGAGTGGCCATGCCAGGGGCAGGAAGGGACCTGGCTTGCTCTGGCTCCTGCTGAGCAGGGGAGCTGCAGAGCTCCCCAGCAGCTGGAGAGGCTTTGAAAAGCTCAGCCTCACCCAGGGCTGCCTTTTTTCCTCTCCCTTTTTGACAGCAGCAGAGGGGACCTTTGGACCCTTCAAAGCCTGGGCTTAATCACTTACCTGATTGAAGCCATTGCCTCCATTGACTTTGATATTTCTTGCCATTAGCCTGCCGACCTCCGGGATTAAGGGATTCATCTTCAAAAGCCCAAGTGGCTTTGTTTGGGCTGGGGCTGGGGCTGCTCCTGCTTCTCCCAGCGTGGGATTCCTTTCTCAGCCCTGGGCACAGGGGTCATGCTCTACCCTGGGAACCAGGAGGGGCTGCAAGAGGCTGCACCTCCACCACTCTCACTGTCCCTCACTCTGTTTGCAACAGAGATATTTCATTCCACTGCTTTCAGGGTGGGATTAAAGAGAAGGATGTGTCCCCTTCTCTTGCCAGCTTTAGAAATGATTTTTTTCCCCACATGTTGAGCAGGGACTTGTGTGCAATCCTTGCTGTTTGCTATTTCAGAAGCACTGCTCTCTGCAATCCAGGGCTTGTTTTTCCTGCTGCTGTATCACCTGAGGATCCAGAGCAGCTCCAGAGCAGCACCCACCCCGTGCCGGGTGCTCTGGCCCAACCAGCCTCAGGGTGGGAGGCAAAGCAGAGCACATGGATGGCTCAGATGGCCCCACAACGAGCCAGCTGGTGGGATGGTTCCTGAAAAGCACAGCCTGGCACCACTGCAAACCAGTCCTGCCAGGGGCACTTACTGAGGGGCTGAGCAGGGGTGAGACCTTCTACTCCTCCCCACCTTGTGGGACCCCCCTGGAGCTCCTTTTCCCTTCTGTGACCCCAGCCTGCCTGTGGCCAAGGGGCTTTCTCCTTGGGAGAAGACCGTCTGATTTACTGGTTGGCCTGTAATGCTTCACAAGACATCGAGCTTGTAGGCAATAGTCTTGTCTGGGCACCAATGTGGACCAGAAGAACCCCACCTTTAGTTCCCCTGGTAACCTGGGGTGGCACCTCAGCTGTGTCTGTACCCAAAAAGGGTACTGAGCCACCCCTGGGCTGCTCTGCTGTGAACCCATTGCTGCCAGGACTCCGAGCCCAGGTCCTAAAGCCAACACTGCCCCCCTTTCCTGGGGACAAGTCCATTTGCCCTGCTCAGTTCCCACCCGTGCCAAGACCTCAATTATCATGCTGAATGGGATCAGCCCCTCGCTGTCCTGCCCAAGGCACTGTCCCCTCCTGGAGCTGAGGGAACCCCAGGCTGGTCTCTGCCCCTCACTGCCCTCAGGGTTGGAGTGCCAGAGGGCATGGAGAGGAGCAGGGAGCAGCTCTGACACTGGGATGCTGCTCTGGCCTGATTTTCTCAATCTTGAGCTCCTCCACGCTATGAATTTTCTGAACATTTGTTCCTCCCAGCAGGAGCTATTGTTTCTGACATATTTATCCAGCTCAGTGCTACCTTGAGATATCACTTTTGACAGATAACCTTCTTAAATTAAACATACAAATGTGGCCTACTGAGAGGGAAGATGTGAGCACTAATGGTTCTGAGAATGATGGAGAAACCTGCCCATTAACTCCTCCTGAGCTGCTAAACGTGCTCCTGTATCAGGAAAAGAAGCAGCAGGATCAAATGGGGAGAGAGATCACAGGTTTGAGATTTAAGATGAAATTGAGAGGTGGGAAAGGTCAGGGGACAGAATTCAGGTCTCTGCTGTGTGAAAACTGAGGCCAGCTTACAGGGAAAGAGGGTTGGAGTCCAAGGCAGGGATTATCAGCAGGAGGTTCAGGAGCTCCAGGACCCACAGGATTCCCCAACATCTTTCCTTGTGCTTTCCCAGCCCTCTGCCAGGGCACCTCTGGGTCCTGCAGCCCTGGCAGGTACCAGCTGCTCTGCTTGGGCACAGGGCACGGTCCAAACTGAGCTCAGGGAGGGGAAAAAGAAGGTCCCCAGGGTTCCTGCCAGGGGACTGGTGTTGAGTCATGTCACTTGCTTGAACTTTTTTCCCAGAACCAAACCCAGCAGCCTGAGCTGTGTGGGGAATCTCTCCAGAGGGTAACACAGCTGCCAGGGATGGAGCAGGATGGACCTGGATCATCCCAAAGAGAAGAGATGCCAGGGATGGACCTGGACCTGCAGCTGGATCATCCCAAAGAGAAGAGATGCCAGGGATGGAGCAGGATGGACCTGCAGCTGGATCATCCCAAAGAGAAGAGATGCCAGGGATGGAGCAGGGTGGAACTGGATCATCCCAAAGAGAAGAGATGCCAGGGATGGAGCAGGATGGACCTGGATCATCCCAAAGAGAAGAGATGCCAGGGATGGAGCAGGACCTGCAGTTGGATCATCCCAAAGAGATGCCAGGGATGGATCAGGGTGGAACTGGATCATCCCAAAGAGAAGGGCTGCAAGGCAGTGCCTGGTTTTTTCTTTGAGAGCCTCCAGCAGTGCTGAGCTCAGCTGTGACAGAGGGTGCTGGGATGTCTCCAAGCTTCTCTCTCCCTGGTGGGATGCATTTGGATCCCTGGGATGATGCTGCTGCCCTAGGGAGGTGGGAATGTCCCAGTAGAGCCCTGCTCCCACCTCTGAGGGGTCACCCAGACCTTGGCAGTGCCACCCCTCCAAAAACCCAGGCCAGGGGGCACCACGGGGGCTGGTGTTTCCTAACTGAGAAATGATATTTATCAAGGGCTGAACAAAGCCCTTCGTGGGATCACAGAATCCTTGAGGTTTGGAAAGATCTCCGAGACCATCGAGTCCGCCCTTTGGTCAAACAGCACCTTCTCACCCAGACCGTGGCACTGAGTGCCACACTGAGCCATGTCTTGAACCCCTTCAAGGGCTGGTGACTCCAGCAGCTCAGTGGGCAGCCAGTGCCAGTGTCTGACCATGCTTTCAGTGAAACAATTCTCCCTTAGTTTGAGCTTATAAAGCATATTTACCTTATCCCATTTATTTGGAAATGTATTTGCCAGTTCTATCCTCAGAGGGAGCCAGTTCACACCCTCTCCCCCAAAACTGCTGCCACCCATTCCCCTGCATCTCCTCCCTGCCCCTCTTACGAGAAGCAAGATTTCAATTCCACCTTTTCCTCCCGACTTCTCTCTGTCTCCAAGCCCTTACTATTTTTCTCCTCTTCGGCCCATTTTTCTTCCCTCATCGATGAGAACACTTTGACTGATTCCCCACCTCCCTCCCCCGGATGAAATGCCCAGTTCCTTGACACACTGAAATTGCTAATAGTTCTTGCCTCTTCTTTTCCTAAATGGAGTAGTTTTGAAGAATTACTGAGCTCAGCACTCCATCAGCTCCTTGCCTGAGCGGGGCAGACACACAGGCAGGAGCTGGGCAGCACTAGCAGCTGTAATTCCAAGCCTCCCTGTGTCTATAATTAAGCTGGAGGTTTATGATTCAGTGTCTGGGCTTTGTTTTTCCTCGGTGAACTGCGAGGAGCCCTCTGAAGGAAGTGTTTTTGCTGGTTGCTCAATTGCACTTATATATATTCCTCCCCAATTCTCTCCCCACACAACGTCAAGAGCGCTCTTTTGAAAAATGGATAATCCATACGGTGAATTTTACAGGCAGCTCCCATTTTTAAAAGTCAGAGAGAAAACCCCAAGCAGCAGGAAGGTAGAAAATGAACCGAGAACGGAGGAAGGAAAGGAGGGAGGGGGAAGAAGAGGCCAAGGGAGTGTTGCCTCGTAGCAAGGAGGGGCAGGAGGGGAAGGGCAGTTTTGGGAGGCTGTTTTTGTGTCCAAATGCCATTGCACCTCGGAAATGCATTTTGCACAGCCCCTGCCGGGCCTCCTCCAGCAGGTTGTCCCCTTTGGCAGGCTGGGATGTCCCCCGGCAGGACAGTGTCCCCTCTGCTCAGCCCCTGCCCACTGCAGTTCCAGCTTTTCCCATTTCTGTTGCCTTCTCTAGCAATTTTTCTGCATCTCATCGGGGCTTTCCTGTTCTTGGGCAGAATGTGGCCACTTTTCCTGCAATTTTTCAGAGTGACAGAGGCAGTTTCTGCAGTGCCAAGACACACTCAGGTCTCTCTCTGCCCCCTCCAGCTCCTCATCTCCAGCCAAATCCCTACCAGGGGGCCGCTGCCATATGGTTTGATTGTGCTGTTCCGTACCATGCACTGGCTTAAGAATCACTAAAGAGGAAAAGGAGTAAATAACAGCAAATATTCAAGAATGCCTTGAAACAGCCATGGCAATTTCAGCCAGGAAAAGGTAGGGAAGATTAAAAAAAATAAATAAAAAAAAAGGAATAAATTGAAAAATGTAATCTGGGAATTTCCCAGATGAAACGCTTTGGAAACAGCAGCAGGTTTCATTAGCAGCCTTTCAGAGCAAAGCCTGCTGTGACTGCAGAGTTGTTCTGTTTAATTTCTGGAGAGTTTTTAAATTTAAGAATTGGATTAACTGGAGGGAAAGGTGCTAAAGGAGTGAATGGACTCCAAGAAATAGACTGGATTAAACTGGGAGGTTCTTTCTCTATCCCTGAGGGAGAGGTTGGGTGGGTGGGAAGTGGCACTGGAGGGGTCTCCATTTCCCAGTTTATTCATCACAGAAAAAGTCTGGTATTTTTCCCTAGTCCGAAGTGCAGATGGGAGAGTGGATAAGACTCCTGGTTTTGCTGGAAGAATATCAGGAGTTCAGAAAATGGGGAGCCCAGCAGTGTTGCAGGGCAGGGTGTGAGCACAGTGCCGTGTCCCCACACAAGGGCAGCAGGTCCCCAGCCCCTGCAGGCAGGTGGAACAGCACAAGGGATGGAAATGCACCTTTTAGACATCACAGAATAACAGAATCACGGAGTCATGAAGGCTGGAAAAAACCTCCAAGCTCATCGAGTCCAACCCTTGACCAAACACCTCCTTGTCAATTAAATCATACATGAAGTGCCAGCTCTACTCGTTTATTGAACCCTTGCAGGGCTGGTGGCTCCAGCCCTGCCCTGGGCAGCTGTACCAGTGCTTAATGACTCCTTCAGTGAAGAAAGTGGCCCCTGGGGGCCAGCCTGAACCTCCCCTGGTCCAGCTTGAGGCCCTTTGCCCTTGTTATTAGGCTCTTCCTGGGAGAGGCAAACTGAGCCTCTATACCTTGGGGTTTGGGTATGGACCTCTACCTAAACCATGCCCAGGAGAAGACACCCTTTGTAGCTCTGCCTACCTGTACAGCCATTTCCCCACGCCTTAAAAAACCTGGTTTCAGACTCTTAGTAAAATCTCACAAGCCAAATTCCACGTGTCTCTGATTCCCCGTGCTTGATAACAGCAGTTCCCATAATTACAGGAGCTGGGAAGAGGAGCCAGAATCCACAAGTGGTGCTTCAGAACAGGCAAACAAAAGAGGAAAGGGGGAGGGAGGGAAACAATTTTTGTGATTCCTCCTCCGCAACTGGTTATGAGGGTTGCATGTAAATGGGCAGGAGGAGTGCTGGGTGGAAGGAGATGCAGATGAGAGGTGAGGGGACACTTTGGGAAGGGAAGGAGACAGTGCCAGCAGCGTGGCAGCAGCAATTCCAAATCCTCCCGGGAAATTCAGGGCACTCCCCAGTCACCGCCATGCACTGGGAGACAGGGAGCTCTCCTAAAACTCAGAGCTCTTTAGGCTCATTGGGCACCTTGTCAGTGAGCTAGGAAGGCTGGCAGAGGAGTGTTCAGCACACCCCTGGAGCGGGCTGGGGATGGTTGGAATGTTGGAGCTGGTGGGACTATGGCAGGATGGAAAGGGAAGGGCTGGGATGTGGAGCGTGTGAGCTCAGCAAAGGGCTGGCAGGAGAAGCAGGAACTGTGGTGGGTATCCTTCCAACAGGCCCCAGTGGCTCCACATCCTGCTCCCAGGGGGACAAGGAGATGGAATGCTGATGTTTTCTCCAGGCGATTCCTTTTTAACAACGCTGGGAAGTTGAAATTCAGGCAAGAAATGAATCCCAGAGGCTGTGCCTTGCCCTGCCCCAGCTCCCAGCTCCAAAATCCCTCCACTGCAACCACACAGCGCCCAGAAATGTGGGGAGTGGGCATATAGAGGAGCTGTCTCTGGCATCTCCATGCCCTGCTGCCCTTGCCAGCCCCTCTGAACCCACTGTGGCCCTCCCAGCCATAAAGGATCCTGCATTTTGGCTGCACACCTGGGCAAGGCAGGTAACACTGGCAAACAAACAGTCCTTTTTTGGTTGTCTTCATGTTTTGAGCTGGAAACACTGGGGAAGAAAATGAATGGATGGGATGTGGCAACAGGCTCTTGGTGGGCAAACTCACTTTGCTTTTGGTGGTGTTTGTTTGTGTTGCTTTTCTTACTCTTGCAGGAAAGATGTAACAGAAATGTTTTCAAGCCAAAATGAAACATTTTGTACATTCAGGCAATTTTTTTTAAAAAAGGAGTAGTTTGTTTGCTTGGGCTTTTCCCCTTTGTTTGCCTGTGGGTTTAGTGGCTATTTACAAAGAAAAGTCTGGTTTGTTTATCTAATAAGGAACACACAGAGGAAGTTTGAAAGCGGCCAGTGGAGGCTCTCGGGATGCTTGTGGTGCCTGCCCAGCTCAGGGTGGGATGGGGGCAGAGCCCAGGAAGGGCAGTGGATTTGCTCTGCCATGAGACCCTCTCCTGCTGCCTCTGGTCCTTCCAGCCCTCCCCACCTGCTCTGTGAATCCTGGGGGCACCTCATGCCCACCCATGTCAGGGTGCAGATTGTGCTGGGAAACCCAGGAGGTATCTCCTGTGTCCTTTGGCTTCCCATCACAGGCTTAGATTGGATATTAGGGAAAACTTCTGCACTGAAAGGGTGGTCAGGCATTGGAACAGGCTGGCCAGGGAAGAGGAGGGATCACTGTCCCTGGAAGTGTCCAAAAATACATGGATGTGGCACCTGGGGATGTGCTTTGGTGGTGGAACAAGCGTTGTGAGGTTAATGGTGGGGACTGGTGATCTTGGAGGGCTTTCCCAGCCTCCAGGATCTTGCATTTCCCGAGCATGCCAAGGGCTGGAGCCACAGGACTTGTAATAAAGACTTATTGTTGTGTGTCCTGTCACACTGACACGGACCAGACTGATTTTCCAGTGACCCAGCAATCAGGCCACGGGATATTTTCAGGCATTTTGACAGAAATCCACATTCAGACAGAAAAAAATGTGCCTTGGCTGCCCCTGGATCCCTGGAAGTGTCCAAGGCCAGGTTGGATGGGCTTGGAGAAATCTGGGCTGGTGGGAGGTGTCCCTGCCCATGGCAGGGGGTGGAACTGGATGATCTTTAAGGTCCCTCCAACCCAAACCATTCTGAGATTCTATGAAGTCACCCACGACCTGGGCCATGTTCTCCCTCCACCAGGCAGGGCAGAACATCCTGAGGCTTCCAAATCCATCCATGGCAGGGTCTCCTGGCTGTGGGCAGCACCCCCCTCCCCACCTTTCATCCTGCTCCTGCTCCTTCCCATCCCAACGTGGACCAGGTGACAGCAGGAATGAGGGCAGAAACTGGCCAGGGAATCAACCTTTTCTTTGCTAGGACAAACTCCAAACAAAAACTCTTCTTTTCCTCCCCCTCCCCTTTTTTCTTCTGCTGCAGCAACTCCAGCGTGCCCTGTAAGAAGCACTGTCTTGGTAGAGAGCCCACCCCAAAAGGCAACCAGATGGATTCCCACAAGCCACGAGCTGGCCTGAAACATTGCCATAGCCACAGATCTGTTCCTCCAGATGCTTCCCGGGAAGGAACTTTCTTAACAGAAGAAGAAAGTTAACCCCAGACCTGAAGCTGCCCTTGACCCACCCCTGTGGTGCCAGTGGCAGTGCCAGAGCAGCCAGCCCTGCACACATTGCCTGGCAGCCAGGTAAATAAATCCACGGGGAATCTGCTCCTTTCCCACCGGCTCTGCAGCCCTGGACCCTCCTAAACTGTGTCCCCAAGTGCCACATCCACATGTCTTTTAAATCCCTCCGGGGATGGGGACTCCATTACTTCCCAAGCAGCCCCTTCCAATGCTTGGCCACCCTTTCAGGGAAGAAATTTTCCCAAATATCCGATCCAAACTTTCCCTGGCCCAGCCTGAGACCATTCCCTCTGCTCCTGTCCCTGTTCCCTGGAGCAGATCCCGACCCCCTCCCTGGATCCATCAGGGAGTTGCAGAGCCAGAAGGTCCCCCCTGAGCCTCCTTTTCTCCTGGCTGAGCCCCCCCAGCTCCCTCAGCCCCTTCCCCAGCTCCAGCTCCTTCCCTGGCCACGCTGCAGCCCCTCAGTGCCTTTCCTGTAGGGATTCAGAGAACACCTTGTGCCCACAGCCCAGGGGGGTGTCCTGCACTCTGGAGGCACAGGGGGTGACCTGAGGGCTACTGGGTGGGCAGAGAGGACTTGGGGTGGAGCTGCTGACACTGGAGTGCTCATTCTGCAAAGCAACTGAGGGCCTGGGATGCTCCTAAATCTCATTCTGTCACCCTCAGGGGATGCAGCCACTTTTGCCATGCCCTTTGGATAAAGAGAGGTTTTCTCTGGAGCCTCCAGGAATGTTCATTTTTCACCCATCCTAATAACCATAAACCAGAGACGGGTGAGTAATAAAATGTCAAAATCCATGTGTTTTCGAATCTGAGAGGACTCTCAAATGTCACTGAAATGTGGAGTGGAAAGAGGAGATGGCTGAGCTGGGCTGTTGCTGGGCTGATGCCTGGGGTGGTGGCTGGGCTGTCATCTTCCCACAGCCCTCCTTTCTGGCCAGGCTTCCTGGGACCCTCTGGAAATGGGCATGGGGAAGTGGATGAGGAGCTTGGCTGCTAAAGGAGCAGTTCCCTGGCTTGGGAGAGGTGGCATGAAGGGAGGGTGCAATTCCTCTGCTGCCTCACTCCCAGTTTAATCCAGTCTCCAGGGATTAAACTCCCAGTCTGTGATGGGCACGGGGGCTGTGTGAGCATCTTGTTCCCTTCTCCCTGGGCTTCCTCAGGAGCTTCATGTGCTGTTTTGGCCCAGGCAAATTGGGCTGTCCTCAATATCCTGATCTTTGAGGGATTTAATGCAGAGTGTCAGTCAAGAGCTGCACAGAACAGGCAAGTTAACACAGGAGGTCCTGGACTTCTCTCCAGCCCCTTCTCCCATCAAAATCTTATCTAAAAATGTCCATCACACTGATAACTGGAGCAGAAACGGGAAAGGGTTTTCTCTTCTGGTATAAAAAAATCTTCATATTTCAAAAAAAGAAAAAAAAAGTGCCCCCATGTCAAATTAAGATGAAAAGTCAGGATTTCTGTCTTCTTTTCATTCCTCATTCATTGGCCAAGCATGCTATTTTTTGCAAACCATGCTATTTTTGCACAGCCAAGCACAGCCATGGGCTGTCATATCCCCCATATTCACAAACTCCAGATTAACATGACATCTGACTTTCCTTCTTTCTTTACCTATTGGTTAGTCCAAGATTAATCATGGTTGGAAACTAAAGCCTTTCTCGACTCAGAGTCAAAAAACAGCCTGAAAATCTGAGTGGAACATTTTGATAATGCCTGAAGTTTCCTCCAAAATTATTTTTCCTGGGTTTTTTTGAGCCTCGTAGCACCCAATGTTCCTTTATGGTGGATTATTTGATCTGCAGCTGTAATGTGGGAAAAATTCAGGACAGGTTCCAGTGACACTGACAGGGCACCCTCTCAGAATATCACTCTCACTGCATCCACACCTTGGAGAAGGCCCCATCCCCTCTGTTGGTGAAAAGGCTGATTTTAGAGCACAGGCATTAGGGAACTGTTTAGAATTAGTTCCTGGTACAGGAGTTTTCAAACTCGAGCTCTCTTGCCATGATAAGGGCACCCAGATGAGTGGGAGACTGGCTGGGTGCATCCTTTATTCTTTAAGCCCAAAAACCTCTTGGAGCTCTCCTAGAAACCTGAGAGGATGGCACAAAGTCTCTCGATGGCATGAACCTGTGCCAGGGCAGGGTTAGGTGGGATCTCAGGACAAGGTTCTTCCCCCAGAGGGTGGTGGGCACTGAGCAGGCTCCCCAGGGCAGTGGGCACAG
>JAWWEW010000051.1:1968441-1979575 GCA_035583185.1 Anabacerthia variegaticeps | reverse complement strand
TCCCTCCCTCCCGCCCGCCCTCCCTCCCTCCCTCCCTCCCTCCATCCCTCCATCCCTCCCTCCCTCCCTCCCTCCATCCCTCCCTCCATCTGTGAGTGCACTGCAGGGGGGGAGCTGTGAGATTGCTCAGCAGAGCTGGCAGTGTACATGGTGACAGGCTTGTAAACCTCTCTCCTCGCTCCAGCAAACCTTTATTTTTGTTCCAGTCACTGGAGAGGATAAAGGAGCTTTGGTTAAGGTAGAGCAGAGAGCAGCAAAGAGCAGACACCACGTCAGTAACACAGCGCTGCAGTGGAGCAGGGCTTGTGTATGTCTGCCCAGTGATGCCTTGTGGAGAATCAGGGAGGGACTGGAAGAAACCAGGCAAGCATAAAGTGATCTTTGTTCTCCAGACCTGCCTCACATCTGGCAAAGGAGGAGCTGCCAGAGGTTGGACAGGCACAGATGGTTTCCCTGCTCCCCATCACTCCCAGGGCTGGTTTGTGCCTGTGATGAGGAGTTTAACTGGGCACCAGCAGGAAAAGTGCTCGTGTGGGATGGGGCTGCACACCAGAGATTGTTGTGAGATGCTTTTGCAAAGGTACCCCAAGGGCTGTAATCAGAGACTCCCAACTCCAGCCACATAATCACTTTGGAAACTCGTAAAATTAAATGACAGTTCCCAAAGGAGGATGAGAAATAGAAAAGAGGCACTGAGAGAAAATATCTGTGTCTAAGTGAACCTGAGGAGGATGTAATTGGCACTGACAGGACAGAAGGAATTGGCACTGGCTTTCAAAAGAGTGAAATGGGGCCACTCTGGGCGTGATCCCAAATGCTCCTATTCATGCTCAGAGCAAAGTAGGTTAAATATCACACAGGTTCCTTCCCTAACCCGGAGTGATGACCATGTGAATCCTCACCTCTGCTGCACACATGGTGCAGACCAAGGGCAAGGTGAGGCTGTGCCTCCAGGAGGTGTTGTGGCTGCAGCTGTCTAGGACCCAAGCCTGGTGCTGGAGGGAGGCAGGCAGGGAGAGGCTGGGTGGAACCATCCAGCAGCATTTCTGGTGAGCAGCTGTGCCCAGGCTGCAGCACAAACAGCAGGGTTCAGCAGCTCCCCTGCCACTGCAGAGCAGAAGGGCACCGAAACAATGGGGAATGAGCCAGAATTTATTACCATTTTTGTTAATTCCTTCACCTTACTTCCACTCGGGAGAAAAGCAGGTGAAGGTGGGAGCTGGGCAGGCTCTGGTGGTTCCAGGGGTGCCAAACATGGGCACCTTCCCAGCCAGGCTCAAAGGAAGGAAGCTGCTGGTAGAAATGCAGGGTTGCATCCTTCTTTCCTAAGGCCCATCCATGTCTCTGTGCTGCTTGAGTGAAACCCAGCACTGGCTGTGCTCACTGTGAAGAGAAATTCCATGTGCACATCTGCCCTTGTCCAGGGCTCCCCCACATCCTTTCAGTCCTGCTGTTCTCCAGTGCTTCCCACAAACATATTTGGTCCCTCCAGATCTTCACAAAACGAGTGCTCATGGCAGTAATTCAGCATTTGGGCTGCACAGCTGGCCACAGAGCTGCCTTCACTGCAGAGCTGAATGTGGGCCAGCCACAGATTTCAGAATTTTTAATTATTTTTTTTACTTCATTAACACAATCTGTGTGATTTTATCCATGTCAGATGGCCCTGTAAGAGAGAACTGGGTCCCTGCTAGCTTAGTCTGTGCAGGGATGAGATAAAGCAGCATGTAATCCTACCCTGGGGGAGTTGAATGTCCCAAAGGGACAGCGAGGTCATCTCCTGTCACCTCCACACCACAGACACCCCTATGCTCCCATCTGCACTGGGCTATGAACACCTCAGCCAGCATTGCCCCCTGGATGTGAGGGAGAAGCCTTCATGCATTGTTTTAACAGGGATGCTCTTGGTTAAGTGAACCCAGAGAGCTTAATAACAGTCTGATTAGGTTTATTCTGTGCTTTTAGGTTTAGATCTTACTGCACCTCTGGTATTAAATTTCTCTGCCTTATTTTGGGACCACTCATCCTTAACCTTGGCTAAGTTTATCTCATTGAACTTCGGGAGTTATTCACCTCCCAGACTTTATCTCATTATCTGATCTCTCCTCTGGTGCATCTCTAAATGTCTCCTCAAATTTTGGAGAGTCCTTCTTCAGTTGTGGCTGTAATTGAGCACTGGCCCTCTGGCTGGCACGTTGCTGAGGACCTTCCCTGCGAGTGCTGATTCCCTTCGTGTCAAGCATGTCTTGCTGCTTCCCAGCCCAGCTGTGTCTCCAGGACAGCCTTTGCTCCAGTGCAATGACTTCCCACCCATCCCTGTTACAGTCCCTACTGCTGCTTTATGGCCAGCTTCCCAAACAAGCCAGCCTGCTTTCCAACAGCAACAACCTCTGTATCATCTCCCCAGGTCTTTGTGGCACCTGAACCTTTCAGAGAATCACGGGAAATCCTGAGCTGGAAGGGACCCCCAAGGACCATCCAGTCCAGCTCCTGACCCTGCACAGACACCCCAACAATCCCCCCCTGTGCCCAGAGCATCATCCAAACCCTCCTGGAGCTCTGGCAGCCTTGGGGCTGTGCCCACTGCCCTGGGGAGCCTGGTCAGTGCCCACCACCCTCTGGGGGAAGAATCTCTTCCCGATATCCAGCCTGAAGCTCCCCTGACACAACTTCATGCTGTTCCCTTGGTCCTGTCCGTGGTTACACAGAGCAGAGTTCTGTGCCCATTTTATATTTCCTCCTGGGTCATCAGTACAAACGCTGAATGGTTCAGAGCCCACGTACACATCCTTGCAGGGCCTGGTTACAACACCCCTCTGAACATGGGCAGGACTTCAGGCTCAAAAGGGACATGTGGAGATTCATTTTGGGGAAAGTTGGCAAGGGCCTGCAGTTATAGGGCAAGGGGGGAAAGGGTTTTAAGCTGGAAGAGGATAGATTTAGGTTAAATATTAGGCAGAAATCCTTCTCTGTGAGGGTGGGCAGGCCCTGGCACAGGGTGCCCAGAGAAGCTGGGGCTGCCCCATCCCTGGAAGTGTCCAAGACCAGGTAGGGCAGGGCTTGGAGCACCCTGGGCAGGTGGAAGGTGTCCCTGCCCATGGCAGAGGGATGGAATGAGATGAGCTTTAAGGTCCCTTCCAAACCATTCTGTGATCCTGTGCCTGAGTTTCCCATCTATTGAACATGCACCATGACAAAGCCATTACACTGTAATTCCTTAATTGTAATTGATCTTATGATCTAAAGGCAGACACTACCCTTGCTGTCATCATGGTGCTTACAAAGCCAGAGAAGTAAAACACAACCCCTTTGTGAAGCCTGTGCATGCAATGACTAAAAACATTAAATGTATAATTAACAGAGAAGCACTGAAGCAACCAGAGGAATATTTTCAGTAAGACCTGGAATGCGCCTTCCGTCTCAAAGCCCTTGAGGGAGTAACTCTCAAAGCTACTTGTTGACTGAGACATCCTTCCACTCAGGCTAGAGGTGGTTCATCTGATTTGATTAATTTCTGGAGATTAATAACCAGGTTTTTATCCTGGAAGTATCCCAGGAGGCAGCCAATGTTGCCCGGCAGGGCGAGTCTACCTTGGCAAGCCTTTGCCTTTATCTTCTCCCTTTCTGGTCTCCTTCCCAGAAACTGGTGCAAACATTTTCTTCTCAAATACCTCTCTGGAACAACCTGCCCTCCCTGTGCCACCCTGAAGGAATAAAATCTGCACCTCTGGTTTGGTGCAGGCTGAAGTCAGTACCATGATTTGATCCCTCTTCTGCAGGGAAAGGAAAGGAAAGCAGCAGGAGAGCTGGAAGGTAAATAAAATATCCTGCAGGGTTTTCTAGGGGAGAGAATCACCAAAAAGAATGTGAGTCTTTAAAAGACAGGTTGCTACTTTCCAGCTTGCTCTGCACAGAGGGAGCACAGAACTGGGGAGGTGTAGACACTGAAGTCTGAATGACAGCAGAGCAGAGATGCTGGAATAATAGGGAGGCATCTTCAATGTTCAACAAGGTCTGGAAATCACAGGGAGCTGGAGAAAAAGGAGTGAAAGCATATAAAAAAATAAAAGGAAACAGAGGAGCTGCTGACTGATAAGTCACTCCCTTGTGACTCTGCAATGAGGGTAGATTTCAGCAGTGTATTAAGGAGGTGTTGAGACATAGGAACACGGCAGTGATTCTTTCTTTATTATTATTATTTTTGATTTAGATTTTGATTTTTAAAAAAAGCCCCACTGACTTTCTCTTGATGCTCCAGATCCTGACACCTCGCCTGGAAGTCCCTGGAGCAGAGGGAGTATCTGTGAGCCATCCCTCCAAGTTCTTTGCAGGATGCTCAGCAGCATCCCTTGGCACCTGCAGCAGTGTCAGAGGGAGACAACAACTACATTGATTTCAATTATCCCTTGCAGGGGTGAGGCTTAATGCTTAGATTTGTCTCTCCCTTGCAGTGTCAAAGCAGGTTCACAGAGCACAGCTTTAGCAGAAACGTATTTCAATAAAGGGAATGAAGAAGGAATCTTTATTTCTCCTACTGCTTGCATAAACTTCCTTCTTGGGCACTATCCCAGCGGGCAGCCGAGGCCAGAGATCAGCCCTGGGGGCTCAACACGCTGCTGGAAATGAGTTTTCATTCCCCACCCTGGCACCACACCCCACTGAGTGCATTTTGGGGGCTCAACAAGCTGCTGGAAATCAGTTTTCATTCCCCACCCTGGTACCACACCCCACCGAGTGCATTTGGGGAGCTCAGGAACCTGCTGGAAATGATTTTTCATTCCCCACCTTGGCACCACACCCCACTGAGTGCTTTTGGGGGGCTCAGGAAGCTGCTGGAAATGAGTTTTCATTCCCCACCCTGGCACCACACCCCACTGAGTGCATTTTGGGGGCTCAGGAAGCTGCTGGAAAAGCGTCACTGCCAAAATCAGTGAAGTAAATTTATGACAGTGAAACTCATCCTTCGTGATGAGGAGGTCCCTGAGGTGACAATCACTTGGGACTGGAGGAGGATGTGCTGAGGACTATCCTGCCCTCTGTGTGTTCTGCTTCCCTTACTGATTCTGAGACTGTATCCCAGCAGGATGGAACTTCAACCCCATTCCTGTGGCCATCCACAGGTTCTCTTGTGTCTCCACAGGGACTGTGCCATACATACTGTGTCACCTATAGAGAGCTGACATGCCCCAGCCAGAGTGTGTGGCTGGTTGGGAAGAAATGCAATCCAAAGAGTCAACCTGTGGAGCTGCCTTGCTCCAGAGATGTGTTTCATCACCTTCCCGAGCTTGCACAGTGTGTTGTGAATCTGCCCCTGTCTAAAATGTCCCAGGCTCCAACCCCCCTCCTGCCTTTGCCTCCATTTCCTGGGATACACTTCTGGAATCTTACTGTCCATCAGCTCCAGAACAAACATCAGCCAAGAAATGCCTGTCTGTGGGAAAGCACAAACCAGGAGCATTAGTCCATTACAGAGAAACGTCCTTGGTGGATGAGGTTTTGAGAAACCTGGTCTAGTGGAAAGTGGCCCTGCTCGTGGCAGGGGATTGGAATGAGGTGAGCTCTAAAATCCCTTCCAACCCAAACCAGTGAAGGAGTCTGTGCTCTGCAGTCCTGGGAAGTGGATTCCATTCCTGTGTAACCCACAGCAGCAATGGCTTATGGTCCCCTGTGGCCAGACAGGGCAGGCAGGGCTGCCCTCATCTCTGTGCTGAGGGGATGGGCACATCCAGAATGGCTCTGAAGGAAGGTGTGGAGAGAGGACAGCAAAAGTCATATTTATCCACTTGAGGTGGATCTTTGCACCAGCACAGAGAGCCCCAACAGACCTGAATGGAGCCACAGGTTGAAGGAACCCCCTTCCATGTGCAGGAAAGGAGGGGCTCTGCTCGTGCATTTGAGGGCAGAGCCAGGAGCCAACCTGCCCTTAGACCTGGAGCTGTGCAGCCC
This sequence comes from Anabacerthia variegaticeps, assembly GCA_035583185.1. Lineage (NCBI taxonomy): Eukaryota > Metazoa > Chordata > Aves > Passeriformes > Furnariidae > Anabacerthia > Anabacerthia variegaticeps. Next base: position 1,973,629 of record JAWWEW010000051.1, on the reverse strand, counting down.
CTGGGGTGGCTCTGTGCTCTCCCTTCTCCTCTGGGCTGCCTGTGCAATGGCACCACTGGTATCTGTGTCACTGCCACTGCTGCTCTGGGTGCTCCCAGCCCTCAGCATTTGTCTGGTCTCTGCTGCCAAAACCCTCGGGGCTGTGCAGCCCACGCAGGTAAATCACTTCTGGCAGGTGAGGGGGGAAGGGCTGGGGTGGGCACAGCACTGCCCAGGCTCACCCAGCTTGCCTTGCCATTGGCACACCATGTTTGGGGAGAGCCAGTGCACAGGAGAATCCCTCCTGCTCCGGTTTGCTCTCTTGTCTTTACCTTGTGAAACAGCCCTTGTCCTTTCACCACTACCTGCATCTGACTGGGATGCAGCGAGCAGAACCTTCCCCAAGCATTGCCTTTGCATTACGCTGGAAAATTTGAAATAAATGATAATCACTGAAATTACATGGTTAGAGAAATGGGGGCACACCTGTCCTCCTACAGCCATCCTTGGCACCATCCATGGCACCATCCTGGCTCACCCCACCACCGGGGCACAGCCCCATAACCCCGAGTCTGTTGGGACCCCCCTGCAGCCCAAAAGTGCTCCAGGCCCCCCTGATCCCAGAGCAGCTCTGTTTGTGCCGCATCCCTGAGCGTGCACTGGACTGCAGAGTTCCCCATGGCCCCAGTTATGGGGACCATAATTGTGACAGTGACATCTCCTGTCTCCCAGGCTTGGTCTCTCACCCCGATGTGCATCGCTCACCCCTCTCCAAACATCTTGGCTTCCTGGCAATCCCTTCTGAGCGACAGAGGCTTTAGAATGATGAAGCATCTGCTTCCACCTCCTCAGCAAAAGCCTCATTGATGGACCCAGAAGAGTCTGGAGGCAGGAGAACCATGAGAAGGTGAGTTCCCCGGCTGCTGTCCCCTCCTGCAGTGCTCAGCACTGCCTGCAGAGCAATCCCTGCTGGCACCCAGGAGGGGGTCACAGGGACAGCTTTGCCTTCCCAGGTGAGCCCAGGCAGTGCTCCCTACTCTGGGGCGAGGCAGGATGCCCAGGAGCAGGGCTGCACCGTGCCAAAGCTCCTCACCCTTGTGCAGTCTGCCTTCAAAGCACCTGCCAGCCAGCTTCACAATGGATTTTCCCATTCTTATCTTCCCCCAGGTCTTCTCTTTGGAAAGGAGTGCTGGCATTCAGTGCTCTGCTGCAGCTTCCTTTGGTACTGCTCAGGGCAGGGTTGCCAAGGGACTTGGGGGTGGTGGGAGATGCAAAGCTCTCCCTGTTGGCATTTCTGTCCAGGGAAGGGGCTGGAGCAGCAGGAGTGGCTGAGGGAGATAGGGGGACTCAGCCTGGAGGAAAGGAGGCTCAGGGGGGACCTTCTGGCTCTGCAACTCCCTGACAGGAGCTTGGAGCCGGATTAGGGTCAGGCTCCCAGGTGACAAGGGACAGGACAAAGGAAACAGCCTCAAGCTGTGGCAGGGGAGGTTCGGGTTGGATATTAGGAAATATTTCTTCACCAAAAGAGTGGTTAAGCATTGAAGGAGACTGCCCAGGGCAGTGGTGGAGTCCCCAGGTCTGGAGGGTTAAAAAAATGAGTAGATGTGGCACTTGGCAATGTGGGTTAGTGGGCATGGGGATGTTCAGTCAAAAGTTGGACTTGATGGTCCTGGAGGTCTTTTCCCACCTTAATGATTCCATGATTCTTGGTGACTGGGACCAGCTGCATCACGCAAAGAGGGATCTGGCCCTGGCTGCCATGGGGGCTTCTGGGTCAGAGATGGCCCTGGGTGCTCCATGAGTGTGAAGTGGGTGCCTCGGACACCGAGATGGGGTGGCAAATGGTGAGAGTTAAAAGCACAGCAGCAGCAATCCTGTTTCTCAGTGCTCGGTTTCCTCTTTCTGCAGCTTTGGGGTGCCTCAGGTCCTTGTTTTCAAGCTTTCCTTTCCAGTGTGGAGTCTCACTTACAAAGCAGTAGCTGAAGTTCAAAGCGATGCCTGGGAGCGAGGGGTGCCAGAGCATTATGGAGAAAAATAATAATCAGGAATCAGAGCTGTGGAGAGGAAGTCAGCAACTTGCTACAAACCCATGCTAGATTCAGGCCACTGAGCCCGAGGTGTAAACAGCCATATCTCATTGCTGCATCTTCATTTCCTGGGTTTGATCTTACCTTATTTATTTCAAGCAAGATAACAGGGAGTGTGACATGCTGAAATGAGAGAGGCCCATACTAAGAGCAAACTGCTGTCACAGCCCATTGTGAGACCAGAAAACCATGAGTGAAGTAGGAAAGGGCTGCTCCTCTTGTTTAACGTTGGGCCAATTTGTAGCTTGAACATTGCAAATAAAATGCAATAAACTGAAAGCACTCGTAGTCCATTTGCAAAGCTACTCAGCCTCACAGGATTGGCTGCTTAACACAAACCTGCCTGAGTAACAAATTTCATTTAAATGGTAGAATTTGAAGTATCTCCTCCAGCTTCTCAGGAGCCAGGCTGGGTCGGGCAAGGCTTGGAGCAATCTGGTCTAGTGGAAGGTGTCCCTGCCCGTGGCAGGCGGTGGAAAGGAGATGATCTTTATGTTCCCTTCCAACCCAAACCATTCTGGGATTCTGTGATTATTATCACCAGCAGTGAAAACAGAGATAAAGCTGAGTAAATGCTGAAGAACAACTCTGCGGGTCTGATTCCTTGTGATCAGCTTAGCCGCTATTTGCACACGTTCAGCCAGCCATCAGTTATCTGTCAGAGCCTCCCAAATCCTGTGATGCTTATCACGAGTGGATTGGCACCTGAGCACTCCTGCAGAGCACCGCTATTTTTAGCCTCCTCACATTGTTCTCCAGATTATGAAGTGTCACTCACCCAGCGGGAGCCGGGAGGATTCGAGGTGAGGTTGAGCACCAGCCGGGCTGCAAAGAGCAAAGGCAGCTCATGAGAAGCCCTCTGCTACCCTATAGGATGGGCATGGATCATCCCAGCTCCTTGAAAATGTCAAATAAGATGGGGAAAGGAAAGCAGGAGATGCTTGCTGAGAATGTGATCCACGTAGTTCGGTCTAGAAGGGGTTGCTTGGGGAAGATATTTATGGATAAACTTTGAACCAAAGCCATGAATGGATTAATGCTTTATTTCTGGCCAATTTATTTCTAAGCTTGAGCTTTTTAAACTTCACCCTGAATAAGGATTTTAACAAAAGCAGACAGTCCCAGCCTTCCTGAGCAACGAATTTTCCCCAGAATTGGGGTTACCAGCATTCTTCATGCAGAACACTGCAATGCTCACATTTTATAGAGGCAGGACCTCACTGCAACTTTTCAAGTGTCTTCAAAGACCCCTTTTCTCAGGGCAGTCAGCACCTCTGAGCTGAGAGACCTGCACAGTAACCTCATGTTTGTCTGGCATGGGCTGATTGCAGCCAGAAGAAAATGAGAGATGTGGTCATCAAAGCTTTGTCTTTGGCTGATTTGAAACGAGTCAGAGAGTCAGAAACCCTAATGTCTGTGTTAGACTGAGCTGGCCCTCCTAAAGCATGAGGGATTGTTCACCTGCCTAGGAACACACTGTATATGGGGCCATGTGTATGTTTGAGTAGGGCAGATATAATAAAAATAGGTGGCAGAGAGACCAAAACACTTACACTGATTTAGAGCGGGGAAAACACAAGATGGCACAAGTAGCATTTCAAGGATGTTCGGTGAAGTTGAGAAACGAGGAATTCATGCACTGCCTTTAAAGCCACAACCCCCTGACTGGAAGATACTGAACAGCACAATGGCACTATAAAGGGATGTGCCTGCCCAGGAAAGGTCCCCAGCAGTAGCTCAGGTGGGTGTCACACAGCTATAGGAAGCATCCTAAAGCTGCCTGTGCAGGTTCTGTTGTTTCACAGCCCTCCAGAAGAGACAGATGAAGTATTTGCTACCAAGAGATGCTGTCATGAGTGGCTCCCTGGCTGTGCAGTTCTCTGGGGCCCTGCACTCGTGGGTTGTGATGCTAAACACAGGGAACAGGAGTGGTACCAGGAGCCACCACGTGCTCTGGGTAGTGCCTGCTCGCTTTGTGACATTTCCACAGGGTGGCATAGGGAGGTAAGTGCTTGTGCATGGGTGTGGGTGGCACTGGAGTAAACACCACCTCACTGTGTTCAGTCACCTTCTGACAAGTGCTGAGCCTGCTGGATCCCTACCAAAGGTCAGCAGAAGCTGAGAAGACTCGGTGTCACTCAGTACCACAAGCTTTGTGTAACCCAAAGGCTGTGGCTGCAGTGCTGAGGTCTCTGATGCCGTGCCTGGCCATGTGCCCTGGGAGCCTGGCCTGCTGCCTGCTGGGCCCCAGGGACCCTGCCCTGGAGCCTTCCCTCAGATCTGTCCTGAATATACAGCCAGACCCTGGGCTCATCCCCTGGGGCTCTTGGGCAGTGGAAGTCTCCAGGAGGAATCTGTAGCTCTGACTTCTCTTTATCTCTTGCAGCCCTGGGATGGATCCTTGGATGGCACTCAGCAAGGACAGCATTCCCAAGTCATGCTGACACATCACAAGACTCTCCTACCCTTCTTCTACTGTCCCACAGACCCAGTGCTTTGATTTCTCCATTGCAAAAATGAAGAAATGTTGGTATTCATGGGAGCTTCCAGACTGCAGCTGGGCCATAACATTATCCTGGCTGCTTTCCTTTGTATCAGAAGTTTACTCCAATTAAACTGTACATTTCCCATTGGTTTGTGTTGTTTGGTTGCTAAATTTAATGAGAACAGTTTTCTGACTGCTTATGTTTGGGGCATGGGGATGAATCCCCATCCCCACTGCTGTGTCTCTTTAGTGTTGTTCTTACACTGTGCCAACAACTGCCTCCAAACCTGGATTTGAGATGCTCCTGCCTCCTCCACTGGCCACCTCAGCTCTTTTCTTGGGTTGGGTGGGCCCCGTTTGAGGCTGGCACAAGGGAATGAGGGGCTGTGCCTCAGCTTCTGGCACAAAACCCCAGCCAAAGCAGCTGCCAGGCGCTCTGGTCAGCGCCCTGCTGCAGGACCATCTGCTTTTGCAGTGTTTCCCCAAGTCTCAGGGATTTGCCATTCTTATAGAGCTGTGCTGAACTCTGTATTTCAGCAGAGCCCACGTGCCCGAGGTGATGGGGATGGGGAGGGCACTCAGCACTCGGGCATCCCTGTCCTTTTCTGGGCATGGGGAGGGCACTCAGCACTCGGGC
>JAWWEW010000051.1:1911432-1936251 GCA_035583185.1 Anabacerthia variegaticeps | reverse complement strand
CTTCAGCAACAGGAAACACGAGGGCTGGGGGCCCCTCTGCCTCACAGCACTCTGGTTTGGGTTGCATTGGCTTCTTTCCCCCATGACAGGGAGTGGAAGCAAATGATCCTTAAGGTCCCTTCCCACCCAAACCAGTCTGTGATTCTGTGACTGAGAAGCAACCAAGGCAGGGGCACGGTGCTGTTCACAGCAGTGAGTAATCACAGCAATCAGTATTTTACTCCCCTCCCTTTTGATAAAATATCAGAATTTGGTAAAAATGGGACTGATGGGCTGAAAAGACTGTGAAGAGCACAGGACCAAAGCCTGCCAGACAGCACTGTCAGCTCACACTGTCTTGGGCACAGCAGCAGCTACATCCAGGAATGACTCCTGGGCCCCTGGAACCCCCCTGGATCCCACCTAAGAAATCCATGCTGGAAAGGGAAAACCATCCTTATAGGACCAAGGCTGGGGAGATACAACCCTCTCCGTGCCAGGAGCAGCCCTGTAGGCTCTGTTTTGTCCAGCCTGTACTTAAATGCTAAGCAAACACCAGTCCACTCCCCCCACGGGGGAGGAGGTGGAGTTGTTTTGTGATAAGCTGCTTTTCAAGGCTCTGTCCCACCTCTGGTCCCAGCCAGCCCAGGGCTCTTCTTTGCACCTCTCCCAGTGGCACCAGCTGAGATGCTCTGCCAGGAGGACAAACTACAAACACACCACAGATAAGCCCAGCCTGTTTTAATTTCCCAGGAAAATTTCCAGCACAACAGCCCTAAGGAAATCTTCTCTTCCTCGCTAGATTTGAGCCCAGGAAGGTCCCCAGCAGGTGACAGAGCTCAGGGAGCAGTGGCTGTGGGTGGTGGGAGCACAGATCTTCTCCCAGCAGCCATCCATGGCACGATCCTCAACAGCCTTAATCCCAGAATAGTTTGGGTTGGAAAAAACCTTAAAGCCCATCTTATTCCAGCCCCTTCCACAGGCTGGTCTGAGCCCTGGCCAACCTGGCCAATATCCCTTGAGAAATTTGCTTGCCACGAGTGATTTGGTCACTTTGAGCCTCAAAAAGGACGTGATGGTCTCCAGCTGCAAACACTGTAAATGTGGTAAAGGGAAAGCTACCAGGAGATCAGATAAGAGCTGCTCAATTTAAATGGAATAGGTCGTCTTCTCTCTTCCATTGTATTTTATCAATTAACCTTCAGCAAGCACAGAGCTTTCCCCAGATCTGGTGCTCCTGCTGGCAACTGCAGGAAAAGGTACAAATTGTACAGATTTCTCCTTTTGGAGGAGAATATTTTTAATAACCAAAATGTTTCTGCACTTGGAATAAAGAGAGCGACTTTTCTCTTTCAAATGCTAAATTATTTCAAGCTGAGCTGTTGGAAACCATTAATAATTCAAGGAACTCTGCTTTCGGTAAGAACAACATCTGTTAGAAGGTGTTAAGGCACAGCAATAACCTGACTTTCAAAGTCATTTTACCATTTTTTCAGTCTCTTTGTGAGGAAAAAAAAGGATGCTTTGGTAATTTATAGGAAGAAGCTGCTATTATGCTGCTTGCAAAACCCAGAGGGCTGGGGCTGTGCAGTGCCAGGGGCAGGGGCTCTGCTCTGCCTTGCCCTCCTTCCCAGCACAGCCACTGCTCAGGGCTCTGCTTTGCAGCCTCCCTGCTCTGCACCCCCCAAAATGTTGGCAGGGCACCTTCACATCCCACAGGGCTGTTTCGATCAGCCTTTTGGCAACAGGCAGCATTTCCCAACTCCTTTCCTCCCATCTCTTTAAAGTTGTTCACGGATTGTCAGCAGACCATAATAATCACAGAATCACAGGAGTGGTTGACTAAGACCATGAGGTCCAACCATCATCATGTTCACCACTAAACCAAGCCCCCAAATGCCACATCCACGTGTTTTCTGATCACTTCCAGGCTGATTCCACCACTTCTCTGGGCAGTCTTTTCCAGTGTTTTAAATAACCCTTTCTGGTAATAAAAATCTCCTAATATCCAATCTGAACTTTCCCTGGTGCAACTCAGAAGGAAGGAATGAAACTCCTCAATCCTTCTAGTCAATGAAGAATGGGAGAGATGAAAGGCATGGATGGACCTTTGGAGGGCAACTCCTTTCTCAAATAAGATCCCCTGGATCCCCCTTTGGAGGTCCCAGCCCCTCTCTCCACTGACACTCAGGAGAAGTTGCATGACTGAAGGAGACCTAAACCCTGATTTTTGAGACATAAAACTGAGCAACATTTTGTCCTCCTCCCAGAAACGAGTCAAACCAACCAATGCACTTAAAAGATTAGCAAAATTTAGAAGCCAGCTCCACATGCAGTGTGGTATTTCCAGGTCTCCACGTGTTCAGAGGTGGGAATTTGAGCCAGCTTATTGACAAAGCTGCTTTTCCAACCCTCAGTCCACGTCCAGGTTTAGAAGGATGGCTCTCTGCAAAGTTCACCTGTGGAATCACTGCCCGTGCTTCCATCCAAGCAGAACCTTTCCCATCCTCCTGCAGAACTCCTCAGGCAGCCCAGCTGACCTGGGAGCAGTGCTAGGAGCTGCCCTCCTGCATCCTTCTCATGTGCTTTACACAGAGATGTTGCAGTCCAGGTCTCAGTGTCCCCCAACAGTGCTGTGGTGCGAAATCCATCACTGCTCCCTCGTCAAAGAGTCCTCCCCACTTTCATAACTTTCTGCACAATTTGTCTCTTGAATTTTCAGCTCTTGGACAAACTGGGTAGCAGAGGGGTTGTCTTGGTTTTCACACTCTTGCAAAAGTGAGTGAAGAGAACCCAGAATAAAAGAGAAAGTTTCCATCAGACACTCCAGCCCCAAGCACCAGGGAAGACATCCTTGATCCACCGCCCTGCCCAGCATCCTACAGGACCAACCTTGTTTTAAAACATGTCCTGGCCACTGCTGAGGCCCCACCTCGAATCCTGGGGACAGGTCTGGGCCCCTCATGACAAGAAGGACATTGAGGGGCTGCAGTGGGGCCAGGGAAGGGGCTGGAGCAGCAGGAGGGGCTGAGGGAGCTGGGGGGGCTCATCCTGGAGAAAAGGAGGCTCAGGGGGGACCTTCTGGCTCTGCAAGTCCCTGATGGATCCAGGGAGGGGTCAGGCTCTGCTCCCAGGGAACAGGGATAGGAGGAGAAGGAATGGCCTCAGGCTGGGCCAGGAAAGGTTTGGATTGGATATTTGGGAAAAGTTCTTCCCAGAAAGGGTGGTCAGGGACCAGCACAGCTGCCCAGGGGAGTGGTGGAGTCCCCATCCCTGGAGGGATTTCACAGACATGTAGGTGTGGCACTTGGGGACATGGGGCAGCGGTGGCCTTGGCAGTGCTGGGTTAACAATTGCACTCTGTGATCTTAGAGGTCTTTTCCAACCTAAACTACTCCATGATTCTATGATTTCCAACGAATTTAGTCCTTTCCCAGGAAAATCCATCAAAATCCATCCCAACTCTCTGACACCCACAGCTGTTCCATTGGAAACAAAGGGGCCAGCTTTGGGTGCTGTTTGTATTTGACTCCCCCCTAATCTCAGTGGCAAAACCGGTGGGGTTTGACAAGGCAAAGGGAATTTAAAGGCTAAGCCAAGCCCAAGCTTCAGCAGCCTCCAAAACCGGGGGTGGAATTTGACGTGAGGGTTTTGGATCTGAGCACTCCGGTGATTTGACAGCAACGTTACACGGCTCACGTTATTCATTGAGCCTCCTAAATTTAAGCTCAAGTTTTAAGAAGCTGCTGAAAGCAGAGTTGCTGTAGAGGTCACTCCTACGTTAACCTTGTCGATGCAAAGGCCTCCTGTGGGATGAGATCTGAAGGAAAACAGAACACTGAGAGAGCAAGGTGTGGAGCCATCGGATACTCCATGCTGGGCTCTTCCTGTTTGCATTGCTGTGCAATCCTCACTTGGCATGAATATTGATTAACATTGGGAACAGAGCTTATGTGCATTGTAAATAATCTAATGTGCTTTAAAACAGCTCCTTCAGATGCTGTTGGAGCTGCTAATTAAGAAGGTTGCTCATTACTTGGGACACTTGGAGGGAGAAGACTTGGCTGTTTTGTCACGGGCATCTATTATGTGTCTGCCCACCCACTTGAGAAGAACCCAAGCAAATTACCTCAGCAAAAACCAAATAAAATATCCTTGGAATGAAATTAAGGCTTAAGGCACCTCAAAACATGGAGTTTCGGGGGGATGAGAGGCTGCAAATATATAACCTTTCGAAGCCATGACAAGCTTCCTCCTCACCATGGGGAGGGGGAGGGAGGAGGTGTTATTCCAGCACGGACACTGTTGGTGTAAATGGGGGTGTAGGGTTGGGAGATCAGTTTGTAAAAGCCTGAGAAGTGTCCCCTGCTTGTGATATAAACACCCTTAAAGCATCCGTGGGCCATCATGGGATCATGGAGAGGAACCCCCTGCACTGACACTGATGCAGCATCAGAGACCTGAAAGGATGAAGGATTGGCTGCTGTTTAACAGAACATATTTGTGCAACAAAACAGGTTATGAGCAGCTGTTTCCTGTGTTCTCCCTCCTATTTTACTGGGTCAAAACTCCATCTTCCCATTTTATAATCCCCTATATTTAAAACCTCTTCTAAACCTTCAAGTTTTATGCTGGACTAAAGAATCAGCTTGTTTATCATGCACTGCACTTCCTTACCTATTTCCTTTCTCTTTCTCTCTCCTTTTGGAGGACTCTGGAACAATAACCAAGGCAAGAAGAAAGTTTTCCAATAAAAGCAGAACCTTCTGCAGGACAGACATTGATTTTCCTGCCACAGCCTGGAACTCGTTAGCATTTTCTGTTGCAGTGTTACATCACCCTTTCTGCCATGTGAGCTGCCTTGGACCATATTTTAAGAGGTTCTGTCCTGAGAACATGTGGATTGTGGGGTGAATTCCAAAGTAACATTCCCAAGGAAAACTCATCTGTGTTGTTACATGGATAGACATTAAAGGCACACAGGACCAGCCCTGCTTTTAGATGTGCAGGTGAAGATTCTGTGATACCACACCAAGGTGTCCTGCTCCAATTCCCAGTGTCCATCCCCACCAGAAATCCTGGAATGGGCAGCCCATGGCCATGGACTGTGTCTTTTGAGCACCTCTCTGGGAGAGCTCAGGTTAGAGCTGGGCTCTGGGAGAGCTCAGGTTAGACTTGGGTTTTGGGAGAGCTCAGGTTAGAGCTGGACTTTGGGACAGCTCAGGTTAGAGCTGGGCTTTGGGACAGCTCAGGTTAGAGCTGGCTTTGAGACAGCTCAGGTTAGAGCTGAACTCTGGGAGAGCTCAGGTTAGAGCTGAACTCTGGGAATGCTCAGGTTAGAGCTGGGCTCTGGGAGAGCTCAGGTTAGAGCTGGCTTTGGGAGAGCTCAGGTTAGACTTGGGTTTTGGGAGAGCTCAGGTTAGACTTGGGCTTTGGGACAGCTCAGGTCAGAGCTGGGCTCTGGGAGAGCTCAGGTTAGAGCTGGGCTCTGGGAGAGCTCAGGTTAGAGCTGGGCTTTGGGAGAGCTCATTTTAGAGCTGAGCTTTGGGAGAGCTCAGGTTAGAGCTGAGCTTTGGGAGAGCTCAGGATGGAGCTGAGCTTTGGGACAGCTCAGGTTAGAGCTGAGCTTTGGGAGAGCTCAGGTTAGAGCTGGGCTCTGGGAATGCTCAGCAAGAGCCTGACACAGCCAGGCAGCAATTTTGGGTCTGTCCCCTACCCAGGCAGGTTCCACCTTGGCTTTTCCATGCCGTGGGAGGGCTGGCAGGGTCAGCCTTATTGATGGGGACCGGGGCATTCAGGAGCAGCAGGCAAACCAGTTTTGCCTGCAGCACCCGAGTACTGTTTTCATTTTACAGGATTCAGAGGCTGAGAAAGAGGGGAATTATCTCCTTTCATTATCCTGGCTCAGACATAGCAAGAAGGCAAAGACTAATGCCATTAAAACATAAGCAATTGGTGCTTAAATGTAACATGACAGATTTCCTCTGAGCACAGTCTGAACTATGGAGTTTTAACAGTGATAATAAAGCATTAAGAGAGACATTGAAGCTTGAAGGAACAGCAGAGAAACAGTTGTGTGTGGTGGGGACAGGAATGAATCCCATTCCATTTGCAGCCCACATGGAAATGTCCTAATGCGAGAAGGAGCCATTTATTCCCTGGGCTAGTTCTTATAACTACTCCAACTGCTGAGCAATTTAAAACCTATGCATTTTTATAAGTGTCCATTTTTTACTTTTGATGAAAATAACCCTTTGGCATCGGTTAAATTATAAACAGGGGGAGCAGGGGTGATGCACTGCTGGCATAGCAATGGAACAGCTGGCAGGCACTGGCTCTGAAACACACATCGTTTCCCTTCCGAGGCACAACACACCCCTGCCAAGGGGGTTTCAGCAGGAAAGTTTCCAGCCAGTCCTTCTGGAGCTGAAGAGCCCCGTGGGAACAGCCTGTGGTGTCTGCAGGAGAGGAGAGGGGTGTGAGCTGGGCAGGGGCAGCTGCTGGAGCTGCCCTGTGTGCCATCCCAGTCCTTTCCCCTCTCTGTGCCATGAAAACACATCAGGAAATGTGGAATAAGGAAAGCACACGCTGCTACAACTCACATCAGGAAATGTGGAATAAGGAAAGCACACACTGCTACAACTCACATCAGGAAATGTGGAATAAGGAAAGCACACACTGCTACAACTCACATTCAGCTTTGCTCAGCCCTTCCTGCTCCCTCACCCACCTCCAGCAACCCAGCCCAGTGCTCAAAGCCCTGCAGAAGCCCAGCCTGAGGTGGCACCTGGGGATGTGTGTGAGCTCAGGGATGCTGTGCCACCTCCCTTTGCCCCCGTGGGCATCGTGGGGCAGCACAGCCCTGCACACCCCCAGACACCACCCCAGGCTGCAGGGAAGATGCCAGCCTGTCACTCTTTGGGGGCTTGGGGAGACACAGGACCATCTGCAGACTCTGAGATGGCAAAATCAGTTTGGGAGCTGAGGAGCTTAAAAACAGCACTGTCCCACCTTTGGCTGGAGTGAGAAACACACTTTGGTTATGAGATTGAACACTTTTTCACCATTTTAAAAGATATTAGGCTTAGATTAGATTTTGGGGAGGGATTCTTGGCTGGGAGGGTGGGCAGGCCCTGGCACAGGGTGACCAGAGAAGCTGGGGCTGCCCCAGCCCTGGAAGTGTCCAAGGCCAGGTTGGACGGGGCTTGGAGCAACCTGGGCTGGTGGAAGGTGTCCCTGCCCATGGCAGGGAGTGGAAATAAATGATCTTTGAGGTGCCTTCCAACCTAAACCATCCCATGATTCTATGATATTCGTGTGAGAAATCTATACATTTGAGAGCCCTGCTTGAAGCTGCCACGTCAGCTCACCTTTCAGTGCTGAGTTCCACGAGGACAGATATTTTCCAGAGAGATACACACAGTAAAGGTAGAATTTAATCCAATTTTGTGAGCCAAAAAATGACAAGAGAAAATTCAGATGCTTAAAAAACTTCCAGCATGTAAGAGTGAGGAAGCAAGATAAGCACCTTTGACTAAGCCCTCTCCTGGTATCATTTTTGCACTTACCACGGGTGGTGAGCAGCCCTGGCACACATTAAAACGGGGATTTTTTAATCCACATAGTACAGCCAATACAACCTGGAATTTTCATCTTTGAGAACTTCCAAAGCGGTGGGCTCGGAATGGCTCAATAACTTCACAGAGAAAGTGTTTTTAGAATTGACAAATATAGAGCAAGAGAAAGATTTTTTTTTTTTTTTCATTTTTAAGACTTTTCCATAAATGTGATAAAGTCTGAACAAGCTGGCAGTGCTGAGTCTGCAGGCCTAACCCTGGGCCACTCAATCATTTGTCCCCAGGGCAATGCTGCTGCCCTTCTCAGGGACCCCTGGGGTGAGCAGGGGGGAGCTGTGGCTACAAGACCTGCTTTGGCCATGGCCCCAGCCTCTTCCAGTGCCATGGGGTGGGGGACTCTTGCTGGGGTCCTTGGGGCCAGCAGCAGCAAAGGCTCTGGGGCAGCCTGGGCTTCCCTGCCCACTGCAAAGCCATCAGCCACAGCAGGGAAAACACACACTCCCAAGGGCCAGAGGGGGACAAGAAGATGTTCCCATGCCAGGCATGTCCCTCCTTGCCCTTGAGTTGGCATCATAAGTTAAAGTGTGCCACCATGCTCACAGGGGTAGGTGTTGGATAAGCCCAAGCAGAGATGTGACAGCAGCAGCTCACCAGCATTTTGGGGCTCCTGCTCCCCCTCCAGGGCGAGATTCTGCTGCCCCACAGCCCTGTCCAAGAGCAAACAGCAGCTCCTGCTCCTGGAAATGCACTGGCAGCCTGTGTGAGGAGCTGGAGCCCATCACGAGCCTCCAAGGATGCATTTGCTTTAATTCAGGCTCTGTGTGTGCTCCTCTCAATTATTTGTTAGCACCCAAAGAGTCGTTACGTTCATTACTCTGATTCATAAATGTGAAATAATGCCAGACAAATTGCCTGGGGGGCACTGCTGGCCTCAGCCTGACTGACAAGCAGCTGGGTTTATTTACTATTTTTATTTACTAACTTCTTCACATTTCAACCACGTGAAGTTTCCTCTGTGTCTTCGCTGTGTGTGCAAATTGTTCCTCCTCACCCCCTGTGCCCCAGTGAGGAGGCCAAGCCTGGAGACACCGAGGGAGGGAGAACAGGGACAGGAACACCCAACACCTTGGGATGCTCAAACCTTCTCAAAAACCTTCGCCTGGGCTGTCTTTGCCCCTCGTTCTTCTGTCTGCCTTCTGCCAGCCTGCAAGGAGGATTCCTCACACAGCTCCCACTGGGATGTCCAGCCTGGAGAGGAGAAGGCTCTGGGGAGACCTGAGAGCCCCTTCCAAACCCTAAAGGGGCTCCAGGAGAGCTGGAGAGGGACTTGGGACAAGGCATGGAGGGACAGGACAAGGGGGAATGGCTCCCACTGCCAGAGGGCAGGGTTAGGTGGGATTTTGGGAAGGAATCCTTCCCTGGGAGGGTGGGCAGATCCCGGCACAGGGTGCCCAGAGAAGCTGTGGCTGCCCCTGGATCCTGGAAGTGTCCAAGGCCAGGTTGGATGGGGCTTGGAGCAACCTGGGCTGGTGGAAGGTGTCCCTGCCCATGGCAGGGGGTTGGAATGAGATAGCCTTTAAATTCCCTCCTGGGATTCTGGGATTCTATGAACCCTTCTCCTGCTCTTCCTTTGGTTTTCCCATCACTTTCCACAGTCTCCTTTCCCTCTCCCCCTGCCAGGGTGGCCCTTCAGAGCCCTGGCCGTGTCCTGCTCTGGACACTTGCTGGTGTGAGCACTGTAGAGTGTGACATAAATCAAGAGGCATAAAAATAACATCATTAACTGAAATGAGTGATAATTACAATTATACATTCTAATACGTACAAATATGGGTGTTTCTGTTGAAGTCAAGGCCTCGGCTGCACTTCCAGGGGTAGCTCTGCTGGAGACAAGGCTGCTTTCCCCTCTGGCTCATCTGGCCCCTTGCATCCTCATTCCTGGGGTGTTTTGGAAATCTGTTAAAAATCTTCAAAAATCTGACAGATCTTTACAAAATTTTGCACGGAAAGTGCAAAAACTGAATAAAGAAAAAAAAAAAAGGGTTTATACAGGTCTGAAAAGCAAGTTCTGCTGGATTTCAGCCATCAGAAATTAATTCCTCATTTGTCCTGTGAAACCTGGGGGAAACCCTGGCAGATGCAAGGCAGAAGTAGGGAGGCAAAACAGCTTAATGTGAGGGATGAATGACTGCATTTTAAAATTCCTTGGTGTTCCTTGCGTGCTGTGGCAGCCTCTGGGCTGTGCAGAGCATGGGAGTCCAAACTCACAGGGGATCTCAGCATCCTCAGACTTGGCTTCATTCCGACTCAGAGCTGAACAAGAAGTCTTTGAAATTATCTGCTGTGACAAGGACACATCCTTGTTTGCTCCCATTCTGCTCTGCAGGAGCTGGGACTTTTCTTCTGGGGAGGGTGGAAGATTCCCTGTGTGCCTTCTCCTGGCTGTGGAAGGCTGTGGAAGGGAGAGGGAGAGACGGGGAGTGTGGAGGGGGCAACCCTGAGGAACCTCCAAGAGCAGGAGGTTTGTCCGGGTCAGGGAGCAGATGTGATTCCCAGGTGTGACATTCCTGTAGGATTGGAACAGGCTCCCGAGGCTGCCAGAGCTCCAGGAGGGTTTGGACAACAGGATAGGGACAGGGTGGGATTGTTGGGGTGTCTGTGCAGGGGCTGGAGATGGACTGGGTGATCCTGGTGGGTCCTTCCAGCTCAGTTCCATGGTTCTGTGAGCCCAAAAAGCACTGGAGGTTACTGGTTTGGGTGAAACCATCACTCTACAGACTCTACACTGCTTGGGGAAGGAGAAGGATGATTAGCTGTTGGCTTTTGAAATCTGAAGCATGACTTCCTTGAATGTCTATTTTAAGCAGCAAAACGCTTGCATTTGATGATGAAATGAGGTATTTTGACACCTCTGGGGTTGGAATATGTTCCCATGAGATCAGACAAGCATGGAAGGCTCTGGGAGAAGCAGGAGGGCTGTGTAGCTGTACCTGCAGGCAGGGCTCTGCCAACCCCACACCTGGCAGAGCCTTCTACAGGGTCCTGGAGTCCCAGAGGAGGCAACATGTGCTTGTCCTGGGTTTAGAAAGCACTCACAGCCTTTGTCACACGGGCTCAGCTGTGAGTTTGGTTCCCAAATACAAGAGTCTCCAATGCCCACAGCCCTTTCCTTTGTAGTGCTGCAGGGAAGGCTGAGGACAGCCCACTGCTCCCCACCATCTGCTGAAGGATTCATTGTTCAGGCTGGAGACAGCACAAATATCCCAGGATTTGCTCTGAGGAGCAGACAGCACCAGGCAGCTGAAGGATCCCCCAGTCCCCCCAGGACCAAAGTCATCCTCTGCAACTGAACTTTGGCCAACTCCAAACAGAGCAGATTTCCTTCAGTCTCGTGGGTTGGACAGAGGAGACACGAGGCTGCTCAGCTGGGAAGGAAAGCAGCTCCTCTCACAAGCCCCTTGAAGGGACCGAGGGAACCAAACCAAAATATTTAGGTTTCGAGATAGTTTTTTAGGAAGGAAGTGTGTTTTCAGTGTTTTCCAGCTCCAAGCAGAAACCCCAAATGGTGAAGTTCTCCATCTTTAATGACAAGGTTTCATCACCCACACCTTTCTCCAGGGCACCGGGAATCTTCCTGGGCATCTCCACCAAAGTGAGTTCCTCAAGTGAGAACTGAGATGTGATGGATCAACCATCAACCTTCCCCTTCTTCCCAAGCTGGTCTCAAGCTCTCTTCTTGCAGGCAGGTGGGAGCTCCCCAGGGCAGGGAAGGTGCAGGTGGGATGCCCAGGGAACACGTGCCGAGGTGTCTCACACTGCACAGGGATGGCATTCAGCAGCACTGAACACCCCCCAGGGATGCACCAAGCACAGCTTTGGCTAGTTAATTACGAACAGTTGCTTACTGGAAGCTGGAGTTAAAATGCAGACTGTTTAGTGCCTTTAAATATTTTACAGAAGTGCATAATATTTGCCATTAAACACAGTTTTATGGGATGCGGTGCCCCTTGCATTGCTTCAGAGACTATTATGCAAGATAACACTGTGGGGCTAAAAACACAGCTTTGACATAAGTGCTGGAGACAATTTCTGTGTTAATCATGAAAGGAGTTTGGCAACATTCTTACCTTTTGTTTAAAAAAAGAAAAGCTGGGTATTTAATCCTGTTAGAGCATCATCATTAAATAATCATGATGAAATTCTCAACTGTAATGAAATAGAAAATATTTATGATAATGGCAAGAAGAGAAAAGCACCTCTTTAGGCACCTAAATCATCCTTTAAGGACTTTTATTAATCCTTTTAATTACTGGAGGGTGTAAGATTCTTTCATTCCTTTTGGTTTGCTTTTGTCAGGATTCAGAGCAAAAAATACCTTCAGTTGCTCCTTGCATGTGTCTGGAATCCTTTTCTTTGGAGGTGGGGACTCAAGCTGCAGAAAACTGAGTTTCAGACCGGCTGAATTTGAGAGTTAAAATTAAAATGGGCCTTCTGTGGGTTATTTCCTGACCTTGGGCCCCGTTTATTTTGGTAGGTGTGCCCCGAGCTCAGCACCAGGGGCTGTGCAGGATGGAGGGAGAGGGGTGTAATGGGAAGAGGAAGCCACAGGTATGGAGGGGTGTGAATCTCTGGCAGTACACAGAGAAACCTTCCAAAGCATTGCTCTGCAAAACCTGGCTGCCAGTCACACCTTCCCTCGTTCCCCAGGGAGGTGCCAGCAGAGGGACATTAATCCAGCAGAGGAGCTGGCAGTGCCCTTGCTGCCCAGCCAGGCTCCCCATGGCACACTCCCCACCCTTTCCAAGGCAGAGCCATTAACATGCTGCTGAAGCATTGCCTCACCTGCAGGTTTTTTCCTGCCTCTGTCACTCTTTGAGTCTGAATCAAAAGGGGAACACGCAGTGCTTTGTTTCTCCCTCCCCGGAGACTGAAGGATGACAATTATCCTTCAAACACAGCGGAAACTTTCTGAAAACTCTGAGGGGAAAGTGGCTAATGAATCCAACTCCAGCAGCCCCACGGAACTCCAACACAACTCCTCTTCACATCAGATCATGTCAGCCCTGAGCACATGTGAGCTGGCCATTTGGCTGGGTCCCCTTTGGGACAGGGAAATTAGAGGAGGGAAAGCAGATGCTCTGAAGTTATTCTGCAACTGGGAGATGTCAAGTGCCTTGTTATTCTCTCACATGAATTCAACACCGTGAACGAGAACTCTTTCCTAGTGCTGAGTGTCCTTCCAGGGAAATTGGGGGTAATAAAATCCAACGTGTGATCTGGTGGAAACATGTGGTTACACAATCTCTCCCGCTCACAAGCACCAACAACCAAGTGATGGGACCCAGATGACAAATATGTGACACAAAGAACTGGGAGCTCTGGTTGTCAAAACACCTCTGAAATTCCTCTAATCTGGCAACAAAAAAACGTGCACAATTTCTCTCACCCTGACAGGTTAGGGCTCTCCTACAGGGCAGATTTCAGTGCATGTAGAGGAGAAGTCCAGAAATGTTCTCTAGCTGACCCCCCTGTGCCTCAGGCACCAAAGCCAGGCCCAGCTTTGGAAGGTCAGCAGATGCACCAGCATGGAAGGACAGACCTGGCCAGCAGGTGCTGAGGGGGCACGTGCAGGGGCTGCACCTCACAGGAGGATTTTGGCATCAGGAGGGTGAGTGGCAGGGTCTCCAACCACCCCACCAGCCTGCTCAGTCCTGTGCTGGGCACACCACGATGCTTCGAGTCCCAGACACATCAGACACTGCAGGACTTGGGGCAGGGGTCCCCACAGAGCTGTTACATGAAGCTGGAGTGAACAGCAGATGGACATGGCCCAAGGGAAAAAGAGCAATTTTGACTCAGCTGCTGCTCCTGACTGACCAAACCATGACTGACACCTCCCTCTGCCCACACCCCCAAACCCTACCAGTGTCTCTGGGCCCTCCCAGGAGCTGATGTCCCCTCCCTGCTCATGTTCACTGTGGCTCACAGAACCTGTCACAAGCCACCAAAAATCTAGGAGCATCACATCCCAGCTACTCAGTGAGGTGCAGCCAGTTAGGAGACATCCCGACTTGTCCAGGAAAGCCTCATCCCACCTCCTGGAGAGCAACAGAAGCATCTGCAAGGCTGTGTTAGGGGCAAGGTGCTGGCACCCCATGGTGCTGGTACCAAAGAGCCCAGCACTGGTCCCTACCCAGCCCTCCAGGTGGCTCTGGCAGCTGCCACAGGATGCCAGTGCTTGGCACGTGGTGACCACCAGGATGTCCTGGCAGGACCAGGAGACCCATGTGCTGAAAGAAGGCAGGGAGCCTGCTGTGCTGGTTTTCATCAGGTCACTGCTGCCAAACACCTCCAAACTCAGGAGGATAAAGAGAACCCTCTCACAGTGTCTCTTCACTGTTAAAGTGAGGAATGACTCTCGTTGGCAGCACTGGTTGTGTATGTGGCTGACAAAATTCTTGCCTCCACACATCCCTTTTTCACCTAGCCATCCATATTTAACAAAGAAATTAATGCTCATTGCTTCTTAGTTACGTAATTCTCTTCCCTTACTTAGTGTTCTACCTTCTGCTGGTTATTAATTTCTTACGTTCTATGCTAATTCAGTTATTTTTAGCCTTTTTAATGTCTTTTTCCCCACTAATGACTTCCTGACACAAAGACCGAGCCTTTGTTAGTCTTCTTTGTCATCTGCTGGTTTCTGCAGAAGGTCCTCGTTTCCAGATGTCCAGATCCAACAATCCACCTTTCTCTCCCAGGCTTCGTTTATTTATCCAGCTTGACTTCAACAAAACTTACAGGTTTAGTGCTTTTTTCTCCTATGTTCTCACAGAAGTAGTTTATATGAACAACTCTTTGCTAAATGTTGGCTAAAAGTGACTTAAGGGCTAACACACAACCCATGATTAATTAAATCCATTAAATATTAGAGAAGTTGTATCATTTCCAACAGAACCACCAAGCTGGTGGTACCAAACCCATGAGAAGTGCCCTCTCTTTAGTGCTTCCCATAAAGTCCCAAATCACTGCCATCCACAACTGCACAGGCTGGGATGCACTTGGTGTTCAAACCAAAGGAGCTGGTGAGACCCACTGTGACTTCACAGCCAAAATATTTTCCTCTTCTGGAACACATCTCTGATTTCTGTGAGCCATTTAAATATTTACAGGGGTTTGCATCCTCTACAACGATCTGTGTTGCCTTTCTGTGACCTTTCCCAGACCTTGCAGAAGAAAATTAATTAGTTTTCTGCATTTCCCATCACTTCAATTACACTCACCTCGTTCCTCACTCATTATGATAATTTTGCTTTGAGAAGCTTTTTGACTTATTAAAATGACTCCCTGGTAGGGTTTAAAAATTGGTTGTTTGCTGCCTTCAAAGTGTAGATGTTCACAAATGTTTCTATCACTGAAACAGCAAGTGAGGAACAGACTGGAAAGGGCAATAAAACCAGGCTTTGTCATTTGTGTTGTATTAAGGCTCAGCTGAAGGCTCTGAGGACCTGAAGTGCTTACAGCCTACAATGGGTAAATGCTGCCTTATTAATACCATTTTGCAGAAGGCATAAAGGAGAGCAGACAGAAATTATGCTTTTGCCAGTCCCGAGCATCTTCAAATCATGAATCAGTTCATTCTCTCCTTTCAAATTATGAGTGATTTAAAAATTACAGTCTGCTTTTGGTCCTTCTCAGCATATATTGGCAGTTAGGTTTTTATTTTCCTCCTCTGCTCCTAACCTTCATTTAGAGTTACATTTCAGGCATTTTTGTGCTGTGACAGAGACTAAAATGTTACAAAAGTGAAAGATGAAACATTCACTTGACTCCAGGTGATGGGATTTCAAACAGAGTGATAAGTAGAAAAGGACTCAGCAGCATAATAACTAACTTGACTAGGAGTAAGGAAAAAAGCAGGAGTTGAACCAATATCTCCAGTTACAGTGTCTCTGTATTCAATGCCCAAATCTTTCAGAGTGAAGAAAATTCAGGAAAACATCTCTTTTCCCTGTCATTCCTTTTATCCCCTGGCTCAGAGCAGCTATAATTCCTATCATCAGGGTCTAACATGAACCAGCAGAATCTCCCCCGGTGTTCAGAGCTGCCTTTCTCCAAAAGGAGATTGTTCCTCAGCTAAATAAACCCCCTGACAGCATTTGTGGTTCCCCCCATGAGCCAGACGCCGTGCTGGGCCACTTGGGGTGAAGCTGAAGGGGCACCAGAGCTCACATTGGCTCCTCAGCTTGTGCCTCTTCGCTTCAAATTCACTACAAAGCAGGGAAGAAGAGTTCTAATAATTCTTTTTTCTATTTTTTGATTAAGGATCCTTAATTCCACATGGCATATGGCCACATCAAAGAGGCTTTTCTGCCTCTTTATGGGTGAACAAACAACAGTCCCAAAACAACTTTAGAAGCCGGTCTTTGGAGCAGGCACAAAAATGGGCTTTGTGCTTCCATTGTGGCTGTTCCCTCCCCATGGCAGTGAAGGACCCTCAGTGACCTGTTCTGCTGCAGCTCTGTCCATGGGGACAGGCTCTTGATTGCACTTTAGTGCTGAAAATCAGCAATAAAAGGTGCCAGTGCCCCCAGTGATGTTGGTCCAGCATGGCCTGGCTGCTCCTCCTCAGCCAGAATCGCTGTGACCGCTCTGGATTTAACAGTGGCACTGAGGATCACTGACTGGTTTGGGTTGGGAGGGACATCAAAGATCATTTATTTCCCCCCTCTGCCATGGGCAGGGACACCTTCCACCAGCCCAGGTTGCTCCAAGCCCCGTCCAACCTGGCCTTGGGCACTTCCAGGGATCCAGGGGCAGCCACAGCTTCTCTGGCACCCTGTGCTTTTCTTTAGGAAGAGCCCAGGGAGCCTTTAGGAACTGGAGCCTCCACCCAAACAGGCTCTCTGCTCACCGAAGCGGCTGCATCCTCCTTTTCCTCTTCCATCCAACAAATTAGAATAACGTTTCTGCCTGCCTGTTAATGTTTTGCAGCGCTTTAAAGCTCTGACACGTTTGAAGTTAAAAGCCCTATTGAGATGAAAGCCCCATTACGTGACAAGTGGTATCTGGAGGAGACAAAAGCAAGGAGTGAGGCTTTGGGGTTCCTGCTGGAAGGAGACTTTGCACTGGCTGCAAAGCACCGATCTGTCTCATTGATTCCCATTTCTGTGGTTCCTCATCCCCACCACAGGTCAGGACTCTGTTGTGCAGACAAACCCCAGTGGCCCCAGGCTGGGAGGGAGAAGGGATGGCGACAGTCACACTGATGGAGCAGCATGGAAATGGTCTGCCCATACCAGCCCAGCTTCCAGCACATCCACAGGTCCTGAGGGTCCAGCTCCTGGCAAATGGAAGGAGAGGGGCCACCTCAGAGCTTGTTTCAGTGTGACAAGTGCTTCTCCCTGTGCTGTGACTGCAGCTTTTTTACAAATATCAAAGCCAAGCAATGATCTCATTTCATTTCTTTTAGCCATCCCCCATGCCCGTAACACGAGTACTGTTATAAAAAATTTGCATTAAAGAAGAGTTATGGCAAATATTCAAAGTCTGAATTGTTCCAGCCCACAAATAAAAATTGGTTTGGCTCTGAAAGGTTGCTGTGATGTCTCTTGGGAGCTTCTGGTTTTCCTTTCCAGCCACCCTTTGGCCCTGCACGGGTTACCACGGGATGTTTGGTGGAAAGGCTTGCTCTGAACCTGGGGCAGTGACCACTCACCCTCAGGTCCCCGAGGCCACCAGCCAGGCCTGGCTGTCTCTTCTTTCCCACTGGTTTGGCTGCCTGTGCCCGAGGCTGGCACAGCTGGAACCTGGGAGCAGACTGCTGGGAACAGCTCAGTGGGTCCCACTCTGTCTCCTCACCAGATTTATGAGGAGGATAAAGTGAGTGGGAAGCTTGGCACCTTCTCCATGGCTGTCTGGAAAACTCAAACCACTTTCTCCTCTAATCATTGTAAGAATATTTGCCACTTAAGGCATCTGATATCTGTTTCAAACCCAATTGTTTGGAGCTAAGGTCTGGAACAAATGAAACTGTGTTGGCAAAATTACATCTGCTCCCTGAATCAGCTGTGGCATGACCAGCACCCATTGCTCTTACCCCTCTTGGAGCTCCTCATGCTCTTCTTGGTGGCCATTGCCACCTTTGTTCAGGCCACTTGGGCTCAGATGTAGAAGCCATTTCCTGACCTGGATCAGAATTATGGGTGTTTGAAATGCCACAGGTAGCTCCAAACCCACCAGGATATGAGTCCTGCTGGAGAACAGCTCAGCACAATCCAGACTCCCCTCTCCCTGCACGGAGCCCTCACCCCATGTCCATGTGATGGACAGGGGGATATCAAGGGACCATGAGGAATGACCAGGCATGCCTTGAGGCTTCTCTTTGACTGGCTGAAGCACAAAAGCACAGGACAGCTGCTTGCCTCACACCATCCAGGATACACTGACCTGGGAGCCCACCAGGCTGTCTCCAAAGACAGGACCTCAGGAGGCCAGCTGGTCACTCTTGCCAGATTCTACAGGTTGAGTCTACCCACACCAGGGACCTTTGGTGACAGCTTTTCCACTCCACTTGTGCTCCCAGCCCTCAGGATGGGCCTCCAGCAGCAGCAGCAGCAGCACTTGTAGCATCCTTTCCCCAGCCACCACACTTCTCCCTGCCCATCCTGTTCCCTGCTGTGCCTCCTCTCTGAGGAATCCCACCACTCCCCATGCTGAACCCAGGAATGCTGTCGTTGTTTCTCCTTCTGCTGTTCTCTGGCACACACGTGAACCAAAGGTGTTGAGATGATGTCAAACTGTCCCTTTGTGGCCTCCCAGGAGAGGAGTCTGGTGAGGACCAACTCTCCTCCCTAGGAGAACACCACCAGGAATCTCCCTTCTCTCCTCTGACCTCAGCTCTTGCAGTGGGGATTATGGATGCAGTGGGGATTATGGACGCAGTGGGGATTATGGATACAGTGGGGATTATGGATGCAGTGGGGATTATGGATGCAGTGGGGATTATGGATACAGTGGGGATTATGGGTGCAGTGGGGATTATGGACGCAGTGGGGATTATGGATACAGTGGGGATTATGGATACAGTGGGGATTATGGGTGCAGTGGGGATTATGGATACAGTGGGGATTATGGGTGCAGTGGGGATTATGGACACAGTGGGGATTATGGATGCAGTGAGGATTATGGGTGCACTGGGGATTATGGATACAGTAGGGATTCTGTACGCAGTGGAGATGCAGAGCATGACAGCCAGTGGGAAGTAAACATGGATTTCCCTGCTCACAGCCCTCTGCTATTGAACCAGCGGTGTCACCGCTCACAGGGTGACAAGCACAGAACGGGCTGATGGAGCTGGAGACAAATGTGCTTGCTGAGCTCCCTGCGCTGCGAGGGATGTGTGTGAAACAAGGGAAGAAAGAAGAGATCAAGACAAAGGCAGGACCCCCAGGGAGAGTCTCCAAATTGATCGGCTTTTCAACGGGAGGACAATTAAGTGTCAGAGCCCCAGAGGCCCCTGTTTGCATCATCTCGCTCCTGCTCTCCGAGGGAGAAACAAGCTCCGAGAGCAGCTGCTGCTGCTTTGACAGGTTCAGCTGCTGCTCGCAAAGTGCTTCAAATTTAAGGGCTGCTCACTTAAAGGTCAATGAGCGTGCAGGCAACGTTAAATTCCTCCTTTTGCTTCTGACAGTCAAATTAGCGGCAGTAAAATTTAATTAAAAAGCAGAGCCCCTCGCCCTCTCCGCATTGCCACGGCCAAGGGCTTGTCCAGAGGAGAGGTGGCAGGATGTCCCCAGGGCTGGTAGCACTGGGGGAGGCTGGCAGAGCCCCTTTCACGTGGATTCCTAGGCTTAGATGTACCCCGAGTTCTACAAATTTAGAAATATCTAAATATATGATGAAGATGAGGATGATGAGGTGAGACCTCATAGCAGTCAGCAGCTTCCTGGGGAGGGGCAGAGGAGGGGCAGGCACTGATCTCTGCTCTGGGGACCAGGGACAGCACCCAGGGAATGGCTGGAGTTGTGCCAGGGCAGGGTTAGGTGGGATCTCAGGAGAAGGTCCTTCCCCCAGAGGGTGGTGGGCACTGAGCAGGCTCCCCAGGGCAGTGGGCACAGCCCCGAGGCTGCCAGAGCTCCAGGAGGGTTTGGATGATGCTCTGGGGCACAGGGTGGGATTGTTGGGGTTCTGTGCAGGGCCAGGGGTTGGACTGGATGGTCCTTGGGGGTCCCTTCCAGCGCAGGAGATTCCATCATTCCATGATTCTATGGTGTTCTCACCCAGCTGGTGAAGCACAAACATTTCCTGGGCACTTCCTGAGTCCTCTGCAGAAGAGGAAGATTTTAACCTGCCACCATCTGCCTTTCGGCTGTTTACTCAGACACTGAACTCTGTGAAATGGAGCAGAAAAGGAACATTTCTCAGGGTCCTGCAATGGGCAGATCACCCCCAAACCTCCTCTCCAGGCACCCTCTGCCACAAGGGTTGTCAGTGCCCTGTTGGTGGGTGCAGAGGGTGTCAGTGCTCTGTCCCTGCCTCAGCCATCCTTGTCTGTGCATGGAAATGCTTGCACAGGGGAAAAGGCATACCCTGAGAGTGTTCCCGTGCTGCTGAGCCTAAACACAGCCTCAACATGAGCAGCATTTGCTGAGCAAGGACTCAGAAGGGCCCAGGGATGCGATGAGGGCAATAACCACAGGAACCTCCTGCTTTGGGTTCATCATGGAAGTCTCCAGTAATATAAACACAGAATATAAAGGCTGGTAAAATAAAGGATATGCCGTGCAAAATTCTTTCCAGCCTTTCCCAGCAGCTGTGTCACTTGGTTTTGTACATGAATTAAATATACTCTTAATTAAAAAGTGCAATTACCCTGAAAATACCAACTCCAAGCCACGCTCTTCTCCACTGCGAATCCTACACTCGCAGAGAAGGGCTCTGGGCTGAGATACTTCAGAAACATTTAGCTCCAGAACCTGGGGTTTTTTTTCAGCCACTTAAGATTCCATGAATTGTTAATAAGCATTTAAGTGCAATAATAAAGGATGTATGCACACCATTACAGAAAACAAAATGATTAGGCACCGCAAAACCGGTTGCCAGGAAATAGTTCAGGGCCTGGTTATTTTGTGGGCAAATAAATGATTTGGGAGAGGAGCTGAAAAGAGCAATTTCAAAGCAAATAAGAGAAACATACAGCAGATCGTGTACAGTAACTGTGGCATCAAAATTACAGCCATAAATAAGGAAGAAAAAGGACTAGCTTGGCGAGGCAGATGGATGAGACCAGGAAAAAAGCTCTGCAAATGGTATTTTCTGGTGCATAGGGGAAGCATTAAAGTTCCTGAGGAGCTCTCCAGCTCCACAGGCTGCCTTGGTGTTCCTGGGATCCCACTGAGGTGTCCCAATGGGTTTGCAATGGCTCTCCTATCCATTAGAAACTCTCGTGCCTGTCTTTTGTGCTGCCCAAGGTGTTTATGGTGATAAATCTATTGGCAGGGTGGGTGGGATGGTTGCACCAAGAATCCAGCTTTAATTAGTCAAGTGCAGCCTTGCTCTTGCTCTGGGCAGAGACCTCTTGTTGATGTGGGATCTTCAGTGCCCCAGTAGCTGGTGCTGGGCAGAGCCAAGGTCTGGAGGTTAAAACATCCTAATAAAGTGGGTTCCAATCAGGGCAAAGCAAACACCACAAGTGCTCCATGGTGACTGGGGGTTTGTTTAAGTGCTCTGAAACCAGAAGGGGGTGTGGGAGGTGGTTCAGCTGAGTGAGAAATGCCACCTGGAAGAGGGACCCAGCAATTCCAGCTGGTGTGGGAAGTGGGAGCCGTGCCCTCCTCCTGCCCTGCAGTGCCATGGGCAGACGGGCATCACTGAAACCTCTGGGAACACACTTTGGATATAGCACATCCCAGGATATCCCCCACTTCGGGGGTCCTCACTGGGGGATGCTGAGCTCCCAGTGCTCCAGGAAATCCCTGTGGATCCCTCCTGGACACCTGGCCCTCCCACTCCCACTCCCAGGGACAGCAGGACTGGGGCACTGGTTGATGTCCCGGCCAGCTCCCAGGGGGGAGGCAGGCACTGGTGTGCACTGGTGTGCACTGGTGGCCACACTGGTGAACCCCAGCCCTGCAGCTGAGCCTGCCTTGGCAGGGCAGGCCAGGGAAGAGCTCTGTTCAGCCTGTTTTCCATGGCCACTCCGTGGGTTTGCTCCCAGCCAGGAATTGGGACCTGGGGCACCTCACACTCCAGAGCATTCCACCTGGAGCAGCAGGGATTGCACTGGGATCCAGTGCTGTTCTGGTGAGGGTGTAGCTGCTCCCAGCAGCCACTCCAGCTCTTTCAACACATCTTCCTGTGCCTGGATATTGGGAAGGAATTCCTCCCTGGGAGGGTGGGCAGGCCCTGGCACAGGGTGGGCAGAGAAGCTGTGGCTGCCCCTGGATCCCTGGAAATCCCTAAGGCCAGGTTGGAGGGGGCTTGGAGTGCCCTGGGCTATGGAAGGTGTCCCTGCCCATGGCAGGGGGTAGAATGAGATGAGCTTTGAGGTCCCTTCCAGCCCAAACCATTCCATGACTCTCTGATTCCATACTAGAGACATTGATTATTATAAAAATCTCTGGCTGCATTTAACAGCCATGTGGGGGATTTGCATGGCTAATGAGAACAGGAAGGAAGTAAAATAACCTTTGGGCATTGTCCTTCTCCACAAATGCTAGCAAAATAAACCTGAAATATAAAGAGCTTGTTTTATTGGCTATTTCTTATGTTGGGAATTTCATGGAAATAACTGGCATCTCAGTATTTTCCTCTTTATGGACAGTGGAAACCAGTAAATACGGATACGAATCAAAGGGGTGAAAAGGGAAAACAATTCAAAAAGAAGCTTTTAGGGAACCTCAAATTCAGCAGTTCCCCACACAGATTTTATCACTAGATGTAAACCAAAACCATCCCAACAAGCTTTCCTCTCCCCTCCTTGCTGTCCTGCTGAAGTGCAGAGCAGTCTGTGCCACTGCACCATGATTTGCTCTTTCAGGAGGCTCCTGAGAGCCCAGCTCTGCTCTGTTTTGTACAATCCTCACTTTCCAAGGCACCACAGGTGCCCCAAACTCAGCTTTTCAGAGAAGAGCTTCAGGAGCCCCCCTGAGTCTCTGCCATCCACGAGCAAATCAGAGCATGGAAACACTGCCCTCATTTCCTTGAGCAGGTGGTTTTTAAAGAGATATTTAGTTTTGCCTCAGCTCGCTCAGCCTCCTTTCCTACAGGAGTCTTTGGAAGTGCTTCAGCTTCCCACCTGATGGCAGGGGACACCAGATAGGTGACCCTCATGGCAACTGGGTGGTTAAATCCACCTCCCACCTGTGGCATTCCCAACGGGGAGCAGTCATGTCTCTTTAGAGAAAACAATCCCTTGGGCAGCTTACCCAGAATAAACACCCCTCCCCCTTAGAACACCAGCATTTCTCACTATCCCAGGTATTTTTCCATCCCCCTGTTTGTGCTGCCTTTGGAACAGGTACCCAAGATCCCACCTGGACAGGGCCAGGCATGCAAAAGCAACATGGATTTGCTAACTCCTCACGTTCTGAGGAAACTGCTCAGAATTTCAGAAAGCTGAGAGGTTTGAGGGCAGGCACCCCGTGCAAGAGGGATGGTTTTAAGAACAATTTCATCAAAATATAGGCATTGTCAAAGGAACACAGTGGGGACACTTTGCAAGGCTTTCAAAATCATCAGTTCATGTGTGTTATGGGGAGATTTCAGTTCTCTGAAACTTTGTGGGCACCCACCATGCCCCTGGCATTGAGAGAAACAAGAGCCTAAACAAGCGACAGTGGCCAAGGTTAGAAACAATTAATCCAAGGGGTTTATTGGGGAGCAAGAAGGAATGCCATAATTAAATAATTTTAATTATTTGATTAAAATACCGTGATTGCTATAAAAATGCTGACTTTCAGCTTGGGAGGTGCAGAACTGCCCGTAGGGAAGACATTTGTTGAAGGTTGGACTTGGTGATCTCAGAGGTCGTTCTCAGCTTTAAGGATTCTGCGATTCAAGGAATTCAAGGATTCAGTTTTCACCAGGAGGTTGGGGAGGTTTCAGAACGGGTCAGCCCAGAAGAAATCTCCATCGTGGAGGGTTGCAAGGCTTAGCTAAATAAAGCCAGAACCCATCCAGCACTGGCCGGGTCTTCTCAGGAGGTACCACAGGAGCTGACACCTCAAATCTGGCTGAAACATTCCTTTTGTTGTTTTGGGAAGTGCAGAAGTTCTCTCACTCCCTTGAGGTGGCCGAGTTGCCCTGTTGAGGGGTTACCCAGAGAGCAGCCCCTGGACAGGAGTCCCCCCAGCCTCATTCTGCCATTTCTCAGCCACATCTCACTTGTGTTCTGTTGACCTGGGAGCTGCACAGCACAATCGCTGATCTTTAGCCTGTCATCAGCAAACAAGGGCTCTGAAATCCTCAGGAAGCCTCTTTTGAAAGCCATGATTATGCACTGACCTCCACATTTACTGCCTGTACCCTAATTCTCTGCAGTTTCCCCAAGACTGGCAGAAAATCCATAATCATTTGCATGGAGAAACTCTTTCTCACAGCACAGCTCACGGGGGGTGTTGCCTGAGCTGGGTTTATGAGTGCCCCTCCGTTTATTTGCTGCCCACATCTTACAGTGCTGCACCACCCTGGCATGTTTAACAGGCATCTTCAGGGAGGTGCCCATTTCTAGGGCATGGTTTTGGCTCAAGCCACCCTCTGTTAATGGCCAGCCTCAGGTTTTTTCATTCTGCAGGGAATGTACCTGGAAAGTGCAGCCCCCTTGTGCCTCCAATTCCTCTTCAAGCTGGCAATGCTCCACTAATTCAACCACATATGGGCAAAGAGTTTTCCCCTTTTTTTTTATTCTGTGTATTAATCAGAAACCCTGCAACCACTCAGGCATTGGTTGTTCTGCAACATATTCAGATCCCATGCAAACATTTCGTCTGGTTGGTTTAATAGTGCTATTAAACTGCACAATGGGTTAGACTCTCTACCCTCCATTATAATAAGGAAAAATGCCCTATTTTTTCCCTGTCAACTCCACCACTGGAACATGTTGTTCCACTTTCTCTGAGCTAGTGGCCAGATTATCAGCATGTTATTAAACAGACCATATTTCTCCCAAGATTACTCAATTTTCTAAAAGAGGAGAGGGAGAAGGAGAGGGAGAGGGAGAGGGAGAGGGAGGGGGCGGGGGAGAGGGAGGGGGAGGGGGAGGGGG
>JAWWEW010000051.1:1888140-1910865 GCA_035583185.1 Anabacerthia variegaticeps | reverse complement strand
GCGGAGAGGAGAGGAGAGGAGAGGAGAGGAGAGGAAAAGTGCTGATGGGACTGTGCTATAGAGAATCCCAGATTAGGTAAGGTTGGAAAAGACCTTTAAAGTCATCCAGTCCAACCATTAAGCACTGCCAGCTGTGCCCCTGGGCATTCCTGCCCCTCGCAGTGCCTTTGGGACTCTCTGGCTCTCTGCTGGAGGATTGGAAGAGGACCAGTGTGGAGTGGGAGGCGACAGCAGGTGCAATGACCACAATTCCTTAGGGAAACAGCCCACTTCCAAGGGCTGCTCTCCACGTGGAATCCCCTCCAGTCCATGCAGTTTCCCCAGAGTTTCCTGCTTGTTTGGTCTCTGTTAGAAGAATCATGACTTGCTGGCAAAGGTCTTTCCTCCTCCTCCTCACCTGAGAGCCACCAAACACATCTCGTTTTACACACCCAGGTAAAGCCACCAGCTCTGCAGCATTTCTTTACCTGGTTGCAGTTCAAAGAAGGTCTTGCACTCCCAAAGTGCCACCATCCATCCTGCTCCTGCCTGGATCACCACCTTATCTGCTGGGAGACACGTCCAAACAAAGCAAAGAATCCCTGGTGTGACACCCACCACAAAAAAAAGGCCTGTTTTCCTGGGATTCTTTGACAGTTCTTGTTTGGCCCAGGAGGAGAGGCACTGGCAGCACACACAGCTGGGAATAAAGTCCTATTTTTATGAAGCAAAATACCTTTGAGATTTTTGAAGCATCCTGCACGTTCCACAGGTTGCCAGTGACCCCCCTGCCTATGGATTTTAAGACTGGAGGGTGTCTGGTGGGTTTTGAAAGCAAATCGTGGCTCATACTCCATCCTTTTCCCCACTTTCAGTTTGGCCCTCCCAATCCTTTTATAGCTGATAAAGGGGCTGCAAAGCTATCCTTGGGGGTTGAAGTCCATGCTCTCAAACCATCAGTTTGTTCTGACATCATTAATATTCTCCTCAGTGGATTCTGTGGTCAGGTTCATGAATTTGTTATCACCCATCTGCTGGATTAGGGAGACCTCCGCTCTCTTTTTGAATTCACCACTTCACTTCCCTGTGTCTGCTGGATTAATGAAAGGGACAGCATTTGATCAGATGAATTATCAGATCCAACAATCTGGGAGGAAAGAGGGAGGGGAAAAAGGAAAGATTACTCAGTGAGTGCTATTGGGGAAGGCAAATATTGAACCAGACAATTTTCTATTTATTACAAATATCAGGTAACAAGTTAATAAGCCCAACGTGGGTAATAGCCATGGTCTGCTGAGATGAATTCTCTAAGAATATAAAATCTTATGTGCATTGCATATATTTGCTGATGCCATAATGAGCTGTACTGGAAAGCAGTGAAAAATGTCTGGTGGAATTTCAATATTAGTAGTTAGTGGCACTCTTGTCTTCCCTCTGGAGCTGCCACAACTAGTCCTTTCATTGACTTGGACAGCACTTGGTCCCTCCCTTCCCTAAAGGGTCATCAGCCCAAAACACAGGATGGCTTTCTGGAACACCCTGAGGACCTTGTAGGGGTAACACCAACCTGGTGCCCAACCCTGGGCATCCATCCTGCCCTCTGGGGTGGGATCTGAGGGCTCAGTCCCCAGCTGGGCAACAGGGGAGAGCATTTCTGCCAAAGGCACGTGGCCTTTTGCAAGGAGGAGGTAAAAAGGCACGATTTTACTGCACAGTACAGGAGAATACAGGTTGTTTTCCTGACAAACCTTGCTCTGAATTTAAGGTTTGGCAGCATTTGAACTCTCCTCCCTTTCTAAGCACTCCAGGCACTGACGAGACTTAATTTTCAACTAAACAATTGTAATTAAAAAAAAAACCCTGTAAAACATCTAAAGCAAATAAAAAAATATTAATAACAGGGTTTTGCTTCTGCTGGGCCTGACCTTTCACTGGCATCCCTTAATGTCTCATTGATATTGAAATAACAGGTAAGTCTTGTCCCTCTGAAGGCAAGTGTTGCTGGGGCTGCCTTGTGGGTGTGATGCCAGGCAGAAGGGAGCACTGAGCACAGCCACTTGCTAGCACTTCATTACAACATCTGCCACTGTCTGAAACACTCCTGACACACGAGGAAACACGTTGTGGTTCCATGGTGAAACTTTTGCAGGTGGTCATTTGCATCAGAGATGCACGGGAAAGGGCTGGGATGGATTTTGCTCCTTTCTCCCCTCCTCTCTCCCGTGTGCCCCTCTCTTGCCTGGCTAATGGCAGCACTGACAACCCCAGCCACTTGAAAATCATGGTTCAGGTCTAAAAAGCATGAAGAGAGTGGTTTGGAAATCGTGGTTCTTCTAAAAATAGGACAAATGAGGGGTGGTTGAATTTGCTGTCGGAGGCCCAGCAGGATTAAGGTGACTAATGGGCTCTCATTTACATGAAGATGCACAAGCCTCTGGTTTTAATCACAATAACCATGGTGGCTGGCAGGTTGCTTTTCTGAGCAGCTCCTGCATCCTGACAGGGGCTGTGCAGGGCCATGAAACTTCTGCTCACAGAGTCAGCAAGGTGGGCTCTCCTCCTGCATCAGCAGCAGCTCTGACCACTGCTCCAGTCCCTGGGGAGCCCACAGGGAAGCACCAGGTGTGACTCAGATGACCAAAATGGATTTCCCTGATCAATACCGGGTCAGTCCTGCTCCACTGTGGGACACCGAGGGCCCTGTGAGATGCTGTCACGAGTGGGTGTGAACCAGACACAGACATTCCCTTGCCTTTGGTGCTCTGGGAAAGGTGACTGGGCAACAGAGCTGGGGAAGGGTCTGGAGAGTCAGTCATATGAGGAGGGGCTGAGGGAGCTGGGGGGGCTCAGCCTGGGGAAAAGGAGGCTCAGGGGGGACCTTCTCACTCCCTGACAGGAGAGAGTCAGGCTCTGCTCCCAGGGAACAGGGACAGGAGGAGAGGGAACAGTCTAAAGTTGAGCCAAGGGAGGTTTAGATTGGATATTAGGAAGAAGTTCCTCACTGACAAGGTGGTCAGGCTTTGGAAGGGGCTGCCCAGGGAGGTTTGGAGTCCCCACTCTGGAGGTGTCCAAGGCAGGACTGGACGTGGCACTCAGAGCTCTGGGCTGGGGGACAAGGTGGGCACTGGGCACAGGGTGGGCTTGGTGATCTTGGAGGTGCATCTTGGGGGTCTCACCCATATAAAGCTCTCTGTGTGCAGCTCATGGGGCCAGGAAAGAGGAGCAGCCTTGTAGGACTTGTGCTGGAAGGCAGCCCAGGAGAGCAGGGCAGTAGGAACAGAGCTGGTGTGTTCAGAAGGGCTAAAGCTTTGACTAGATGAGCACAGTGATGCCAGAGAAGTGCAAATCCCATCTCCCAGCAGGGAGGAGTCTTTACGATTCTGTGAGAAACTGGAGGGACCCAAGAGCTCATGGAGACCCATGGCTGGGCAGTGCCAGGCTCTGCCAGGACCTCAGGGGTGCAGTGCTGTGGTGCAGGAACCCAAACAGGAACCCACCCCCTTATGGAGAGAGGGGAATTGCCTGAAGTTATTCTTTTACCCAGTGCACAGAGATGTTCAGGGGAGACAGAATGCTGCACAAATTGTCCACAAATAACCCCTGTGCTGCAAAGCCCCGAGCAGAGGCTGAGAACAAATCTTTGATGTACTCAGGGGCAAGACATTGAATAGAGAGGTCACAGGAGAATGGCAGCAGCGCTGCTGTGCCTTTCCTATCAGCTCTCAGTGCACTGGGGCCAGCACAGACACGAGCCAGCTCTCGAAAAGATCTCAGACAGCTGTCAGAGATGAAGGCACACAGCAGACTGACACACTGGCTACAATAATTTTGCAAGCTCAATCAACTTCTGGCTGAAAAGACACCTGGAAGACTATTTGTTAAGGCTTTTCCAGGTCAAGTACAGCAGTATGAAAGGCAGTGCTGGTACAGCCTCAGCACTTTGCAGTTCCCAAGCAAGCCTTGTTCCCTATGGCTGTTCCACATGCCTCGTAGCCAGGTGTTCTTCAGCAATGCCTGGGACAGTAGAAATAGCTGAAGAAATGCTTTTGGGGTGCCCTGAAGGCTGTCTGTGCACCCATCCCACCCCAGACAGGCAAACCCTCCCTGTGACTGTTCCCAGTCTGGCTCTTTGGAAGGTGGGATGGATCCTCTGACAACGCACAGGCTTCATTATGTCACCTTCAGAAACCTGGAGACAGCGCTGATCTAAACAGTGCGTAGGTAATAAGACCTGAGATAGCAAACAAGCAAGAAAAATCAAACAAAACCAAGTGAATTAAAACAAATATTGTCAGTGCTGCTTCAAAAGAGCACTGTCTGGGGTATAGTTCTGTCATAATGCATCGAGAGGAGGAAGGTGAAATGTGGTCGCAAAGAAACACTTAAGCCTGGCACAAAATCTCATCTCTGAGCCTGGGTTTCCACCTTGAGTGCAAAGTATGGGCCTCGTATGGTTTCTTGTTTGGGTTTTCATTTCTCTTAAGCATTTAAGGACTGTAAAACAGACACTTCGTCTTGTGCCATCATCTTGGCTCTTCTCAGGGCTCATTAGCAGAACAGGGCTGGGTTCATTACCTGGATATCTGCCATGGGAGCTCTGAAGAAGACAAGAACAAGCAGTAATACCAGGTTTTTAAGCCCTCTCTGGTTTAAAACACCAGAAAAAAAACACAAAACCTTTTCCCATCTGCATCTGGGACAGCTCTGGAGATGAGCAAGAGCACAGTTGTCTGATGTCTCTCTTACCTAATCTGCCTCCCTGCCTCACTGTGGCTCTGACTTTTGTAGCTTCCAGAGAAACTTGGGTTAAAATGAACCTTTGGAGATCTCTGAGCCCCAATTGAGCTGAAAAGGGATCATGTAGACCAAGTTTATGCAGGGCTTATTTTTAAGTCTCTCCATATTCAATATTGAGCCCCTGCTCTAATATTCGATTGATCTCACAGGAAAACAGTGCTGGTGTTTAGAAACTTGTGCTGGTGGTTGAGATGTTGCTGAAGAGCAAGGGGTTGGTTATACGTGAGTGATGCATGAGATGAGGTGCAGTTCTGCCTCGTGTGCTGCAGTGGCAGCCAGAGGGGTCTGGCACAGCTTTGCTGGTCACTGTTAATCCCCAGTCACTGAGTATGTGTGGCATGAGGAGCCCCTGGCAGCAGCAGGGAGGCACATTCTCCCTGCCCACTAAACCAACAGCCAGCAGCAGGTCAGATTCCCAAAGCCTGAGCTGGGCCAGCTTTGTGTGAGCAGAGGGTGGGCTCCAGGTCTGCAGCTCGTCCCACCACGGGGACAGCAGGGCCAGCTGCTCAGAAATCCTTTTGCAGCCATCCCTGCACTGCATTTGTGCTTTGCAGGCACGGACAACACCCCACCCAAGCCTGGCTCATCTGCTCATCCCTCTTTGCCTCTCACCCCCCCAAGCTGGCTGCTGTCCCTCTGCTGTGGGACGTCTGTGCCAGCCTGGCCCTGGCAGGGCACTCTGAGATGGGTGGGAGAGGCTGCAGGGAAATCCCAGGTGATGGGGACGTGGTGGTGGGGCATTCCCCCCTTCTCCCTCAGCCTGAAGGGCAGTCACAGTGGCACTGCCACAGCACCTGCAGCCACCCCCTGCCCTTGCCAGCCTTCCCCCAGCAGCAACCAGACCCCAGGCAAGTCCTTCCTCCCAGCATGTTTTGCTGCAGCAGCCACCAAGCCTTCCTGAGGCAGCCTGGGGGGATAACACAGCCTGGCACCAATTCCTCAGCTGGCATTATTGATCAGCTCCTCTCAGGGCTCAGGGTGGGTTCCCAGCTGCCTGGCAGGACTGGCAGCTCATGCAGTGAGGCAGAGGGACCAAACAGCGTGAGCTGGGTCAGAACTGTCCCTCTCTGTCATCCAAACCTGGTTCAGAAGTGCAGGTCTCAAAGAAGTATGAGACAGTGCTGAATGTCTCATCTAACAAAACATCTGCCATGTACCTTCCTGTCCCTTTCCCTGACAGTTCTCTGTAACACAAGGTTCTGTTCCCTGAGCTCCTGGGAGCACAACGCCCATCCTTCATCATTACCCTGCACAGATTGTCGTGCTGCTTTGGTAAGTGAATGATGGAGGAGACATTACACTGGGGAAGAGCTGACCTTGTCCTTAACCTCAGCACATTCTTCAATTAGTGCCCCGCAAGATAGATTAATTCTATTAATCCGCCGGGGCCTCGGAGCAGATGAACTGGGATTTCTGCATTCCTCACTAAGCCCTCTCCTTCCTTCCCCTCCCTCGGGAACCTTTGCTTGTAATCAATAGTTAAAGGTTTGGCCCTATTGGAAAGCAAAAATCAGCAGAGTTGTACTCACAGCCTGCATGCCTCCCAAACCCTGTTGTGAAGGAGCAGCAATTTGGAGAGAGCAGATCTATTTTTCTGGCCCAAACAGGCTCTGCAGCTTTGCCTCCCATCACTGGGGCTCCAGAAGCCACATGGAGCCTTTGCAAAAGGAAGAATTGCTTCCAGAGCAGCCCAAATTTGCTCACTCTGCCTGTAGCTTTGAGAAACAGAGTGCAGATGAAAAGGGTGGTTCTGCAATGATTTTGGGGTGGCAAAGGCAAAGATGGTCGTTTTGGGAATCTCGCAGTGAGTTTCTGCCAGGGGATGTGCCTTGTAAGCCCCAGTCAATGCAGAAGAACCATTAAGTGGTGTCTGTGTGGCTTCTCTGCAGCCCAGATTGTCAGGGTGGGGTGCTGTCCTGGGGGCTCCTGCAGAGTCTGAGGTGGAAAACACTTCAAATGGTGGGAAAGGGACTAGAGGAACTTGTTATGATGCCAACAACAGCCAGCCCTGTGGGTGCCTCCTGCCACCTCCTGACTCTCTGATGCTTCTGAAGACCATCCTGGGCTTTTCCCAGACCTGCAGGTACAGGTCATTTTGGGAGCAGTGCTCCCCTCTGGCTTTGTGCTGGCACATGGACCGAGTCAGGAGTGCAGTCAGATGGGGAACAGGAATGAACAGCTTTGGGAACAGAATGAACAGCTTTGGGTGCTCTGAGCAAGTCAGATCCTTGAAAAACTCCAGAGGGAACCTCAATTCCCCCTGGAGCTCTTTGCCCACTGCTTTGTATGGCAAGCAAGTCCCTGCTCCACGTTTTGGCTGCTAAATTCTCCTTCAGACTGTTGGCCCTCTCCTGGCACAGCTCTTGGACAAAGAGGGGCTTGGACACAGGGCAGGGGTCCAGCTGAGCCCTCCTGGCTTCCATTTCCAGTGCAAATGCAGCACTCAGGGGACTGGGTTAAGGATCTGCTCAAAAACTGTAACATTTCCTGACTGGCCTCACCATTCACATTCTGAGCACTTGTCCATTGGGTAATCCCATGTTTGGGGTTATTTTAGCACATTTTATGGGTTAGACATGGCAGTATGTAGGGCATGTCAGTCATAATGAGGGACACCATTTCTTATGGCATAATAACGATAATTAGGGCTGGGATTTTTCAAAAGCTATGAGGGAAGTCAATGAGAGTCAATAAGAAGTGGGTGCCTCATTTCCTTAAGGTGCTTTTGAAAATCCTCCCCTAAAACATTGATATTTCATGCGGACACATCTAAGTCTGTGTGGGAGAAGCCTCAAATCCTTTTTGAGAAGTGGTGTGCATATTGTAATTGGAACAGATTAATGTGAGTATCTGTGGCAGCTTAACCTTTTATTCTCCTTATTTCAAAAAACACCTGGTATTTTAGTCATAAGCAACTATATCTTGCAGTTAATAAGGGCCCAACTCCAGACATGTCACGGCTGTCCTGACTGGAGCAGAGCAATCCTGATCCACCCCAGCCAGGGCTCAGAGGCTGAGGATGAGAAGCAATATT
Organism: Anabacerthia variegaticeps; assembly: GCA_035583185.1. Taxonomy (NCBI): domain Eukaryota; kingdom Metazoa; phylum Chordata; class Aves; order Passeriformes; family Furnariidae; genus Anabacerthia; species Anabacerthia variegaticeps. The sequence goes on along the minus strand of JAWWEW010000051.1, from coordinate 1,903,055 downwards.
ATCAAGTTGCAAATACATGCAGAGAAGTGTGTGTTATCCAGTGCTCAGCATACATAATGTCTCTGTAGGCACCACCATCCCCCTGGAAATAGGGCACACACTCCTACCAGCCAGGGGAATTAACTCGTGGAGCTGCTCAACCTGGGAAGGCAGGAGATCCTCCATGGCATGCAATTCCCAGGCAGGGATGGAAAACCATGGAAAAGAGATGCTCTGGAGCAAGCAAAGAGGGTTCTAAGTGCTGTGATGGTGAGGGGAACCCTGTCCTGAGTGGAAGAAGAGTTTAGACATGATTGTCAAGGCAGGATCCCTGCAGTGGCTGGTCCCTGTTCTGGATGTCCGTGTTGGATGTACCCCTTGGTGTCACCCAACAGGCAGCCCGGCAGCCCATCTTCCCAGGGCACAAGGGGGTGCTTCCTCTCCTCTGCAGCCACTTGTCCTCCTTGATCACACAGGTCTCACTTCATTTTGTGTCTGATCAAACTTCATGTCCCAACAGGAGGTGCATCTCACCTGGTGTCCCACCAGAACTGGGCTGCCCAGCCTGTTTCATCTGCTCCCTCTTTGAGCTCATTGAGTGCCTTGGAAGGGTTCACAACTGACCTTCTGTGTCCACCTCGCCAGAGTCCCCAGGTTGTATCAAACCCTCAGCACAAATCAATGTGTGTGAGGGGTTTCACACCCCTCTGACAAGCAACTTGCCACAGGACACATCAGTAAGGAGGAGGTTGGAAGAGACAAAGAAGAAGGAGGACTTTGGGCTGATTAATGAACGCTGGGTGAAAATGAGTTTACATTTGAACCCTGACAGACTTACAGCTGCTGAGGATGATAACCCATGCATTTCAGAGGGCAGAACTTCATCAAATGCTCCTCAGGTACTCCGGGATGGATTTATGCAGCAGGCAGCAATACAGCACAAAGTGGAAGGTAAACAGTGTGGGAAGTAAATCATCAACTTCCCCCGAGTAAATAGAAACTCCTGGTGTTACGGCACGTGCAGGGGGAGAGGGGTGTGGGATGTGGGGGCTCAGCCCAGGGGCTCAGGGGGCTGGAGCAGAGCAGGGTGACCCATGGACTGGTCACCTATGGAGTGGGAGGGAGGGATGGCAGCAGCAATCCCTGCAGAGACCCCCAAGCACAGCTCCCTGAGGGGTTCCAGCCCCTCTTAGGGATGGTGGGAGCGTGACCAAGAGTGAAAGGTGCTGTCCTCTGTGGGAGTGGCTGGGCTGGGCCACACAGGAGGGACACTGGGCCACTGTTCTGTCTCTGCTGGTGGCTCCTGCCCAGGGCAACCCTCCTGAACGGGGCAAGCACATAGTGATGCCGTTCCAAAGCTCATCCTGCAGCAGGATCTGTCCTCCTGGGCACTTACTCACTCATGTGCTGCAGGACAAGCAAACTGTGCCCATCAGCAGCTCTGTGTTCAGCTGAGCATCCCCTATGGCACTGGAAAGCAGCTCCCCCTTGGAGATGAACCCGCTGGTGATTGTGGTTGGGATCAGCTTCCCCCCCTCTGCCTGGGCTGCCCTGCACAGCCAAGCTCCCTGAGACCCTACTGTGCCCAAAGACCTTCTGGATCAAACCTGCCTGCAGCAACTGCCCTTCCTCCTCCATGCCAAACCTTCCTCCTCCTCATGTCCCACCAAACTGCCCACATCCCCTCTGAGCCAACTGCCTGGCCCTGGATCCCTTCCAGGGTCCCAGCTCTCCACTCCCCCTCCAGGGGTGTTCTTTGAGGCACCCCAAGCACCCTAAGATGAGCTGCAGCCTCTTGACCAGGCTCCTGCTGCCACCAGGACTCTGGGGACAGACAGGTCTGTGCTGACTCCTATGGGACACAGCATGGACTTGGAGGGGGCAGCTGCAGGAGGAAAAGCCTCAGCAGCACCTGCTGAGAAGAGACGTGTCAAAAAGCAAGTCCTGGACTGTGAAAAGCCCAGAGACTGAATCTGTAGATGTTCCCCCCATGCAAGCACCACGACAGGCAACTGACCTGATCTAGGTCACGGTGATCTTGCAGGAAAATGAGGCAGATCCTTCCTCTGCTTTTACACCAGGCTGAGCTCTGGGGACCGGATCATGATTTCCTCCACCACGAGGAAGAGCAGAGCTGGGCCAGGAGCTTCATTTCTGCCTCCCCGACCCTTTGTGGTTTTGTCATTCTTTGAAGGATTTGGGGGCTGTGAGAACAGCTCCCATTATGTGTGCATCGCTAGCTTTTTCTCTTTGTATTTATGATTTAATAATTTCTCAATCTGTCACAATCAGTATTGAAAGAGCATAGCTGGATATAATGGGATCATTTGAAAGGGAATGCTGAAGCACAGGAACAGCCTGCGCTCTTTTCAGCAGATGCAAAGTGAATAATATTTAGGGAGGTGTTTATAAATCAGTACACCCTTTAATTAAGCAAAACATTTTGCTAAGAAAGAATCAATTAGCAATTCATGGCACAAGGCCTGGCCTATTATCAAAGAGCTTGTACAGATAAAGCACAATTGCTTGTGTGTCTTTAGAGCTAATTATCAGTAACTTGTTTTAGCTGCATTTCAAAGCTCCTTGTGAAGAGACAAGATAAAGATCTACATGAGGAGGAGGGGGCTGGTGGTTTACCTTTCCCTCCAGTCTCTTGCATGTTTGTACTAATTGTCACCAGTGGAAAGGAGCCCGTGGATGGTGTGAAGTCCTGTGGCGGAGGGGAAGGGGATGGAGGGTCACAACAAGGGGCAAAGATGGGATCGGGTCCATGCCATAACTTCACACCTTCATTTCAATGTCCCACTGTCTCGTCTATAAAGAGAGGACAGCAGCACTGCCAGAGGTTTGAGAGATGTTTGGTGCTGAGGATACCATGGGCTGATAGGTCTGAGAGATGTTTGGTGCTGAGGATACCATGGGCTGATAGGTCTGAGAGATGTTTGGTGCTGAGGATACCATGGGCTGATAGGTTTGAGAGATGTTTGGTGCTGAGGATACCATGGGCTGGTCCTTACTCTGGAGCAGTAGGTGGGACACAGCGAGCAGGGATGGAGAGTCTGAGGGTTCTCAAAGTGGCTCCCCAGAATGCAGAGCCTCAGGAATGGGGGGGACTCACTCTGGGCTCCAGGAAAGGGGGAAACTACCTGCTTCATGAGAAATCCAAGAGAATTGGTAACAGGGGGCTCGGGTCCTACGACTGGGAGGGGGGAACGTTGTGCTAAAACCTACAAATTTTTGTGTCCCTTGGGCACGTGCCAACACAAGAGCTTAAACACACCACGCTGGCACAAGTGACAGGATTATGAGCAGTTTCAATCTCATGCAGATGGTCTTCCCATTTGCTTCCTTGTTTAAACAGCAATTTGGCAAGTTTGTCATTCATAAAGCTTTTATAGTGCTCCATACGCTGCTCCCCTGTGGCCCGCAGGAGCTGCCTGGATGTTTGTCGATGCCTGGAAACACACATTAGTCTTTAATGAGGTTGTATTCCTATTGTTTCCTTTGGTCAGAGGAGCCTTGGGAATTCCACGCTATAGAACAGATTTCCATTTGAAAAGTGCAGCTCCTCACCAAAGTGTCCCTGTGGTGCTCAGCTGACAGCACTGCCAGCCCCGGGGCCACAACAGGGTGTGGGGGGCACAGGAGTGCTTTGAGGTGTGCCAGGAAAAGCCACTGGGAACTGCAGGTGTTGCTCAAATCCAAGGAGAGGGAGGTGGGAAGAGGCAGGGACCAGGAGGCTGCTCTGCAAGGGACAGCTCAGCCTTCAGGGATGCAGTGGGTGGAAGGGATCACCCTTCAGGATGCTCTGAGGGGCTCCAGGCTGGGACAGCTGGGGGGGCTCACCTGGAGAGGAGAAGGCTCCAGGGAGACCTGAGATCCTCTTCCAGTGCCTAAAGGGAGAGCTGGAGAGAGACCTGGGACAAGGGATGGAGGGACAGGACAAGGGGGAATGGCTTCAAACTGACAGAGGGCAGGGTGAGATGGAATATTGGGAAGAAATCCTTCCCTGGGAGGGTGGGCAGGCCCTGGCACAGGGTGCCCAGAGAAGCTGGGGCTGCCCCTGGATCCCTGGAAGTGTCCAAGGCCAGGTTAGACGGGGCTTGGAACAACCTGGGCTGGTGGAAGGTGTCCCTGCCCATGGCAGGGGGTGGGATGAGATGATCTCTGAGATTCCTTCCTACTAAACCCATTCCATTATTCTGTGATTTGGGGAGAGGCTGAGAAACTGGGTCAGGAGGGAATGTGGTCCAGCTTCACACACCTTGGATAAACCATCCTTTCATTAAGACAGATGAACTGTGGGAATAGGGAAGGGCCTTGTTTGCCCCCAGCCAGTGTCTAAGCAAAGCACAGTGGCAGCCTAATCAATTAATAGATTCCATGTGGTTTAGCTGAGTGTACAATAACAAGGCATCATGGCTTGCATTGGCACGAGCTGCTCAGATCTTAAGACAAGTAAATATTTAGCCAATAATTCTGAGATCCTTTCGGCAACAAAATGCATCTTTGTTCTTGAGCTGTCTATTTGGGTTTCAGTTGCAGGGAGAAGACACGCAAGATATGAGATGTTAGCTCAGCCTCTTCTGTGATGGAATGTCCAGTGTCTGTGCAGAGGGTGAGAAGAAAGCCTTTGGGCTCACAGTTCTGGGCAGTGGCTTCATTAGTGTGTAGCTCCCACCTCTAGAGCTGCCTGCCCTCCTGTGTGTCCGGTCCTTATTGCTGCAAGCAGGACCTGCTGCCACAATCAGCTTTATGGACCACGACTCCTTGTTTATTTTTCAGCCCCCCCAGAGAACCCCACCCTGTTCCACCAGAGATCAGTGCTATCCATGGGCTTCACTCTGTGACAAACACGGCAAATTTTAACTCTTTTCTTATCTAGATGTATTTAATTGAAAGGAATATTTAATGGCACTTAAAAGAGAGATGTGAAATCAAAGAAGAAGGCAGTTGGAGGTCACACAACTGGAGGAAGGTGCCCATGGACTAAACTTGCTGTGGGACCTCAGACAATTCATTGAACTCCTCTGATTTTGCTTCCACAGCCCGATGTGAGACAATAAACCAGCCCAGCCAGGAGCAGGGTAGGAGCCCTAAGGAGCAATTAGGTAATGACAGATGATGGAGGACTGAGGTTCCCTGGGTGACTTTGGGGTTGGCCCTTAATCCACGTCCATGGCAGGGTGAGTCACAGCCAGGCTTTGCCCCTGGAATCCAGATCAGCCTCTTTGGGAAGGGAGCATCAGGCAAGCACTGGGTGGGCTTTGCAAGGGGATAAGAACCACTGTGAGTGGCCAAAGGTTCCTCTGGTCTCCTGGCTCCAACCATGGCCACGACCAGAGGAAGGGCATGAGGACAGGGGTGGAACATCCCAACCTCATTCACATCAGCACCTGCCTGAGCTGGAGCTGGGGAGGGTCCTTGTCCAGCTGTGCAGGAGGGACATGTAAATTCCCTTCCAACCAGCCTGAGAGCTGGCACAAGCAGCTGTGTCCTGTTTTGGGGGAAGGTGTGCCAGATGTCCCAGCTCCATGCTCTGAGGGACGTGGGGACAGTTGGCCACAGTTCCTGGTGGTAACTCAGGAGCAGCAGCTCTGTCCTGGGTGGTTTGTGCTGAGCCTGCTCCAGCCTCTGCCCTGGGCACAGAAAATAAAGGCTGGGAGGATAAAAAGAATCGGGAAAGCACCTTTTCCTCCCTGGCATAGAAAGCTGCTCAGGAATTCGTGTCATGGCTCTTGGGTACCTGCTGCCATACCAATGCCTCTGCCTGGCCTGTCTGTGCAGCTCCCAGGAATGTATTATCAGGAGGATGTATTGTGGCAGTTTTGCAATCCTATCCTCTGGATCGTATGCCAGAGCATCTCTCTGACAATGGATCTCCCTCCTGTGCAGCTCCTGTTATTAGTGCTGTGTGCCCTTCCCACAGAGGCTTTTTCAGGACTGATGGCTTTGAAAAGCAGTGACAACATGTGGGTTATAAAGGGGGACAAGAGGTTATGCAGGAGTCTTAATGGATTTCAGCGGAGACAGGGCTGAAAGCACCATGAGTCTCCATTACTGGGAAAACACAGCCCCAGAATTCAGACTTTTCTGTGCACTTCCTTTTTTTTTTTTATTTAATATGTTTTTTCTTCTCTGTCATTTACTCTGAAAGCAAATTTGGTAAGGAGGTAGAATTGCTCAGGGTCTTTCCGTTTGTCCCTATTTCATGTTTGATTTTCCTCCAAATAAGATGAATAAATTTCATTTTTCAAAGTATCCTGGAAAAGTCATGCACACACAAACCCTGCAAGGAAAGCTGATACAAACTCCCTGATTGTGCTCCTTGATTGTAAGTAGAAATAGAAGGTTGATGGGAAACCCTGGAATGGAAAATATCTTCTCTTTCATGCATCTCTTGTCCAATCCAACAAGACTTGGGACATTGCCTTGTGTTGGGGAACAAGTGTGGGCATCAGAAGGTGTTTTCAAAAGCGCTTTAAGGCACAAAGGAATAAAAAAAAATAATCTTCAACATCAGTGAAAAAAAACGGACCACTGAACCCAGAGTGGCTGGGAATGCACAGCCAGCCCCCTTTGGTTGGAGCTCAGCCCCAAGGCTGAGAGAGAGATGTCTCCTTTCTTTGGTTTCCTTCCAGCATCTTGACCCTTGTTTTGAAGAGAAAAAGGATTGAATGGTGCCTGTATTTGGAGGTCATCCATCTCTGCAAGGGTTCCTGAAAACACTGGGCTCGAGCTTTGCAAGTTGTCAGTACCTGCAGAAACAGTGGAGATGGGCAATTGGAGACTTCCCAACACCAAACACTAGGAAAAAAATTAGTTCCAAAAGTTTAGGGCTGCAGGAAAACCATGGTGTTGATCCTATTCTCAAAGTGTTTTCCCATTTGAATCTTTTCATCATGAATTCTAAAAGAGACGTGCAGAGCCTGAAAGACCCCCCTTTGCCTTCACATTCGTCCACCACGGAGCCCACAGTGCCTCCCTCCCCACCCACAGGAAAACATCCCAGGGGAATTTGGGAAAAACAAGGCTTATTGGGTGGGGCAGTGAGGAGCCAGGAAAGGATTCCTTGGATGATGGAAAGGGAAGAGGGCACACGGTGCTGAGTGGGAGCAGAGGGAGCAGGACACAAGGGCTGGACTCTCTCTGCCTCGCTGCATTTCACCCACAGCCACCACGTTATTGCTCAGTGAAATCTAAGCTGCAATAAAGGAGAAAATTAAGGGAAAGAAGCACATCCAAGAGCCAAGGATTCTAAAAGGCACCAAGTGGCAGGAAACAAAGCAAATCCATGCCGGGATGAGGGAGGGGAAGCATGTCCAGCACTCTTCAGGACAGCCAGGTAAGCTGGGCTGCCCCATTCAGAGCTGCCAGACACCTCCTTGTTTTCAGGGCTGGATGTTTGTACATCAGTGGTAATGACTGGGTAAAGAGATGAGGGATTTTGTCATATTGGAATTCAGTTTCCTTTGCATTGCCATGGCAATGCAGGAAAGATTTTGATCACTGGCTGAGACACATCAGTAGATATTAATACAGCTTTTGCCAAGGAGGGAGCTGAATGACAGCTGTGTTTGTAAGTCTGATTTGAACCTTCTGCTTTCTGTGCTCTATCAAAAGCCATGCACCCAGAGAAGGTTGAAGGGGGGGAAAAAGGGGATCTTACTTAGGGCAACTTAAGAGAAATGCCTGAAGTTGGGAGAATACATTTAATTCTTACTAAATTGGCATCAACATCTTTAGCTGACTGCAAGGCAAGAAAGTGCAAACTCCCTTGAGGCAGCAAGTTCTAAAATAACCTTCTACTGCAGCACTCTGCTGTCAGAAGTTCTAACTCGTGTTTCTATTCCTCTGTCTCCTTAATGTCTTCTTGCTCCCTGGAACTGCTATTTTATCCCTTATTTGTATAAGGTGTGACATAATAAGAACACCAGACTCACGTCTGAGACCCCTCAGGTCAGGGGAAGCACCAACAGCCCCGATCTGTGCTTCTAAGGGAATTAATTTCCCCTATTCCTACTCTTTAATCACAGCGAGAATGTTAATTATGTCCCTAATGAATGTTTTAAGTCTGAGCAGAGGGTGCAGGTGCCCATCAGCAGCCAGTTGGGGAAGAAAGGGGAGGGTGGCAGGAAAGCAGGTGAAGTGGATCCTCTAAGCTCAACATCCTCAAGAGCAAAGGCACAAACCTGCTGCCTGCATGTCCAAACTCAGCCTCTGTTTGCCTCCTTGTCACCAGGAGGACACGCCAACAGTGCTCTGCTGTGCCCATGTCCCACCCACTGGGGAGAAGCTGGACCAGCAGCACATGTTGGGGTCATCATATGGACCACTGTCCATAGGTACAATGGTCCATGTGATGACCAGGAGACAGGGGGGATGGGAAGGGGCACCACAAGCAGCCAAGGAGCTCAGGTGGTCTCAGAAAACTGAGCTGGAGCAGAGCAGTGTGGAGGAAAGCTCCCACCACAGCAGAATTGCACTGCTCCAGTTATTCTAGGATAATTAAGGTTGGCTTAAGCACTGGAGGCAGAACTCTGACAGTGAAATAATGTCTCTTCAAAGCTTTGGGAAGGTCCAGAGGATGGGAAGGTTAACAATGAAGGCTGACAAGAGTGTGGGATGCAACACTCATACCCACAGAGTCCTCCCTTTGGCCATAAGAGCCCAGGCTAACACAGAGCTTGTCCAAAAGTCTCCAGACATTCTGAGCTGGAGCCATGGGCAGGAGCTGCTGCCATGAAGGTGCTCTCCCTGTTCTCTGTGAGGTGACACAGCTCACCTCCCTGTCCCTTGCTGACACCTTTGGCTTCTCCAGGCAGGGCCCCTCCTGAGGAGCACGCCAGGATGTGCCCCCCAGCTCCAGCAAAGCCCCCTTGTGTCCAGCCCAGCCCTGGAGAGACTGACATCCCTCCAGCTCAGCTCCCCAGCCCTGCCAGCTCCTGGAGAGGCTGTACCTGGGCATCCTCACACACAACATTGCCCTGGGTGCCCAGGGAGCTGCCTGCACACTCCCAGGCATTTCTGCGAAAGTGCATTTTGTTCTCCAGATAGTTCTTGCCTTTTTTTGTTGTTGTTGTTGTTGCTGGGGTTTTTTTTTGTTTTTTCTTTTTCCTACTTAGCACTTTATTCCAGCAGGAAATGTTCCGTAAGGCCACCAGCCTAATTAAAAAGTTGGTGTGTAGAGGCTGTTCTGAAATCTGTGCATTTAGAGCTCGCTGCACATGCAGAACAGGAACGAATGCATATGGATGTCTACAACCACCCTCCTATTTCTGGCTGAGTGAGCATATTTTCTGGGATCACATTCTGATCTCTGACTAATTAGCGTGGAGGACTAATATTTTTCAAGGGAGTTTAGCTGTGAAAAACATGTTTGACTGCATGTTCAATTTGCAAGGATACTCCCTGTGCTGATCAGGAATTGTGTGTGAAAAAAACAGTCTCTGTCCATTTGCATTAGTGGTTTTTGATTTACCAGAACAACCATTCACACAAGCCAGACGTGGCTGAATTTAGATTTTGTGCATAGCTAAGTGCCTCGGAAAATCTAGGTCAGACACTGTAGACAACATTTGGGCTGACTTCTGTATCCACACACTCTTTGCTCTGTAAGAGCTTGATTCTAAGCACATTAGAGAAGCAACAGAGAGTTCTGATCAAGCAAAATGGATTTGAATCACCCCGTCTCCCCAAAACCCAGGCTTGGAGACTTCAAGAGCCTCCCTTGCCATTTTGTTCAGCCCCACTGGAATGGAGACAGGCAGTGCCACCACGGTGCTCTCCAGCCCAGCCCTGCAATCTCACACACGTCCTGCTGCTCCCCTCAGAGGCTCAGACTTGACACTGAGCTTGCTTGGGCATTGATCTAGTTTTCCAGTTTGCTTTTCCAAAGAGGTGCCTGGTTATATCCTCCTTTAGTTCAGATTTACTCCTGGCCTTTATTCTCTAGATGGTTTCTCAGATTTACTTGGTGGGAAAACAAGCAGCCCTGGTGGCAGCTGAAGCCTCACCCTGTGCTCAAGCATGATCTGAGTGTTTGTGTCAAAGCTCAGCTTGAACAGGTTTGGGGTGGGGGGGAGAGTTTCTCTCTTTTCCCATGCCTGTCACGGTTTGAGGTCTTTGATAAAATGACACCTCAAAGCATCTAATTTTGCTGAGCCCACCAAACACATCAGCATCATCACAGCAATTTGTAAAGCTAATTGGCTGATGAATATACGGGAAGCACTTGTTTGAAACAGGTAGATGGTTCACAGATACCTCTGGCTTAGGCCAAGCAGGTGATGTGTGGAAGGCAGATAATGTGCTCTAACCTTCCTGTTTGACAGTGGTTGCTGCCAATCATAGCTCAAATGACTTCAGCTTTACTGTGACAGGACCCTGCTTGTCACTGAGTTTAACTCTGAATAATGTAAATAAAGTAGGGAGCCACAAACATCCAGACCAAGCCAATGGAGACAGGGACTGAGAAGCCTGGAAGGAGCTGCCAGGGTCAGCTGGTACAGTGATCCCAGGGACCCATGGCATTGACTGCTACTCCCATCAGATCCGGGGTTACTCCTCTCCACACATTCCCACCACTCTGTAAAACATCTTGCAGGAATCTCAGGAGTCCCACTGGACAGCTCAGTGACAGAATTGCCTGAAATAACGAGCACTGAGTATGTCTTACCCTGCCTGAAGGACACGGGGAGAGCTCTTTGCTGTCTCTGCTACTTGTGTCCCCGTGTCCCACAACCCCTGAAGAAGGCCAGGGATGAGCAGGTCATTGCAGTGCTTGGGATGTGTTTGTCTAATCCTCATTCCTGATGGCCCAGGAGACACCAGCTCGCTGAGAGGAGGAGCCTCTGTCAGGGAGAAAGGTGCTGTTGAACCCAGAACAGAAGGAATGAACTCTGGGTTTCTTGGGCTGCATTTCCATGAAAGCACTGGAGAACCATGGCTCTCCAAAGGGATGGACAATCAGAGATGGGGCTTTTCAAAGAGTCCCTTCATCGTGTCTGCCAGTGCAAAGCTGGGGTGTGAAAATGTCGTGGAGAACAAGAGAGCAAAGCCCCACGGGATGGGCAAAACCAAGGGGAAGAGCTGGCTCTGTGGCAGAGGACAAGGGCTCTTCCCCCAGAAATGCCAGCTGGGAATGGTCCTGAATGGACACACTGAGTGGCAGTGAGATCTGAGCTGATCTGCAGTCAGGTGTTAATAGTGAGTTTGATGATCACATTCATTTTGTTGTAAAAGGAATGTTGCTTCTTGTGTGCCAACCTAATGCAGCCAGGAGGACTCTGAGGTCTGTGTGCAGGCACAGAGGTCAGAGAGGTGGGATGGACACAGGACTGATGTGCTGCCATGGGTGGGCACAGGTGGGACAGCCTGGCCTCCAAAGCCAAGTCACCAAGGTTTGAAGTGCCAAAGAAGGGGGAGATCCCTGCAATCACAGTGAAACTCCCAGGTGCAAATGGAAACTCAAACATGCAGTTTGGGAACCAAAAGTCCTCAGTTTACTCCTCTCTCTAATGTGTGTGTGAGCACAAGAGCTGCCTGCTGGTCACATCATCTGCCCCTTCACACTGTCCACTCTTTGCCATCCAAAATGTGCACCCCCCGAACCATTCACAGTCACCCTGTCCAAAGGCACCTCAAAGAGCCCAAGAAATGAGCAGTGAGGTTGCAAACCCACTATTTCCTTGAAGGCTGGTCCTTCCCTGCTCCCAGCCTTGAATCGAGCTGGGCTGTATCCCTGCAGGGATAACTACCAGACCTTTGGCTACAACTCTTCCATGCCAGCAATAAAACCCACACTGGCAATAAATCAGGTGGCAAGCCAATGTGATAGCAAGCAAATAGATCCTGCCAAGTCATTTTAAACTGCACTTGCTGGGTCTTTTCTGTAACATTTTGATGTATATATTTGGCCCATTAGAAAAATAACTTCATTTTCAAGCACAGTTTCTGTAATGGAGCAATTCCCTACTTCACTGCAGATCTCTCCAGACAGCCAGACTAAAAAGCACTCGGTGCTTGGCTCAGGGTAGAGGTGCAAACAAGCTGGCATGGCACTGAAGTGCATTTCTCAGAGGTCTGGCAAGACAGCTCAGTCTCCTCTTGAAGGGCAGCAGCAGATGAAGTGGAGACAGCAAATGCAGCACCATGAGCAGCCCTGACCCTGAGTGTGGGTTCTGTGGGAGCAGGCACCCAGGGGTGGGGCAGGGGGAGGCAGGACACACACACACAGTGTAGTTACATGAGTGGGGGCTCAGCTCCAGGGTGCCCACTGTGCCCCCCACGCCAGGCAGTGCCCCCTCAGTGCTCACTGAGATGCTGTGCTGGGGGACTCAGGGACCAGAGTATCCAGGAGGGCTTTAGCTGCCCTCAGCCTGTCCAGCATCCCTCCTGGACACAGCCCCATGGACAAACCAGTGCTCCACACCCACTGTGGGTACCATGGGTGCACCAGCCCTGGGCTTGTACCAGCCAGCACTGCTCTGGAGCAGACTGGGAGGGATTCAGGGATGAGCTGTGCCCACCCTCGTTCCTCTTCAGTTTCTGTAAGGGTTGTCCTTTTCCCAGCCAAACCCACACCTCGAGCTGTGTGATGGCCATTGGTGAAGGGGCTGCAGCCTCCAGTCTGACCCACGGACACCCTGGTGGGACCCATTCTGTGACCCACCGAATCATGGAGTCACACAATGGTTTGGGTTGAAAGGACCTTAAAGATTATCTGGTTCCAACCTCCTGCCATGGGCAGGGACACCTCCCATTAGCCCAGGTTGCTCCAAGCCCCATCCAACTTTGAACACTTCCAGGGATGGGGCAGCCACAGCTTCTCTGGGCAACCCGAGCCAGGGCCCCACCACCCCCACAGGGAAGAGCTTCTTCCTAATAGCTCTTCCTTCCTAGTACATCTCAAACCTAGCCCTACCCTCCTTCAGCCTTGTTCTGACACTCCAGGCCCTTGTGTAAAGCCCAGTGTGGCAATCCAACACAGGATGTCCCTCTATGGAGATGCCACCAAGCCCAGGACCCTTCCAGCAGAACTACCCACCTCGTAAGAACAACACAGACATAAAAGTAGGAGTAGCACCAAAAAATTCAGGGGCAAAACTGCACTTAAAGGCAAGGACTGAGAGTGTGAAAGATCCCCAAAGTGATCCCAGGCAGAGCCCCCGGGGCTTGGAGCCCCTTCAGCAAAAGGCAGTCACTCTCCTTCCCTCCCATCTCTCCAGCATGGCCTTGGGAGGTGCTGCTTAACATTTTTCAGGCCTAGGAGAAGACAAAGAATCATTTGGTTGAAAAATGGCCTTTAGTAGAACATGAGAGGTTTTATGAAAAACTATTGGCTGTTTAGAAGTGTTTCCCCTTTTCTGACTTTTTGTGTGTGTGTGTGTGACATCCTCTATCAGTCTTTTTTACTGCAGCCTGCAATGTAAACTAGCTTTTGCTTTCTCTTCTGGAATTCTTCTTAAGTTACTTTTTCAATCAAAAAACCTATCAAAATAATTCATATCCAGAGAGCCTGCTTTGGAGGAGCTGCAGTTTGCATTCCTGGGGGCAGGCACGTGGAGGACAGGCACTGAATTCTGCTTCTTCCAGCATTCAGCAGGGGTACAACTCGGGCTGCTCCCACCCTGCCCCTCCAAACTCTGCACAGACCTACCCAGACCCTTTTTTTCCTGCTCCCATGTGCCAGGTCACCCCACTGCAAGCTGATCTTCTCATTTCACCAGCCAAATTCCTCGTTCTCTCCCTGCTTTATGAATTCCTAATGCAGAAGCAGCAGCCTGCTCTCCTCCAAAGTTTCCAAGCCACGTGCCCTGCTCTCCAATTGCTCCTCCACCCCCAGAGCTTCAGGCAAAGCAAAGCCAACCTGGAGCTTTGAAAGGGGCTGGGTAGTCCCAGCACAAAAGGGCTCTTTGTGCTGATTCCATGGAATGCTGTGCAGCTGAGATTTTAGGAGCAATATCTGAGCAGAGATTTGCAGAACTGCTTATGTGATGGTTTTGTTAACAGCAGTGAGAACATGCACAGGGAAGCTTATTGATTGCCTTTATTGGGCAAAATTTGCTTCCCAGAATTCAGAGTTGGAGACAGGCTGTGCCTGCAATACCAAATTACCAGGATCTTCATGCATGGAGGAGCCAGGAACCAGCTGCTGAACCACACCAGGCTCCAGCTCTGAGCCCCTCAAAGAGTCAGGAGAGGATGGAGGGAGGAGGAGAGAACAAAATGAGACCAACAGAAGATGGGGGATTTATGGAAGGTGTCAGTGGCATCCTCTGTAGGGAGAAATTAAATGGTTTCCAATGCAGTGCCAAAGCCTTTATGCCTAAAAGAGCACAGTGCCAACAAGGTGGGGGGTGGGAAGGGAGCAGGAACTGTCTGGTTTCATGGACAGACACAGTCACATCCCAAAATCTGCACTAGGATGGTAATTCCACTGAAGAGGACAAGCTAAACCACTTCTTAACAGGCATGGTGGTCCTTCAGCCGTATTTGCCTAGTACAGGGGGAGAGAAGTGGTTTTTGTTGGTGTTCCTGTGGTGCTCTGCAAATAAGAAGATGCCCTCAGCTCTTGTTTCACGTGTTTACAGAAGCCCTGTAAGAAGAACTTCAAAGTGAGAGGTTTAAGGCTCTTAAAAGGGAAAGGGGCAGGTGGTGATTCTGGGTGAGAAGAGTCAAAAGCTGCCAATCTGCTGCCAGACTGCCCACCAAGAGACCTGGCTTGGGGTGTTCTACTGACCAAGAAAAACATCCAGGAGAGGAATGGGCTTGGCAATCCAATCTCTCCATGTAGTGTTATCCCATCACAGCTTAGTCTGGACTTCTCTAAAGTGCAGTGTTTCCTATTCAGACTAGGAAATTCCTCCCTGTGAGGGTGGGCAGGCCCTGGCACAGGGTGCCCAGAGAAGCTGGGGCTGCCCCTGGATCCCTGG
>JAWWEW010000051.1:1864925-1883349 GCA_035583185.1 Anabacerthia variegaticeps | reverse complement strand
CACACACACACACACACAGACACACACATATACACACACACACATACACAAACATACACACACACACACACACATACACACACACACACACACATATACACACATACACACACACATACACACACACACACACACACACACACACAGCGTCCCACCCACTGGGTGCTTTAGGGCTGACTCTCCCCTGCTCTGCAGCTCCTGAAGCAGGAGAGGGTTGGAAGTGGCCCAGTGTGCAGGAGGGGCGGGAGGAGCCCCCCGGGTGCCCCTTCCTGCTGGCTCCAGACCCCAGTGCCACTCTGTGGAGCCCACGGTGCTGCCCTGCCCAGCCACTCAGAGCTGCCCCGTGACCACTCCATCCCCCAGCCCCTTGGGCAGGTGCCTCTCTGCTCCATGGCCAGGGAGAAGCTCATTTTGCAGAAGGAGTAAGGATATCCTCTCCCTGGTTACCACCTGCCTCCTGCAGTCCCAGCTGGAATCCCTGTGACTTTACCAGCCTGCCTGTTAACCCCTTGATAAACCTCCTGTGCTCACGTGGTTGGGCACCTGGAGGAACTGGATAACTTGGTAACAGCTACCTCTTCAGCTGGCTGCATGGGAAACCTCTCCAGCACCTTGCAACTCACTCCTTTGGGGTTTTTCCTTTGTTTCTAGTATTAATAATACCCTTTATCCCCAGAACATCTGCATTCAGCAAAAGCTGCTCTGTAATAAACCCTATGAGGGACCTTCTGGCTCATGGGGAGTAGCTGAGCTGGGAAGGGGGAATTGATCATGTCGGGGGGTGATCTCGGCCCCTTTCAGCACCCAGAGCAGTGGGAAAAGGATATTTCATTGCCATGTTTTCTCTGTCAAGGTGAACATTCAGCACATTTCAATAAAACTCCCCAAAGTGCCAAAGCAATTCAACAGGGTAAACTCAACAGGGAACGTGTGTTTGTGTGTTTGGGCACAATAGCTGAGTTGTTTGCTCCAGTTTCTCTCTATGCCTCCAGAGCAGAGTAAAACATCTAGCTAAAACCAGAGGGAAAATAATTTTTAAAAGGTAAATTTAATTAAAAAATTAATTTAAGATCATAAAATATCTGACATAATATCATAGGCGTGCACTGACTGTACATTTCTGGTGCAGTGCTTGTAATTGAACCCTTTCAAAGTTAGTTACAACTGTGTTAATTTTTAACACAACCATTTCGAGGTAAAAATGATTTCTGAGCTGGTGATCATCCCCCAGGCCAGCAGGGCAAAGCCAAGAGACACAAGGCCAGGAGTGAAAGCTGAGCTCAGGGTTTCCCCCTCACAGCAGAGTCTGTCCCACCTTCCACCCGAGGGTGAACTGGGAAAGCTGGAAACCAGAACCAAAACCAGCTATGGCTCTTTTCAGACTGCACAAATAAACATCACCATTACTCTGTACCCCAAAACAGGGATCTTACTGAGGGCTACAGCCCTTAATAACCGGGATGTGACTTATTTCTCTTATTTTATTTGCATTTAAATTTAACGCCTGAGGTTCTAATGTTTGTTTCACAGAATCATGGAATGGTTTGGGATGGAAGGGACCCTAAAGCTCATCTCATTCCACCCATTGCCATGGGCAGGGACACCTCCCACTAGCCCAGGTTGCCCCAAGCCCCATCCAACCTGGCCTTGGACACTTCCAGGGATCCAGGGGCAGCCACAGCTTCTCAGGGCCTCACCAGCCTCACAGCCAAGAATTCCTTCCAAACATCTGAATGTCTTCTCTTTTAGTTTAAAACCATTTGCCCTTGTCCTGTCATTCTCTGCCCATGTAAGAAGTCAGAATCATAGAATGGTTTGGGCTGGAAGGGACCTTAAAGATCACCTCATCCCAACCCCCAAGTTGTTGACTGCAACACTGCACAGTGTGCTCTAAGTTTAGTTACAGATATCTGCTCCCATCCTGACTTTTTCCATGGTGTTTGTGCAGAAACCAACATCACTTTTGGCCCAGCCCTGCCCTGGCTGTGCCAGTTCCCTCTGCACAGCTGCTCTGCTCTCCTGCTCTGCACTCTCACTGCTGGCTCAGGCACTCTCTGCACTGCACTTGCTGCCAAATGTTTTCCAGCTCTGGGCACCCCCTTTTAGGGAGACAATATCTGGACAGCAGTAAAAGTGACTTTACCACCTTTTTTGGCTCCCACAGGTGCCACACCAGCTTTCTTCTGTGCTTCCATGGCCTCGTGCAGAGGGCAGGAGCCCACCCCTCTCCTTCCTTCTGGTGCAGAGCCAGTTTCAGCCCCAGTGTGTTCCAGACAGTAATTTGTCATTAACCATTTCCCAGCTGTCACCGGGATGTTGTCACAGGGGAGGCCCAACAGCTTAATGACACCTCAGCTGGGATTGCCTCTGACTCCAACACAGGTCGAGCAGCTTTGCTTTGTTATGGTGAACATCTGGATGAAGACATTTAAAGCAGATGTACCAATGTTCCAATTACAGCATGGAAAAGCATTGCTGTCCCCACACACGTCCCCTACTTCACTCTGATTGGAATTGTGGATAATCTGGAGTGTCCCCAGACCCCCTTGCAGCAGCAGTAAAGGCATGTTTGACACTATTTCATTATTATATCTCCGTTTGTGCTGTGTCTGGAGCACACCAGCATGGAGCCACAGGAGATGGGCATTTCTGCTGCCCAGACAAGAGCTGTGGGAGGAGAGGCCAGCAGCTGCCAGGCACTGCAGCACTGCATGTCCCCAGGACCCTCCTGCTCTGCTGCAAACATCAACCTCTGCCTCAGAGCCCCCTCCAGAGCCTGCACTCCATCCTTCATGGGCATCCCCACAACCATAAGGCAGCAATTACCATCTGAGACGAGGGCATGAAAGAGGTGCTGCTCTGCATAAAGGCACAAACCAAGCCCTGTGGAAATGTTTGGTGTGCAAAGGTTTGGTGTGTAAAGGTTTGGTGTGCAAAGGTTTGGTGTGCAAAGGGCACAGTGGCAGAGCTGTCAGAGGGGTGTGGAAGGCACTGAGAGCACTCTTGGAGTCACTTTGGCTCCACATGTGCTCCTCAGGGTTTGTCCCATGATCATTCTGTCCATGCAGGAGTCACTTTGGCCCCACATGTGCTCCTCAGGGTTTGTCCCATGATCATTCCGTCCATGCAGGAGTCACTTTGGCTCCACATGTGCTCCTCAGGGTTTGTCCCATGATCATTCTGTCCATGCAGGAGTCACTTTGGCTCCACATGTGCTCCTCAGGGTTCACCCCATGATCATTCTGTCCATGCAGGAGTCACTTTGGCCCCACATTGCTCCTCAGGGTTTGTTCTGTGATGATTCTGTCCATGCAGGAGTCACTTTGGCCCCACATTGCTCCTCAGGGTTTGCACCATGATGATGTTGTACATGCAGGAGTCACTTTGGCCCCACATTGCTCCTCAGGGTTTGCACTGTGATCATTCTGTCCATGCAGGAGTCACTTTGGCCCCACATGTGCTCCTCAGGGCTCACCCCATGATGGTTCTGTCCATGCAGCAGTCACTTTGGCCCCACATGTGCTCCTCAGGGTTCACCCCATGATGGTTCTGTCCATGCCATTTTCCCCCTGGATATCTGTGTGCTCTGTGCCAACCCCAGCCCTGCTGCCCCAGGAACCACCACGATGGGCAATGGAGTCAGAACTTCCAGTCCAGCTTCCCCTGCACTGTCAATGCCTCCAAGGCTGAACATCCAGCCCCCAGTTCACATGGAGCTCCTGAAATATTTAAGGCTTTGTAAATGATGAACAGTTTATCAATGGAACTGTGTTTTTGTCAGCCTTGGCTGGGGAGGAAAAAAGAAATATTGGCAATTTTCCAATGGTCATTTATTTTAGGTTGGGTTTTCTGGGATTTTTTTGCACGACTTGGGTAGAAACAATATCCATTATTAATAGATAAATGTTTTATTAAAGATATAAAGACCACAAAGATTTGTAACTTTAATAATCTAGTTTCTTATTTTATATTTGGGAACATTATTTATTGACCAGCTGGGGCTGTTTCCTTGCAGGACACAGTGAGGCAGAACCACAGAGAAATGGATAACTCTGTATTATCACGGGGGAAATATTCCAGCTGACTTAAGTGCTTCCTGACAGGACTTTGTTTGCCTCTAATTTTTAAAATAAATTTCTCACTAGCTGTTCACAAGGAGGCCCATAAAGTTTCAAAGGAAAGTAATTTCTCTTTGACTTTGCTCCTGCCCTGCCCGTGCTGGGGTGTCCTCACAACGCTGGTCACACGTTAATGCTGCCAATTATTGGGGTCTCCAGGTTTGGTTTTCAGCCTTTGCTGGGCCAGAGCTGAGTGAGAGCTGCATTTCCTGCTCCCTGCAGGGTGAGCTGCTGCTCTCAGGGGGCTGAGTGAGTGACAGGGGGAAAGGAACATCATTTTGGACCTTTAGTTCACCCTCCCTCCTGAAATTTCACCTTTTCCCCTTCTTATCTGTGCTTATCAGATATCTCAAGGGCTGGGTGAATAGCTGATTTCTCAGAGTTAGGTCTGGGAGTTCAGAGAATTCAAACCAGGCAACCAAGTCACTTAGACTATCAAATATTTTATTTTATTCTTCATTTCAGAATAAGAAAAAATAGTTTATGTTTGAGAGCTCTAAAACAGTTGGAAGGGTTTTGCAAAGAAATGAACTGAGGGAAGTAAAATAAATAATAATAAAAATAATAATAATATCCATTCTCAGCTGTAGGTGTCAAGAAACAATTCTGCTACAAAAATCTCCAAACTTGAACTTTCAGTCCACAGGAGAAACTGAACTTTTCCAAAAACTCCAAAGTTTCCGTTTTCTAAAAAGAAACTTTCTGGGTTTATCCAACTCCTTTTAAGCCCAGACTAAATCCAAGTGTCACCCTGCACTAGTGAGGGTTCAGCTGGTGGCCAAACATCATTAAACACCCCAACCTTCAAAGAGTTAAACTCTTCTGCTCAGATCCAGCCCAGACACCTGAATGGGAAGATTCTAAATCCCACATTAAAGCTCTGAAGTCAAAATACTTGGCAATTTCAGGCTCCTCTTTTCATCCTTTTCCCAATTTTCAGTTCAGTTTTGGGCGTGAAATATTCCTGAGCAGGTGAGCAGCTTCCATGGATGATATTCCATTATCTGGGACCTGTATATATATATATATATATATACACACTTTTCTGTATCTGGATATGAACTACATTCATAAATCCCAGAGAAATCATTGTTATAAAAAGGCTTGTTTGCCTCTTCCTAGTAGGAATCTGCTTGGATCCATCTGAAGGTTTTCCATTAATTCCTTTCCATGGAGTAAATACCAATTATTGAAACCAAAACTGTTCAAAGGAGAGGGACATTTTCAATTAGATTTTTCAATCCCATTAATTACAAGAGAGTGTGAAATTATGAAGATACTGTATTTCAATATTTACCAAGCAAAAATACCTGCTTTTCCTGGTTGAACAAGATCAACTTCAAAAAGTCTCAATTACAAAAACTATTTCAAACCAGCTATTTCACCATTTATTTAACCACCAATTTAATCAACTATTTAAAAACATTTCATCTGGTGAAGAGGCTTTTCTCAAGCTTCAGCTTGCAGGAAAGCTGATGATTTGGGGTGTTTTTTGTGAGTCAGAGAGAGCCATTTGCTCTTTTTGAAGCTCCAGGAAATCCCATGGGATTCCATTCCCAGGCAGCTCTGAGGGTCACTGGGAAGGAACTGGAGATCTTGAAAAATCATCCAATATTTCCTGATTTCCCTTTGACTCCAAGAGAAAGCCTCAGTTTGGATGGCAGGGATACACCCCATCCCTGGGAATGTCCAGGGCCAGGTTGGACGGGGCTTGGAGCAACCTGGGCTGGTGGGAGGTGTCCCTGCCCATGGCTGGGGTGGCACTGGATGAGTTTTGAGGTCACCCTCAACCCAAATCTGTCCTTGGCCACCGACTGAGCTGTGACCAGCCCCCTCTAGGTGTGTGGGCACAGATGTGTGGGCACAGCTGGAGCAGTGGCTGCGTCTGGTGGCACCCACCACTTGTTTCCATTCTGCATTAAATTGAAACTGGGCACCCTGGGCAAGTTGCAAAGCTCCCTCTGGACACAAAAGTGTCCCTCATCCTCAGCCTGCTTTGGGTTGGGTTTGTATTCAATGAAGCCTCCAAGGATGGGGTTCCCTGCCCTGCCAGTGACTCCTGAGCCCTGGGGAGCAGCAATCCCCTGCCTGGGCTCTGCTGTGCTCCTCTCCTCCTGGGCAGGATGTGGAGCAGCAGCAGGATAGCCCTGTGGGCTCCAGGAGGGAATTCTGGTGGCACCCCTAGCCCATCCTAGGAAAACATGAGCTGATAGCAGAGCTAAGAGGTGCACAGAGGAGATCCCACCGGGGCTGTGAGAAGGAGGAAGAGCATGGAAACAGGATTTGATGTATTAGGAATATAGCATAATATTAGGAAACTTGGTGTATTTACAAAATAAGAGAGAACTGCGTGAGAAATTAAAACATTCAGTAGGTGAACAAAAGCTCAGTGGAAGGTGGGGGGTTCTCCAAGCTTTCTCTGGTGGCCCTGGGACTCCAGACCACGCTAAAAACAAATGGACTGAAATGAAACAGGCTGGTGCTTTGCTGGAAAAGAGCTGCTCTGAGGGCAGTGATGTTAGTTCTGCCCTTTGCCTCCTGCTCAGGGACATCTGCAGTTTTCCATAACCTTTCCTGAGATGACAGTCAAAGCAAATTAGACCCTCTCTGCTTTGGACTTACCTGATGTGGAGCCTTCTCTGTCTGCCACCCCAAAATTTTGAAGATGCCACTGGTGAGTTCAGTTATGCTGATAAATGTTGGCTCGAGTGGGAATGTCTTGGGCCTGGGAGCTGGAGGATCCCACAGCAGTCAGTGATTCCACTCTGAGGCTCCCAACTGCCTCTAAAAGTGTTGGAAAAGCTGGTCAGGGAAACCTTGAAGATAAAAAGCACCGAGGTTTTCTGCTGGAAGGTGCTGCAAGTCTGTGCAGGGTGAATTGGTACCTCAATACAGTGAGTTATTTCATCATCTAAATAGGTCTTTGCAGGTAGGAAGATTTAACTTTACTTACAATGAAAAAGTCTTTCAAAACCTTGAGAGATGCTCTTGAGAATCCTCGTGAAGTTTGAGTGCTGGGATACCCCAACCAACCACCTCCTACCCCGAACCAGCAGGCAAAGGAAGGCAAAAGCCAGCAGGGCACAAAGGTGAGGTCAGGGAAGACCTGGAGCTTCTTTCTGGAGAGGGAGAGGTGGGACTGCTGAAATCCCCCCACCCTGCCAGCCCTGCCTGTCCTTGGGGTCTGTGCCAGGCAGGGAGGGGGGCTGGGGATCACTGAGCCCTCCCTGTGCTGGAGGTGCCTGTCCAACAGAGCCCCCAGTACAAGCCAAATCCCAGTTTTCCACAGTCTGCAGGGAAAGATGGAGAACCAAAGGAAAGATGGGATGGGTAAAGCTTGCTCAGGTGTCATGGAACAGAAGTGATGAAGCAGCCAGAGGGTAAAACAGGATGGTGACAGGTCTGTGTGGTTCTTCCCTCCTTCCCTCCCTCCCTCCCTCCCACTGCTGGAGTGGGGGATGCTCCAGTTCCCATGTGCTGCCACCCAGCACATCTCCCCAGGGAAAACTGTCCCCCCTCATCAGCTCCAGTGCAAAACCCTTTCTGGGGGCACAGGGAGCAAGAGCTGCTGCCCCAGAGCCCTGAGCTGGCCTCTGAAGAAGGAAGCTCTACCAAAAAATAAGGAATCCAACAGCAGTGATGCTGGTGAGGCTGCAAAGGGAGGGCCAGAGGAACCCCCATGCCAAGGGTGGCAGGGGGTGGCAAGGGTGGCACCAAGAGGTTTGTGTGCCTGCCATCCCAGCCACACTCTGCCCCTTCCAGTGGCACCTTTACCCCTTGTGTTCACAGCATTGGCAATCCCAGGGGTTCCAAAGCTTTCCACCTGGATGGCACTCAGCCTTCCTGTCCCTCAGATGTTTCTTTGTAGTCCTGTTGCTCAACCTACACCACTGCAACACAGCTCCCAGTGCAGGTGCTCTCCCCATGCACCTTGTACCCGAAACAAAGGGGTAAGAGCCTGTTCATGTTCAATCTCCAAGACCTCATTCACATCTTCCCCTCTCTGGGTCATCAGAGCCACCAGCTCTACTTGCCTTCAAGGCCAGATACCATGGACAAAGTGGTCCCTTGGGAGACAGGAGAACTCCGGGGTAACCCATCAAGATTTCCAGCTGCTGACATGGTAAAGAGTCTTCCTGGGGTTTCTCCAGGTAGCACTAGTCAGAAATTTCCTCTTGGTGGAATATGTTCTGACAGATGCTTTGTGTCCTGGGGGTAGTAGAAGTGTTAACATCCTCTCATTTTTACACCCCTCTAACTCCCTTTTCTCCTAAGGTCAGCAGGGTGTAATTCCAGCTAGTAACTCCATCCATGGGGGATGAAGAGAGACTTAGTATTTCAAGCTGAAACCCGAGGAAAAATATGGCCCTTCCTTAAGGTACCCTCTTGATGGTCATCAGATTCATTTCCATCTCGGTTCAAACCAGAACGGCTCAGAGCCAAATCTTCACAAGATCTGGATCTCTGGACTGACAGGGCCTGGGAAGGAGTAATGCACATGCTGGAAATGCACAGCACACCAGGGATGTGCCTTGTGGCCACAGTCCAGGGTGGAGACCCCCACCCTTCATCCCCAACAACCCCACCAGTGCCACTGGGCTGACTGGTACAGCCCCCATGGGGCAGAGGCAATAAAGCCACCACTGAAAGGGGATGAAGAGGATTTGTCATGCTGAGCAAGTGCTATAAAGGGTTTTATTGCCTCTTGTTGGGGAAGTGCCTTGTTCTTGACAGTGATGGAGTCCTGAGCTGGAGTTATTTATCCTCAGGGATAAATCAGGACTTCTTTTACTGAAGAGCTGGGGCTTGATCTCAGAGCACAAAGCCTGAGTGCTCCCAGGGCTCCTCTCACATCAGCTCAGACCACCCCAGCCCCAGCAGAGAGCTCAGCAGGGGACAGGGGGGTGTCCTCCAGGCCAGAGGGGGACAAAGGCTGGGGCACCTCAGTTCCCATCACACCAGCTCTTTGAACTTGCCTTGCTCTTTGTTCACTGCCAATGCAAAGCACCCAGGAGCCTCTGTCCTGGCCAAGAGGAGCAGCTGCTGCTTTGCACCCAGAGCTCAGGAATCACAGAAACAGGGAATGGCTTGGCTTGGAAGGGACCTTCAAGATCACCTGGTACCATCCCTGTGGCACGGGCAGGGAAGGGGAGGCTGGCTGGTCCCACCACCCTGGTCAGTGCCACTGGGGCAAAGTGGCCCCACACAAACACTGTCACCCCTGCTCTTCAGACAGGGCTGCTTTAGGAGCCAGGTGATCAGTCAGGGGCCAGAGAGGCTGTGGAGTCTGAGTCTGCTTCCACCCAGGTTACTCACTGAACATGTTCACAGTGTAGAAAACACAATGTAAGACCAGCATCAGCCCCAGAGGAGCTCTGTCCTCCTCCTCCCTCCCTTCCCTTGCCCCATTTTGGGGCTGACACCAAACTTGCTGAAAGGCAGCAAGTGGCAAATGCAAAAGTGCTGAATTGCAACTAGAAAAACGACAGAGAGTGATTATTGCTGTCCAGGAGAGAAGGATTAATACATCAGCCCAATGGGGGATTTGGATTTTGGGCAGAGTATTTTCATACAGGCCACAATCTACATCAATTTCCTCAGCTATTTGATTCATAGAAAAACAGTGCTGAGAAAACAAGAGGGAAAAAAAAAAAGGAAAATAAAGGCTCAAGGGACACTTTATCAGTTCTTATATTAATGTGCAGCAAGGCACCGGTGGCAGGAAGAAGTTGATTCTCAGGGCATGTTAATAAAAACCATCAAGCTGATGTAGAGCATCTGTTGCTTGTTTTGCCTTTTCTAAAGTGCCTCTCCTGAGCCTGTCAGGGAAGGGGAGGGAGCCAGGGCAGCACTTTGCCTAACAGGGAGAGGGGAGACCAGCTCTGCCCGAGCCTGGCTGGGGTGGCAGAGCGAGGGTGATGGATGGGGTGTTTGCTCAGAGCCAGGCAGGGTGCAAAAGGGCCTCAGTCACATCTATTAAAGCAATCCATTCCCCAGGCTCATCTGGCACTCACTCTTTGTCACCACACTTGTTACCTTTCCTTGATGGTAAATGCTGGGGAACTTCAAGGTATTTGAACAGTCAGAGACGACAAATCCCTACTAAGAAGAAAGTGTAAAACAGCAGGAGAAACATGTTGGCTTCATCCTGAGTGAACATTAAATACACTTCACATTTGTCTAAGGAGACAGTTAATGGGAAAAGGGGCTCTTTAATTGAACGGGCTGAGAGTCTCACGCAGCTGCAGATAACAAACGTGCAGGAGAAAGCCATTTTTCCAGGCAGGGATCCCAGCCTGGCTGAGGCAGGAGGGAGCATTTCTTCCAGAGAAAGAGCAGCAGAGGCTGTGGCTGCCGAGGACAACCCCACAGCTGCTTCTCCCAGCTTTAAAGGAACAGGAGGAGGGCTCGGATCGGGCACTCAGCCCCAAACTGGCCTTGGGGCTGTGGGATGGTTTGGCAGTGGTTCACAGCCATCCCCAACATGCCGACTGGTGTGTCCAACCTGAGTGGGTCGTGGCAGCCTCTGTGCATGGGGTTCCTCTCCCTGTGTGACCCACAGGTACTGCTGCTCTCCAGGAAGGTGATGGGTCTCTGCCACGGGCTCTGCTGTCACTGCTGCCCCTTCTGCCAGCCCAGCACGCTTGGCAAGACCCAGCTCAGTGGGTTTCATCACCCCTGCAGGTTGGTCTCCCAGGGCACACCTGCACACCTACAGGGGCTGGTCCCTCCTGGGTCAGCATGGACAGTCATGGAATGGTTTGGGGTGGAGGGACCTCAAAGCCCATCCCGTCCCACCCCTGCCATAGGCAGGGACACCTCCCACTAGCCCAGGTTGCTCCAAGCCCCGTCCAACCTGGCCCTGGACACTTCCAGGGATGGGGTGTATTCCTGCCATCCATACAGTTATTGATGCTTTCTCTTGGAGTGAAAGGGAAAATGTGAAATATTGGATGATTTTTTTAAGATCTGCAGTTCCTTCCCAGTAACTCTCAGAGCTGCCTGGGAATGGAATCCCATGGGATGGGGCAGCCACAGCTGCTTTGGGCAACCTTTGCCAGGGCATCCCCCACCCTCACAGCAAAGAACCTCCTCCCAATATCCAAGCTAAACCTGCTCTCTGCCAGTGGGAAGCCATTCCCCCTTGTTCTGTCACTCCAGGCCCTTGTAAATAGTCCTCTTCCACCTTTCTTGCCAGCCCCTGAGGCAGGAGGTACCAGTAACAGATGGCAGCCACAGAAGCCCAGAAAATCCTCAAATATGGGGTATGAGTTTTATAAAAAGTACTTTTCCCTGGCTGCTCATTCATCTGCAGTCACATCAACCTTCCCATCTCCTCTCACATCTTCCCTCCTCCAAACTCACTCCCTGCCCAACAACCACTTCCCCGTCTAAAGAGCATCTGAGATCCTGGGATCAACCTCAGTTTTATTTTCCTTTGCTTGCTAGAAGTGTTGTTCAGACATGGAATTTAGAAATCCCTGGGACTCCAGGGTGGCGGGGCCAGTGACACAGCCAGGGCAGGCACCTGCTTTCACTGTTCTCACGCTAATTAATAACATGATAATTAAATGAAGAAAGCCCATTAGTGGAGTATCAAGGGAAGGGCAGAGATAAGAACGTGGTAAGAGAGGGACTGAAGGAGTCTCCTCTATTGTCAAGTCCTCTTGCCTCTGATTCCCATCACACCAGCTTATTAAATTCTCCCTTAAAAGCTGTGGCTTTTCCCCTGCTCCCCAGGGGAGGATATTAAAGAGCTTCCCTTATCAGAGATCAAGGAATCTCCTGATTTGCAATTCAAATCTATACTTAAGCAGTTTGTTCTTGACCTGTAGTTTAAATCACCTCTCCTCCACGAGGCTTTATCTCCCCCACGAACTGCAGCCTCCTCTCTCCTCCATGGGCATTTGTGGCTAAACATCCCCTCCTTTACCTCCGTATCCTTGTTGCTCTTCTGCACTCCTGTCAGCCTAAACCCCTCAGTCTGTGCAGAATGCAGCAGCAACAGGCACTCTGCCAGGCACTGAGGGCAGGAGTCCCTGCCAGGGGGTGGAGGAGCCCATCCCAGCTGGCACAGCAGGGTTCAAGCAGCCCCTCCAGGTCATTTGCCTAAAAGGTGGGATTTGAGCTCCTTGCAGCCACCTCTGGGCAGGGACCAGGAGGCAGCATCACACCTGAGTGCCACAATGACATGGTGGCCATGCCAACAGGATTTAGCAGCCCTCTCTGCAGCAAGTCAGCTCCTCCCTGCCATGCAGAACAGGTCGTGAGGGACAGCATCTCCTGACAGTGGTAACACAGGCCTTTTGTCCATCTCTTCTCGTTTTTTCTTTCTTCCTCCCTCCTCTTCCTTCCCCTTTGGTTTCCTTGGAACCAGGGGACATCCTCAGCTGCCCTCACCCAGCAGCAGGATGGCAGCTGATGGGTCCTCTATCACCTCAGGGCTCTGGAGCACCAATTCCCAGAAGAGCATCACAAACAGAAACTCTCATCAATCCCAGGAAACTCTCTCATTGTGTTTTCACGAAGTGCATTTAATTACTGAAAGGGCAGACTAATGCAGCAGGGCTGAGGCTCCAAGGGCCACACACAGGGAGCTCACTTTCTGTTCTGCCTTGTCCTGTGAACTGTGTCATGCAGAACCACGACTGTCCCAGTCTGAACCAGTGCTGCCCCACTGCCAGGCTGGCACCAGCACCAGCAGATGGCATGTGAAAGCTCTGAGCTGGTGCACTGGGTGTAGAGATGTGTTCAGAGGAGCTCTGCTTCATCACAGCCCTTCAATCAGACACCTTCAAGGTGTTTGATACTCCTTTATTATCCCAGAACTGAACTGCAAAGTCAGTTCCAGTCACGGGCAGTGAATGGCCAAGGACCAGTCCTCCCAGTCTCCCATGCCAGGAGGAGGAGCAGGAACTCACTTGCCCAGGGTGAGGGGAATTCTTTGTTGCAGAAGTGAGAAATGAGAAAAGGGAAGCTGGTACTTTAATCCCTGCTGTGACCCCAGTCTGCCTGGCTGACCCAGGGCAGCTCAGACTTTCCCAGTGAGGAGTCCCCAAAACTCCAGCCTGAGCCAGTCTGGGGAAAGGCTGTGTCTGTCAGGGCCATGCCCACAGCTCAGCTGGCCACATGTGCAGCAGGGCAGGGAGCTGGGCTCAAATAGGTGTGCCCAGTTCATGACCTGAATCAAGGACTGGATGTCTCTTAATTCCCAGCAAAGACAGAAAAATTACAGAACACTTGGCATACGAATTCAAAAAGTATGTTCTGCTTCTTTAACATGGCTGGGCACATTGTTCCCACTAACAGGGGAAGAACAAGGAGCCTTGGTGAGCATTACCACGTGCACTGTAAGGGGATTTGTGTGGCAAATGGCCTTGGGAGACTCCACTGAAGAGAGACTGGGCTTTCCAAGGCACCTGCAATGCGAATGCCTGGCAGTGCCAGGGGATGCTGCGTGGCAGGGAGGGCTGTGGGGGCAGAGCTCACCCAGGGAAGGAGAGTTATGAAATGTGATGTCAGGACACTCCAAATGTGATGTCAATGGCTGGAGAGTTTAACAAAGGGCTTTCCTAAAGGGTGAGCTGGTCTCCTGGGCAGGCATCTCTGGCCTCTCTTACTTATCTTGTTTCTACCAAAACAAAGGAGTTGTGAGTTTGATAATAAGCTGCTGGGTCTTGCCTATAAGAAGATTTGATATTAATAAGAAAGAGTATTAAATGTGTGTCTTGTTGCTTTTTCTGCTGAGGGAAGAAAATCCTTCCTGAATAACCATTCTGTGGCTGTTTGGAAGGATGGACCTTGTTAAGGAACAGATATTCAAATACCTTGTCTTTATTTAACAGGTCACACTGCTAAACCACGGAGTCATTAAGCTTCAAAAGTCACCTTTTTTCTGATGTGTAGTGATTTATGTGCAACCTGTGTCAGTCCAGGTCCTGCCACGTGTCCACAGAACTCTGCTCACAGCAAAGCCCAGTGACTGTGAGGAAGCTGCAGAGCAGGGAATCAGCTCCCTGAGGAAGCCCCACAGTGCTGCTCGTGGGGAGCAGAATTTGAGACCTTCAGAGCCAGCTGGGAACTCTCCACCAGACCATTTCTTCAGTGAAAAAGGCCAGTCCTTCAACAGGCAGATTCCTCCAACAAGGACCATGCAGATGTTGATAAAACCCTAATGGAAAACTCCCCTATGTTCTGTTTTGGTGAGCTGGGTGGCAGCACAGACTCCCCTGCACAAACCAGCTCAGCAGCTGTATTTTCCAGCAAATACAGGTTCAGATCTCTTGGCAGACCATGCTGATCCATGGAAGGCTGTGGGCCCTGGGAAACCTGTCTCCAAACACCGATATCTGGGTCCAGAACTCCAGTTTGTCCAACATTGCACAGTCTCTCCAGGAGAATCCAGTCCTGGGGCTGGATTTACCAGATTCTTTGTGTTCAGCAGGATGCCAGAAACCCTGGTTTCACCTCCCAGGTCTTCTCCTCCCCTACCCCCACAGGAACCTCCAGGGAAGCTGAGGAGCCTCAAGAAAAAGTTCTAAAAAGTCAAAAATTAGGGGTCTCTTTTAATATTTGTGAAAGGTTTTTACAACAGGTTTGTCCATCCCTAGAAGACAGCAGTTTTCTCTCCGTTTTATAATACAGCAAACTTCTAAGTTCTTTCCAAACAGGAATTCCCATCTCCAGCCAGCCACAGTGGTTGTAAAGATGTCAGTCTTGATGGGCTTTCCCTGGCAATTTTCACCAGCAATAGTTTCCAGAAATCAATTCAAACCTCTTTGAATCCATTGGCATTCAGTTTAATGTCATTTTGATTTCCCCCGAAGAGGAAATCAAGTTTTACAATTACAAGGAAAAGCCATCCTCTTCCACCCTACTGTTTACCTCCCCCTTGTCCTTCCCCTCACAGAGCTGGAGTCGTGCAGGAGGCATTCATTCTTTGCTTGATGCATTCCCTTCCCCCTTTGGGAGGAACTGCATTAAATGGCATTCTCTGCAGCGTGTTATCCCAACAGCTCTAAAGCACTTTGGCATGTCCTGCCTCCAGAGGCACCATGAGAGAGTGGTGCCCTGGCTCTGGCCAGGCTTCCCTACCCACCCTGGTGTCTGCACTAAAACAGCCACCAGTGCCCCCAGACAGCCCCAGCTGGTCACACTCACCGAGCTGCAGGTTCCTGAACCCGCCAGTGCTCCCACTTGGCCAAGCAGATGGGTCGGAATGGGCATCCCGAGGCTGAGCCCATAAACCGGGCAATAAGCAGAGCCAGTCATCGCTCTTCGGGCACCAAACGCCCCCAATTTGCTGCCACGTGGAAATAGTTCCAAAGCCTTTCCCTGCATCTGTGCTGGAGAGCAGAGCTGGGTGAACTCTGGTGACGCAGCAGCTTTTGTCTGCTTTGCAGCTCCAGCCCAGTGCCCGTAATCACCACTCGTGCTGGCCTCTCCAAGGCCTGTAATTAGTGGGGGGTGTTAATGAGAGCGGCAGCAGCAGCTCCCCGGTGCTGACCTGCACTCCCCATCTGCCCAAGTGCCCCACTCGGTCGCTGCTGAGACACAAAGATGCTGAGGCCAACCCACATAATGGTGCTCACAATTTTAGGTCCTGTTCCTTTTCAGGAGAGCCATCATTCCCCCGGGTGGGATGTGAAATTAGAAAATTGTGCTTCTCCGAGGCACAAAGGAACAACCCAGGCAGTTTCTCAGTGTGCCTGATAAACTTCTGATCCTTCCTCTCATTTTAGCAGCGTACAATATTTGTAGATCCTGTCCCCAGCCACCGTGTAGGAAGACAAAATAGAGTTAAGAGCTGTAATTTTCAGGAACATGTGCTCTTTAGAGCTGTTCAATACAGGGGCACATCAGGATCTCCCTAGAAAGTAAGAAGACACCAAAAAGGGGGGCTTTTTTCCCTTTATATTTCCCTCCAGCTTGCAGTGAAGCATCACACAGCTGAGAAGGGTGGGTTGCACTGGCCTGGCCTCACATCTCAGGCTTGGCAAAGTGTCCTAGATGTGCTACATGCAGAAACGTGCCCAGACACCACTTGTAATTAGAAAAAAAATGACCCATGAGATTGCCTTTGAAAATGGTCTTTAGTGATGCAGAATTTCAGCTCCCCCTGATTCATGAAGCAACTCCTGGCTCACTGATCTCCCCATTAAAACTGGCTGGCTCCAGGCAGTTGTGGGACAGAAGAAATGGAAAGCAAAGCACAGAAAAGAGAAATAAATCCAGGCAGATCCACCTTAGCCCTGCTCTTCGTTTAATTTGCTCTTATCCATAATGTGTTTCAGCAGGCAGGCTTGACTGGGGAGCGCTGAGCCAAAGCCATGTTTCACAGGACAGCCCTGCTCCTAAAAGCTGGAAGGGAGGGATAAATCCTGGGGCTTGGAAAGCAAAGGCAGGGACACAGAAGGGAATGTGGGAGAGCTTGGCTTGGGGTGTGAGGGAAAATGGATGAAGGAAAAGTTTTCTCATCCCGAATAACAAGCAGTAGAGTTTGGAACTATTAATTTTCTCCTTCTCTCTGTCTACACTGCAGGTTAGAAAAGCTTCTTTGGCTGCCTGTGCTGGTTCCCCACACCAGCACACTGGAGTGGGACCGGGGGTACCCGAGGGCACCCAGAAAGAAAATCAGGAGTTCAGGTGGTGCTTCAGGGAGTGCTTGGAACACATTTCCCCTCATCACCTCCGCGTGCTCCTCCTGCCTTGGCAGCCACTCAAAGGTGGGCAAGGCCCTCCAAGGACCTTCCTAAACCCACAGGGTGCCACCAGGGATCGGGGGTTCAGCCTGTGATCAGCACATAGGGACAGGAGAGATGGGCACAGCACACATTAGCCCTCTACCCTGTCCTGAGGGCCAATCTCCATGACCCAAAGTGGCAAAGCCAGCTTTTGCAGGAGGAAAGCAGGGACCAAGGTGACCCTGCTGAGGGGTGGGCTCTGTGCAGAGATGGGATGGACACAAGAGCAGAGCTCTCTGCCCGAGCTGCCTTTTCCCATCGCTGGCAGCAACGAGGAACCAACATCCAGACCAATCTAGGGAGACTTTTTTTATTTAAAAGACCCAACTGCCTTTATTTGAATGACTCGTTTCTTTTACTCTGCAAGGAAAGGTGGAATTTCGACCTTTGAGGATGTGTGGTACTGATGCTGAAGAAACAGGAGAAACGTTTCAAATGAGAATTATTTCCAAAGTAAAATATCTCAAATCTTTGACTCTGAAAACACAGGAATCACATTTTCACCTCCGGAGATTTCCTCTGCTAATGCTCCTGTTATAAAGCCAGAAATGGCATCACAGAATGTTTCAGTATTGCCAGATTTGCATTCTTCATCAGGAAAACCTTTCCAATCAAGCAGGAGAAGCTCTTCAGGTGACACATCCTGGTCTTTTGCAACCTTTCCTGGGAAAGCAGCTCCCTTGCTCCTGCTGAACACACTTGCTGTGTCATCAGGGAGGGAAACACATGCTGAGAAAGTCCCCCCTCCAGCTCCTCAGATGGCATCCCCTCCTGCCAGGGAGAGGTGATGGTGGAGGTGAAATCCTGCTTCTCTGCTCTCCATGCTAAGAAAGCTGGTTAATACAACCACGTTTGCACCATTCCTCCCACCCCAAAGGCACACAGGAATCACAGTGCTCCCTTTCAAAAGAAATAGTTAAACAAAAGTAGGTTTCTAGGCCAGATGAAAGGCTAGAAAGAACATTTTTCAACAAAACAAGCATTATTCAGCCACCACCAAGGCTATGGATTTTTCTCCTGTGGCCTCAGAGGAATTTTTCCAAGGTCTGCTCGGCATCCTCTCTGCACAGGAGAACAGAGGAGCCCACTGCAACCCCTCCCAGGGGAATGAGGACAGTGGCAAGGAACAGGGGAAATATCTGAGAGGCCTGAGGGAAACGTAGTGCCAGGCTGGGGATTGTGAAACTGGGCTCTTCCTTTTGGAAAACCCTTCTCGTGATGTGAGCTGCACATTAATAGTCCACTCCTCCTCTAGGAATGACTCATTATTTGCCATTAGAGACTGGGCTGATGTTCCCAAAGAGCTCTGCACATTGGCCATTAGAATTATTTCAAACCTTTACTACCAAGACAGAAAAAACCCTGAACACACGTGGAGTCCTTCAATGGTTTGGGCTGGTGGGACCTTAAAGACCAAGTCATTCCACCTTCCACTATCCCAGGTTGCTCCAAGCCCCATCCAACCTGGCCTTGGACACTTGAACGCAGCTGAAGGTGCTGCCTGGCCTGGCCAAGTGTGCTCCTGCTGAAGGGCAGCCCTGGGGCTTTGGTGGCTCAGCAGCT
>JAWWEW010000051.1:1829367-1839900 GCA_035583185.1 Anabacerthia variegaticeps | reverse complement strand
CCCCTGGATCCCTGGAAGTGTCCAAGGCCAGGCTGGACGGGGCTTGGAGCAACCTGGGCTGGTGGAAGGTGTCCCTGCCCAGGGCAGGGGGTGGGACTGGGTGATCTTTAATGTCCCTCCCAACCCAGACCATTCTGGGATTCTCTGACACTACAACGACACCTTTGTCCTTCCCCCACCAATGCAACTCTCCCATCAACAATGACCCTCTTTGGGGGGTTCTGGTTTTGCAGTGGGTAAGAAGGAGCCATCCAAGCCCCTCTGCTCATGACACACGACCTGCTGGGTAATTAGTGAGCACACTTGGGCTGGGCAAGGGGGTTGAGCTTTCCCAGCCCTGGGCTGCACTCCTGGGATCCCAGTGGGAGCACAGACCAGGCAGTGTGACCCCAAAATCCCTGGGAACTGCACTCTTGGGACAAGTAGCACAGATCAGGGCTTGGGGAACGTGAAGAGGGCCCTGATAGCACTTGTGTTTCCCCAAAATATGCAGAAAACTGGAAAAGGGAAATGTTTTCATGCTCATGATCATTGCTGGGGGTTGGCAGCATCTGTGAGCAGCAGCCAAACCACAGCTGTAAAGAGCACAAGTGCCTGACCCCTCTCTCCTGTTGTTTTTGATTTTGCCTGGATTGCTTTCCCAGGCAGTGGGAATCAGCTTTGCTCATTCCCACACCTGATGAGCAGCCTCAAATTGGGGAGGATGGTACTTGCCACCCAGCTGAGTTCCTGTGGCTGTGAGGTGCTCACAGTTTGTATTCACCTTCAGCTTACGGAATGCCAACCCAAATCAGGGCTCTGCCGTGCTCACAGTCAGGAACAAACCCTGGCATGCAGAGTTTACAACCAGTATATGAGAGACAGCACGTTTCCCACCTTATAGAGTAGAAAAAGAGACCTAAAGAGCCAATTTAAAGCATATTTAAGCTCCAGGAAAGACTCTCCTTGACTTCCCCAGGTTTTGGACTGTGCTCAGGGAAATTAAGCAAGTTGCCAAAACTCACACAGAGCGTTTGTAGAAAAGCCAGACCCCAGAAGCTGGATTTGCCAAGCTCCAGCATTCGTGCTGCAGCCAGCCCGATGCTGGAGGTGCTGGAATGGCAACAACAATCTGCTGGAGTGTGAAATTCTAGCTGCCAACCTGGCAATGCTCTTAGCTCCCTGACCTATTCCATTGCTCACATCCAGGATTTTCCTTGAGCACAGAAGAATTACAGAGAAGACTTGGCCAGGCTCTCACATGTCCATGGGAATCCATTAGCCACAGAGAAAAGGGAAAGAAGCTCATTTTCGGGGATTGAGACACACATTTGGGTCACCAGGGGGCTCAGTGGTGACCCAAAGATGCAGCTTTGTGCAGCTCAGCACCAGCTTTTCGGGCTGGGAGCTCCCTGCTGGATTTGCCTTCCCAAAGGTTGCATCCCAAGGATGTTTGATTGCTGTGTTCCTGTTATCCACGAGGATAACCAGCTTGAAGTGGGCAGCAGTGCCTGCTCCAGGGACCCACAGGGGGAGAGATTGGGCTGATGGGCATTGCCCAGGCAATATATTAATTTCCTGGCACCAATTAAGTCCTGAGATTTCCCCTCTCTTTCATCCCCGGGTGAGTTTGGCACTGTTTTATTTGTTTGTTAAGCTGCGCGTTCTGGCTAAGGGGCTTTCCCTAAAGAAAAATAGTTACTGCTGTGGACAATGGATTACGTGGAATCACTTCATATATCACCAAAGTGCAGCGTTCTCTGCAGGGAAATGCAGCAGCAATTTACCAGCAGTGGGCAGGGATGGAGACAAGCCCAGCAGTGGAGGCTGCAAAGCAAACCCAACGCACAGATCCCATACAGACACCTGAGTCTGGCTCAGCTGTAAGTCAGCTGGTAGAAAAGCTTCACCAAAGCTTTTCTGACTAAATGCCCTTTAGTTTGGGATCAGATAAAAGCATCTTCTGGAGAGAAGACAAGGTGATGAATCTATTTGAAGCAACAAATCTGAAATTAGAGTATTCCGAGGGGATTTATTTAAAGATCTCGCCACTGTTCTGGGCTCTGAAGATCTATTTTTACGCCTTTGTTTTCCTTTGAAAGAGAACACATTATTCCAACTGCCCTATGACTAGCAAAGATGATTATGAAAAAGAAAAGAAACGTGCATTTCCTTCTCCTCTTGGCTGAGGAATTTGCATGTTATAATAATGGATGTAAATGCAACAGATTTAACAAAGCAGCAAGGCCAGACAGCTGCAGAGTGAGGTGCCATCTGCCCCCACCACTTCGCCTGGCATGGAGGATGCAGGAGATCTACAGGAGCACAGATTTGGGAAGAATGTGTTGAGATTTCAAACACACAAATGGGGCAGCATCCCAGCCCTGCTCCATCAGGACAGGCCTTCAGTCCTGATTTTATGCAGATAAAGCCACAGTGTGGATTTCCAGCCCTGCTCAGAGGAGCTCAGGGGTGTCAGTGTTTTAGTTCAGATGGAGCTGCCCAAGGGAGAGTCATATTCAAGAGAGAGCTTTCAAATCCATCATTTGATGGGCTATTTCTGTGTTATTTCTTCAGCCCAATGGTTTATGACAAGTTTTAACTGAACATCTCGTATTTCTGGCTCTGTGGCCACAGGAATTCCGTGTATGGAAGGAGCAGTGCAATGTTCCAGTGGAAACCAGCACCTCATCCCTGCCAGGACCTGCCCTGTCCCTCCCAGCCCAGAGAACAGCCCCCACCAGCCTGGCACACACTCACACAGCAGGGCTGGCAAGCAGCTCTTACCCCTTCTGCCACCCAAAGGGGACAAGACCATGAACTTCCCTCAGAAGAGGAATGAGCAGCAGGTTAATGGGAGTCCCAAGGGAGCTGCGAAATGGAAAGCAAACGCTTGTCTTTGCTGTTTTCTGACACAGGGAGGAGTTGAAAAGGATCAGTGAAATAATAAGTGTTGAGCTCAGGAGGGGAGTGTCCTGTCCCACATTACAGCAGCTCGGTGGGAGCATCAACTTTGGGATGTCCAAGGCTTTCAGCTCAGGAAACAAGACAAGACTTGACACATTAATGAAGCAGGAATTCAGCACTAAAGAGATTTTTTTTAAAGGATATTAAATCTTGTTTACCAGATGAACACAGACCTCAGCTATTGAAGTGGGGGTTGAGCCCTTCATGCAGTTTGTCTGGACTCTCAAACACACCGTGAAGGAGCCTGAGACTTGCTGCTTTGGCAGAAGAAAAAGGTGGAACTGAAGAAGCCTCAGGAGTTCCCAGCTTGGGCCAAATCCATTTCTGACAAAACCAGGCAAGAGGACAAAGAGGTGATATCATGGCAAAGTGCTGAGCAGATCCACCTGGAACCAAGGTGCAGCCCCACAGTTCTGGGGCTGCTTGGTGTCATCACAAGAGCTCCTGAAAAGTTATTAGATTCCTTTTGCAGCGAGCATATTGTTCCAATAAAGCATCTCAATGAAGAATCAATAGCCAGTAATGCATGTCAGCGTGAGCTTATCACCAAGGGATGTGAGCAAAGGGAAAGAGGTTCATATTGGGGAAGAAATAATATTCTCACCAAACATGCTGGTTTAAAATAACCAGACCTACCTGGACTTGCACTGCATCAGCAGCTGCTCCTGAAGGAAAAGCAAAGGCAGGTGGGTGGGTTGATGCTGTGGTTTGAGCTTTTCTAGATTAAACATTTTGATTTTTATTAAAGTTCTTCCATTTGACAGACAGTATCAATAAAAAAGCTCCAGTTTGAAGTGTGTGCTGTCAGCAAAAAAGGCAGTGGAAGGAGCCATTCTCTTTGTCTCCATCTAAAACACTCCAGGTTTGGACCACAGAGTGCAAACACCAGGATCTCAGCAGAAACACAGATAAAAGGGGGGTTAGGGAGGGTTTTCAGAAGAATGTCACATTTAGAATGAGCAAATCACAGCATGGCTTGGGTTGAAAAGGAATTTAAAGCTCATCTATCCCATCTCTTGCCTTGGGCAGGGGCACCTCCCACTACCCCAGGTAGCTCCAAGCCCCATCCATCCAGCCTTGGCCTTTGCCTTTCCCAACAGTCCCTTTAGAGGTGCCCAGCAGAGCCACTGAGGGCACAGCTGGACACACAAGTGCTCCTTGGCACCCAGAGAACGGGTGGGTCGTTCTAACTTGTGGAAACACCTAAAAACCAAAAGTGGGATTCCCAAATCTGCCTCCCCCTGCCCTCCAGCCTTGCCCACGTGTCACACAGGACCTCTGCATCTGCAGAATATCCTGTTCCCCCAGACCCATCCCCAGCCAGCATCCCACACCAACTGCACTGCTCGACGACACTGAGCCCAGCAGAACCATCCTCCTGGCTCTCCCATGTTCTCTCTGGAGGACAGGCAGAATCCCAAAGCTGTTCACAGGGCAGAGGAAAGACAAGCCATTGTGAGCACAGGCCTTGCTACAGCTCAGGGAGAGGAACACTGGAGGGGCAGGGACAGGAGTTGTTCTGCACCACCACTCTGTAAAGGCTTGGTCCTGCCAAGGGGGGATCCATCCCTGCCAGGCTCAGCCCCCCTGGTGCCCTCTGTCAGCCAACCCAAGGCACAGGGTTTGCCAGGAAGACTCATGGCTCACCAAATCCTTCTGCAAAGGGCTGGAGCTCTGTCTTGGCTTTCATGGAGGCTACTTTGGAAGCAGCAAACATCAAAAACTCTGAGGAAGCACAGCTTAAAGGCTTTGGATCTTCCACTTCTGCAGGCTGGATCTGGGTTCAAAATGGATCTGCTGCTCATCCTCTTCCACTCGTCTCCTGCTATTTCCCTGCTGAATAACCAACAGAAACCAGAGCTCAGTGCAGAAATGGGGTTGGGGTGGGGAAAGAAATCCATCTACATGAAATCCAGGAAGGAAAGTGTATTCCCAAAAGAGCAAGGAGCCCTCTCAGGGAAAAGAGGAAACAGGGAGGATTTAATAAGGTGCATCCATCAGCTGCAGAGCAGAGAGAAGCCAGAGCAGACTCCCACAGCAAGAGGAGCAGCTAAGACAACTCGGGGGACTCAGAGGCCACTTCCCCTTGTGGAGCAGGACAGCAGGACCCAACACCCTCAGGGAATGCACCCAAGAACCCACAGCACTCCAGCCATGCTCCTCCAGCCACCCCCCAAACAGAGCTGGGACAAGGCAGCAAAATCACCTGGCTCAGGGAAACTGCTGGACACACACAGGTCTCACTAGAACCACATGGTAGTGGTCAGTCTGGCTCAGAGCAGTGGTCAGTCTGGCTCAGATCAGTGGTCAGTCTGGCTCAGATCAGTGGTTACCCTGGCTCAGATCAGTGGTCAGTCAGGCTCAGATCAAAGGTTATCCTGGCTCAGATCAGTGGTTATCCTGGCTCAGATCAGTGGTCAGTCTGGCTCAGATCAGTGGTCAGTCTGGCTCAG
The DNA here is from genome assembly GCA_035583185.1 of Anabacerthia variegaticeps. Classification (NCBI taxonomy): domain Eukaryota; kingdom Metazoa; phylum Chordata; class Aves; order Passeriformes; family Furnariidae; genus Anabacerthia; species Anabacerthia variegaticeps. Next base: position 1,834,501 of record JAWWEW010000051.1, on the reverse strand, counting down.
ATCAGTGGTTATCCTGGCTCAGATCAGTGGTCAGTCTGGCTCAGATCAGTGGTCAGCCTGGCTCAGATCAGTGGTCAGTCTGGCTCAGATCAGTGGTCAGTCTGGCTCAGAGCAGTGGTCAGCCTGGCTCAGATCAGTGGTCAGTCTGGCTCAGATCAGTGGTCTGTCTGACTCAGATCAGTGGTTATCCTGGCTCAGATCAGTGGTCAGCCTGGCTCATATCAGTGGTCAGTCAGGCTCAGATCAGTGGTTATCCTGGCTCAGAGCAGTGGTCAGAAGTCAGAGAACAATAAAAGATGTAGGAAATGCTCATAAAGGTGAACTAAAATGAACAGGTTTGTTGCCCAGAAAGAGACACAAGAGACTTCATCGTAAATATTCGTGTCTAAAGCAAAGAAATTGGTGGGTGACAGAACAGCAGGAAAATGAAGGAGTTCTGGTGATGGATATCCAGAAAAGAGACCAGTCCAGGAAGTCAAAGGTGGGAATTTGAAGGATGCAAAGGGAATCCAGAGTCTCTCTTTCTGGATCTTGTCCCAAGTGAGTTTGAGCACAACCAGCACTCACCAAGCCAGGAGAAACCTGAAGATTTGAAAGCAATCCTGACATTTCCTTTAATAGAAGGAGTACTTAGAGGTATCAATTACAGCAGCAGCACTGTGGAAGGGGGATTCTTTGTTCATCAGGCCTGAAACTAAATGCTAATGGTTAAAGACAGGCAAGATACGACGTGTGGGCGAGTCCTTCCATACCTGCTCCCATTAAGTTCTCATCATTTGCTCTAAAAAGCAGCTACTTTTGATTATAGTTTTAAATCCCAACAGAAACCTAAGCAAGAAGGGTCTGATCCAGCCTGGCAATTCCTCTGCTCCTTCAATGGTTGTATTAATTTGCAAGTCACCTTTTAAAGGTGCATTTTTATCTCAGTCCTGACCCCTTAGATGCAAGCATTAAGCAAATCCTTTGTGACCAGCACTCTGGGGGCAAAGCAGCCCTTCAGATTTGCCCAGTTACATTGCACTCTGTGCACTTCCACCAAAACCCAATTGATTTCAGCACTGCATCGTTCAGGTTTTGGAAAAGAGCAACCTAAAATGGGATGTAGAGCTGCTGCCTGCCTTTTTATCCCCCTCTTCCAAGCAGTTCTCATTCCGTGGTGGCCAGCAAGTCATTTGGGAAAGGGCTGCACTGAAAGGCCAGCACAGAGCAGGGCCTGGCAGAGCTCAGGGGTGACTGATGTGCTCTGCAGAGCCTCCCTGAGCTCTGCTTCTCTGCTGCCAGCCCTGTGCTCCATCAGCACAGCAGCTCATTGACACCCAGGCATGTCCACAGACACCCTGCAGGGACTGCCCACGCCTGCAAATGAGGGCTCAGAGGTGCCAGGACAGATCCTGGGTGAGGAACAGTGCACAGGGCAGCCAGGGCAGAGTGGCAATCCAGCAGGGGGGAGGTGGAATCCTCTCAGCACCCACAGCACACCAGACAAGTCCGGGACATGCTCCGAGCTCCTTCACATGCCAAGAGCTCAGAGCGTTATCCTCCTGCTGCATAAATGACATTCAGATCAGGCCCAGCTTCTCCAGGGGAGATCAGTGCAAGGAGTAGTGACGATGTGACATCTGTCCCATCACATCCCGAGCACATCACCCACGGAGAGCACCAGAGGGACGTGGTGGCTGGGGAAGGATCCAAGCACAGCAGCTCCCGACCTTTCCTCTGCACATCTGCTCTCAGGAGATGAAGGAGAAAGTGCTGAGCAGAGCCATGAAAAGAGAATCAAGAAAGATCTGTCTCAGATTTGCTTCTTTTGAACAGTCAGCGACAGCTGCAGAAGTTTTCATGCCTAAAAGCACAAGAACTACAGTCTAGAGAAACCTTTATTTCTGGTGACACAACAGGAGCCATTTCAGATGCAGAACTGAACAGCAAAAAGCCAAACAGATCCCATTGCCTGAGTTCTCAAGTCCAGTCTCCCCATTTTCTAGTGAATCCCACCTTCATCTTGTCAGAGGACAACAATCCCCAGAATTCCCAACCCTAAGGGAGCAGGAACACCTCCAAATGCTGCTCCTTCCCCCCAGTCTGCCACATCTCCTGTGCTGATGGATGCAACAGAGACAAGTCCTTCCAGAGCTCCCATGGGATCACCGAGACCCCTTCTTGGCCTGCTGGGTAGAACCCTTGCACAGGGGGTTATCCATATACCCAAATAAGCCCTAATTTTGGAAGCCAAGACCATCCTCCCTCTCGCTGCTCTCCCAGAGGTGAAACACTCTGGTCTCCAAGGTCAGCAAGCCACAGTCCTCCCCCAGGAGCAGGTTTGGCAATGCTGGTGTTCCCCTGCTCTTAAGCACAGCTATTTTTAGGAGCTCATTTCTTTGAGACCACACATATCCATTTCCTAGTCAGCTGGGCCAACTGGGCTGTGTTTGCTGGTCACTGAATTTCTAAACCAAACATCTCTTCAGGGAATGGGGAAATGGGAGGGAGGCAAAGGGAATCAGCCTTCCAGGTCCCCCTGATATCACAGAGCTGTCACATTTTAATCTCCCACCCCCCTCCACCTCTGCAGGAGTTTTGCGTGGCCACTGACAACGTGCTGCACCCAGGCCAATACTGCACAGACTGAGGAGAGATGAGCAGGCAGGAGGGACTCTGTGTGTGTGTCAGCAGGAAGGTGGGACATCATTTGACCCCCAATCCACAGCTGACTGAGCCCAGACTTGTCATTTCCCAGCACAAATGCCCAGCTGGAGGAAAATGGCACACCTGCACATGTTGAGGTCCCAGCACTTGGGCAGAAGTGCCTCCTGCTTGGGAAAAGCCAAACCTCACATCTCAGCATCTGCTCTTCGGGGCCATGGAAGGAACAACCATGTAATGGGTTTGCCCCAGTTTCCCACCTGAATACCCTCAGGAATTATTCTGCCTGTTCTTTTAGTCACACCTCATTGCCATCCCAGCTTTGTATCCCCTTTGAGGATAGCACTGAATTGGTCTCCTTAGTGTGAATAGCCCCATGTTCCACCATGCACCATCTCCCTGGGTTCCAGCCCAAAGAAGGACAATCTCCCATCCATCCCTTACTATTTCCTCTCTTCTTCTCCAAGTCCTTCCCATCTTCTCTGACATCCCCACGAAGGACACTCAAAGAGCTCCCACATCTCAGGAAGCCACTCCTGCATCCCAGGGCTCCTGCCTCCTCCTGTGCAGCTGTACCAGGGCCAGAACCTGGAGCTGTCCCATTGTCCTTTAGCAGCAGGAATCCCAGGGGACACACAGGGACACCCCGGGACAGACAGGGACACCCTCTGTGTTTCAAGGCAGTTTCTTCTTCTTTCACTCCCCTGAATTCAGTTTTCCTGTTGGTGTAGTTGGTGAGATCCATTTGGTGCTGTTCTTCTGAATCTTTGGGGATAAGAGAAAGAGAGAAGTAAAAGGCCCAAACCTCAGCCATGGTTTTCTGATTCAGCACTGAAACCAGAGCAGTGTGTGGATGTCAAACTCCAGCTCCATTGGGGTTCAATTCTCCATCATTTCCTGCTGCTTCTTCCTCTCCCAAAGGCCTCAGCTGTGATGTTTGACACCCTGGGTACCCTCTGGTTGGCAAACACAGCAGTGAATCCCACTGGCACCTCTTCTCTCACTATCAATTCTGTATTTGTTGACATGACAATTAAGGGAACACAAACTTTGTCAGACTCAGCTGATGGCAAGAGATGTGAAGGCAGAAAACCTCCCGGAACCTTTCCAAGGCACAGCCTGTTCCTCGGGCACCACAACTCTTCCCCAAATCCCTTTTCTCTCATGCTTGAAGTTTCTGAGGTCAGTGACACATTGCAAACAAGGTCAGCCAAGCCCCTGCCCCTTCCCTCTGGACATTTCCCACCCTTGCCCCAACAGAAAATATTGAAGGCAAGCTTTCAAATGGCCTGTTTGAATAAAACTCCATGATTTGCCTTGCTTTCATCACTGCTCCCTTTGTTCCTGGCCCTGTGGCACAGGCAGCAGGCAGGAGGGCAGGCTGGGCACCTTGGTGCTCACAGATCAAGAGGCATCATCTGAGCACAGCAGTTCTCCATTGCTCCATGGGCTAATTGAGGAGATATATATATAGATATAGATAGATATATATATGAGCTCTTATCCAAGGGAAAGGATCCCACACAGCATCTGCCTGCACTCACTGTCCAGAAACCATAAAGAGTTAGGATAAATAAAAGAGCAAGGTAGAATTTGTAAATATGAAATCAAAATACAACCAAGACTACTAGAAAGTCCCTTGGAGGGAAGGTGAAACAAAGGGAAAATTCCAAGGGGTGGGCCATAAAAAGAGAAGAAAAGGTGCTGTAGAGGTAAGAACTGCTACAAAGGGTGTATTGCACATAAACCCCTTGGAACACGCCCTGCAGAGCCAGGGGTAGTTTGGTCTCCAGCACTCCTGGGAGCAGCACTGCTGGGCAAAGGTTCTCACCCACAGAGTCAATTGATGGCTTTCAGTGGAACCACCACAGAAATGTGACTTGCTCCAGCCCAGAAGGGAAGCCTGGGTGCTGAGCTGAGTGTTTCAGGAGCTGGGCAAGCCCTGTGGAGCCAGCAGTGCCCAGGGCAGCGCCAGGGCAGCCCCTTCCCCTGGTGTGGCTCAGCCTGGCAGCCCCCCCTCCCTCCTGTGCTGCCACAAACAGCCTGGCTCGCCCACTCAGCCTCTCTGAGACAGAAATAGCCCAGCACAGGAGGAGCAGCATCAGCAGAAACAGGGCCAGGCAAGAGGAGCAGGGCTGGGAGTCAGGGGCAGGCACAGGGCAGCAAAGCTGCTGAGCCCCGAGCGTGGAGGGGCCACCGTGGTGGTCCAGCCTGGGCACAGGGGGCTGCAGGAGGGGTCTGTGTGCCTGAGACATCTCTGCCTGTAGAGACATCTCCCATCTGCAGCTCTGTGCCCACACAGCCCCTGCTCCTCTGTGCCTTCCATGGCTTTCCATGGATGGAGGGCAGTATGGAAAATAAAATGAAAGAACAACCCATGGCTGTATCACAGAACCACAGAATGGTTGGGTTGGAGGGACCTTAAAGACCATCTCATCCCACCCCTGCCATGGGCAGGGACACCTTCCACCAGCCCAGGGTGCTCCAAGCC
>JAWWEW010000051.1:1751746-1763781 GCA_035583185.1 Anabacerthia variegaticeps | reverse complement strand
CCCTCCATCCCTTGTCCCAAGTCCCTCTCCAGCTCTCCTGGAGCCCCTTTAGGCACTGCAAGGGGCTCTCAGGTCTCTCTGGACCCTTCTCTCCTCCAGGTGAACCCCCAGCTCTCCCAGCCTAACTCCAGAGCAAAGGTGCTCCAGTCCTTGGAGCATCTTCGTGGCCTCCTCTGGATCTGCTCCATCAGGTCGATGTCCCTCCTGTCCTGGGGACCCCAGAGGGTCTCATATATTCTCCCCAAGCCTGGTGCCCAAGTGCAGGACAAACCTCCCCACATCCCTGCAGGCAGCTATAAAAGTGCTGGAAAACCCTTAATGCAGCTCCTCTCCTGTACCAGCACCCATCCCTTACCTCTGGTGGCACCCTGGCACCCACTGGGCACCGCTGATGGTGAGGAGAAACATCCAATGGTAAACTCCCCTGGAAGGATGCTCTGTGGAAGGGACACTGTGGAGCTTCTTCAGCACGTGGGGAATGATTCCTGCCCCTGCTCCACATCCAAGGTGGGATTTGTGTGTTTTGCTGCTAATGAGGAGCCGGGTGCTCTGCTCAGCCCTGTGACTGCAGCACAAACAGCAGTGCCAGGGAGGGCACCGTAATAACCTGGGCTCTGGTAATGCCTCCTGTGAGCACAACCACACCTCGTGGCAGGAGAGAGGCAGGAAGGGCTTAGATGATTTTAATTAAAGTTGTTGTGAGGAAGAAATTAAATTTGGTCTCTGGCCCTGCTCGTATTAGGAGGCGAGCGAGGCAGCCTCTCTGAACTGAGCCATTACTTGCCTTCTGTTTGCCTGGAAAAAAGGCAATTTCTCTGTCAGCTTCTCCTCTGGCTGCTGGGCCCCAATTGCGTGTTTATCTTCAGCAGCTCCCCAAATCGCTTTGAAGATGGGCCTTAAACACTGATCATGTCTTACAGCCCTTCATCTGTGTTCTGCCAGCAGACATTAGAAAAGATATTTTAAATTACCTCTTTTCCCCCAAATGGACGGGCCGTGGGTATGGTCTGCGAGAATTAAAGCTCGCTCAGCCAGAGTATAAAATCAGCTGCTCCCCTCTTTGCTCCCAGGTCTCCTGGATTTGCCTTCCAGCCCAGTCTGCAAAGCAGCAGGGATTCCAGGAAGGATAAAAGCCACAGAGCGACTGGATTTCGAGGCAGAATCCACCGGTGCCCCATTTGGGGAGCAGCACCCTGGTTAAAAGTGACTTTCTTTCCCCTTCTTGCAGCAGTGGGATCTTTCCTCTTGGCAGGGCTGGCAGGGGTCCGTGGGGGATGCCAATGGCATGCAGAGGGGAGGTGATGCCTGGCAAAAAGAACTTTGGATCTCTTTCTTTTCCCATTTGAGCACTGAGATCTGGGAAAAATCGTTCTGTAACAGCAAACCATTTATCCTGTGTAAAACAGGCAGGAGACAGCGGAGGTGGCTAATTCAGCATGGAAAAGCCCAGAAGCTACAGCTGAACAGGGAGGAAGGTTTAATAAATCATATGTGGCGTGTTTCTGATGCTGCTTTGTGCACAGGCTCCTTTCCTGGGAACACTTTGATGGTGACAGCTCCCACCAACCTCTTCCCCGAGCTGGAAGGGAGCACTCACTGCCTGGTTAGTGAGGTGCAGGACCAGCCTTGTTCTGGTGCATGTTCCAAAACAGTGGGGACAGGAGGTCCTGGAGAGCTTGGGATGCAGAGCTGGGCTCAGGGAAGGGGAGCTGCAGCAGCCTGGGCTGTGGGGAACAGGCTGGGTGTGCATTTGTGATCCAGGCTGGCCTCTGCATTCGTCACTTTTATTATCCTTTATCATATCGTGGAAGCCCAGACTGGTTTGGGGTGGAAGGGACCTTAAAGCTCATCTCGTTCCAATCTCCTCCTGCAGTTCAATTTGCACATTCCCTCTCACCAGTTCTGTGTGCTGATGGTATGTGCTTCTTCAAATCCTGGTCTGAGGGGGGAAGACAGTGTTTGTGACCTCAGAATGAGCAGATTTTAGCAATATATGTAGCTTAAACACCTGTATTTTGTTGAGAGGTATCGATGCAACAAGGCAGAGGCTTTTACCCCTTCCATCTGGGCTTGCCCCAGATCTGCACAGCTGGATTTCCAAACTACAGCGCGTTGGGTAGTAAATATTTCATGTTCACACAAAGCCTTTCCTCTCCAAGTCCCAACAAAGAGGATGAACCACACTTTTAGAAGCTGCTCAGGCTGAGTAGGTGCCATGTCCTGGGGCGAAATGCAGCTGGACAAAGCAGCCCAGCAATTACTTACAAATCCAGTGCATTTTGATGTCTTCCCTGGGTTGTGGCAGAAGGGGAGCATTACTGAGCATCTCCACAGCCTGCAGTGGTGTGGCAGGGATGCCAGGGAGAAAGGCAAACAGCCTTTGGATCCCCTGAGTGGCTGTTAAAAGCAAGTGGTTTTGGAAGCTGATGCCTTTGGAAGTTGGTGCCCCTGCCCACGCTGGACTGCTGTCCCTGTCAGTAACAAACAGGCTGGTGCTCGTCCCCAAATTTGGGGAGTGAGGATTTGTGACCTGGAGGCTGGTTTATGAATTTCCACATGAAACCAAGCAATAAGTTTGGAATTTCTTTTTTTTCTTACCTTGAAGTTTGTCAAGTTTTTATTTCCCTTTCAGAGCCTCACAGTTGTGAGGAGTCTTTGGCAAGTAGACTGAAGACTAGCTGATAGAATTGATGCAAACCCATTAATTTAGTTTATTAGAAATATAAAATAGCTGGAAGGGACCCACAGCAATTGAGTCCAACTGCTGGCCCTGCACAGACACCCCAGCAATCCCACCCTATCACTGAGAGTGTTGTCCAAACCCTGCTGGAGCTCTGGCAGCCTTGGGGCTGTGCCCACTGCCCTGAATTCTTGTTTATCCCTTAAATTCTGTTTGCTGGAAGTTTTCTAGTAAGAATAAAGACGACCAGGAGGCATTGCTAAGCCTTCCCACCCTGCAGAGTCTGCTTTCCGTCCCCTCCCTGAAGAAAGAAGTGCTGTTTTTTAGCAAATCTGAAAAGTGTGGAGGACTGTGTTGGCCATGGTGCCACGTCCCCGTGCGGTGTGACACTGTTGGCACTGGGAGCGTTGCAGCTGGTGAGGGGCAGTCGTGGCTCTGGAGTCTCTGCTCTAAATATATAACAGGTAGGAGGGCACGTGACTCTGCCTGACCTTGGGCAGTGGCAGAGCTGGCAATAAAGCCACGAGTGCCAGCTCTCAGGTCAGGCTCTCTGACGTTGGTCACCCTGCCCTGTGTCCTCTCCTGCCCCCAAACCTGCCTTGCAGCTGTAGTGGGTGCCTGAGCCCTGCCCGCTGCCATTCCCAGGCCATTCCCAGGCCATTCCTGGGCCATTCCCGGGGCTTTGCCCTGGCACAGCTCATTGTCTCAGAGGGCCTGGCCTCTGGGGAATGCCTGGCATGTGATCCTCACCTCGGGGCAGGCACATAGCAGCCAGTTTTGCAAGGCTTGGTGCTGGCTTGGGAGATGTCCCTTCTGTGAGCACCTCCCTGCAGCGCCTGGGTTTTGGTTCCTGTTGCTGCATCTGCTCATTTTCCTGCCTCTTTTCTGTCTCAAGGTTAAACTCGGGGATCCTCTAATGGCGACAGACACCCAGAATCACAGAATCATTGAGGTTGGGAAGGACCTCTGAGATCATCAAATCCAACCATTAACCTGGCATCGTGTTCACCAATCCATGTCCCCAAGTGCCACATCCATGTGTTTTTTGAGCACTTCCAGGAGACTCCACCACTGCCCCAGACAGCTCTTCCTGGGCCTCACCGTCCTTTCACATGAAGAAATTTGCCCCAGTGTCCAACCTAAATCCCTCCTGGTGTAACTTGAGGCTGTTTCCTCTTGTCCTGTCGCTTGTTACCTGGGAGAAGAGACCAACCCCAACCTGTCCAAATGGCCTTGGACTTCTGAGAGGTCCCCTGGATGGTGCAGGAGTGTGCAGGTCATTTACAATGAAGAGGCTGTTGGCAGTAGTGCTGGGGGTGGGACAGATGTCAGTCCTTCACACCCCTACCCAAGCTTACAGGGCTTTCAGTCTTGGTAACCAAAGCTGTGTCTTAATCTTGAAAATCATGGACTCCTAGAACTGGTCGGGTTGGAAGGGACCTTAAAGATCCCATTGTTCCACCCTGGGCCAGGCTGCTGTCCAGCCTGCCCTCAGACACTTCCAGGGATGGGATGTGCCCCGCATCTCTGGGCAGCCTTGGGAGGGGTGTTCAAACCAAGAGCTGGACACGTTCTCCCCAGTTCCCCCCGACTGCTGGTGCAGCACCCCTGGGCACAGCTCCCTCCTGCTCCTGCACATTCCCAGGCAAAGCAGGTGCTCCTCAATGTCTGTGCTTTAACCCCCTGGGTGTGTGGTGTGTGAGGCTCCTCACATCTGGGCACTCTATGTAGGTCACATGTGGAGCCGCTTCTTTATGAAGACTAAACTTGACAGCCTTTCCTCTCGGCAGCCAGCGAGGGAGGAGCCCAGAATTCCCATGCTGGCTCCAGCAGGAATGTCCTTAGGGGAGACCCCAGAGGGGCTGTGTGTGCAGGTGAGGTTTGTTGGTCTCCTCACGTGCTCCAGGTTTGTCACAGGGAGGGTTATTGGTGAAAGATTTATCTGGGCTGTGCACCCAGGGTTGATGCAGTGTCATATCAGATTAGTCTTGCAGCTGGAAATACTAAATGCTTCCCTGCCCTTCTCCCAGCAGCTGCCTCTTGCTTTGCTCTGACTAAAAAGCCTGTTTCCTAATCTCTCAAGCCTGTGTTTCTGTTGCTGTATTTCTTAAAATGCAAATAGTTCTCCCTCTCCTTCCCTCCCCCCCAGCCAATCCTGTTCTGCTATTTCTTGACCTCTTCTGACTCTGGCAGGGGTGGAGGATAAAATGAGCTGGGAACAGACAATCTGTCTTGCCCAGAAGCAAGTTAGGGACCTGATCTAACACCTCTTTAACCAGCTGAGAGTCTCTCTTTGCTCCCTGGACGTGGCCTCAGACCCAGATGTGTTTGGTCCTGTGGAAGATGCTCTACTAGGGTGAAACCAGTGGGGATCAAAGATGTGGTTCCTGCTAATCCACCCGCTCCTCAGGGCTCTGGTGGCTTTAGTTTGACTCCAGCCCATGAAGCAGGGTACCTAAAGAAGGCTGGCAGGATTCTACATGTTGGGGAGTTTCATTGTCTTCCTCCTGCAGTTCTTTGGTGATGTAAGAACTTTGTTTCCCACTGAAGGGCCTTTGTGGAGGCCGAAGTTGAAAATGGGTCCCTAAGCATCTGTTAAGGTCAGATAAACAGAGGATCTCGGGGTTATTTTAAAGCTGAAGAGTGAACTGGCTTTGCTACTCAATTCGTTTTTCCTTAGCTGAGATGACCTTAGAATTGGCCATGTTTGAGGGGGATCAGAGCAGATGAGATGGATACATGAATGTCCTTATGCCATCCAGTGCAGGCTGGATGATATTTCCAATATCAAAACTTCTCTACTTGCTCTCAAAGTCTATCAAGAAACATTTGAAATGAAAAAAGGGCTCCACCTGCCACCTCCTCCTTTAGCAAATGACCAGCATCCAGAGCTCCTCCTTCAGCAAAGGAGTGACTGTCTCCCAGCACTACCAGCCTCCCAGGAGACCTGAAATGGGATGTGGAGTTCTGGGCTGAAGCAGCTGGATGGGTATCCAGCACTGTGGGACCTCTTGGCCATGGGCAGATCCTGGTGGCCTGGGCAGTAAATTGGGGGAGGTGGAGGAGCCAAGGCTGATTTGGCTGTGGTTGATCCATGGATTTAGGAGCATTGGGTTGTGGCAGGCTTCCAGTGTGAGGAAATGAGCTCTGCACTTGGTAGGGTTTCACAAAGTTCCATGGAAAAGGGCACTACTGGAACACTTGAAGGGAAACTGGAGTACCTGGAAATTGTCTGTCCTGTTGTGTGAGAATCCCAGCTGGAATCCCCATTCTCAGGGTGTAAGTGTGTGAAGGGAGGGTGTGAGGACACCTCAGGACACAGCTCTGCTGGAGAGCCCACCTTGCTAATTGCTCTGGTGCTGTGCTCAGCAGGACATGCAGGGATGAGATGTTTCCCATGGCTGCTCCTTCCCTCCCTCCTAAGTAAGATGAACAGTGCCTTGTTAGGGATGCTCCAGAGTGCATCCAATCTCTGAAATCCCTGCTGCTCAACTGAAACTAAGAGGAAACTAATGAAATCCCTGTTGTCACAACATATTGGTTTTGACCTTTAAAAGGAAAATGTGCTGGTGAGTCAGGACTGGGAAATCTGCCCAGCTGGTTTTGGGCAGAAGGTGAGGGGAGATGGGGTGGGGACAGGGTGGCTTAAACCAGGCACAGAGCAGAGCAGGGGACAAATCTGCTGTGTCCTGGTTGTGCTGAGCTCAGGGCTGGGGTCCCCTGAGCTGCTGGGTGTCTCCCAGCTCTGCTGGATGTGAAGCAAAGAGAGTTACTCGAGTGTTTTGCAGGTTTCTCTTGACTTGATTTTAAAAGCAGTGCATAAACTCCTTATTTCTGGAGAGTAAATAAGGGAGAGAGGAAGAATGCTGGTCCCTGCCCTGCATTTACATCAAAACTGAAATCACTGTGCTGGTCAAAACAAGTGATCTTGAACATTTTTGTGGCAGAAAGTCCTTTTGAGGAGGGTCTGGGTGAAGTTTGCGCTGCAGGGGACTGAGCCTGGCTGAGCCTCCCAGCAGCTTCACAAAGCCTTTATTCATTTGCTGCCAACTCAGAGCTGGAGGGGAGAAGGTGGGCTGAGTTCAGGTGCTCTGAGGAGGTTTTGCTCCAGAAAGTTCAGAGGCAAAGAGGATTTTTGGTGGGCCTGTGCATTCACCAGGACTGGGCAGCTTCTCCCAGCAGCCTCTTTGTGCTCTCCCTCCTTATAACTAGAATTAAATCAGTCCTCTACTTGAGCTGTTGGAATAATTTCCATGAGAAACAAGTGTGACATCCCAGGAAGAGCCTCACAGGCTGCAGAGGTCCTAGGGCTGTCAAAAGTCTGCCAAACTCTGTCTCTGACCCTGCCACCCACCCTGTGCCTCCAGCCCCTTTCTGAGAGGAATTTATTAACCTTCTGCACTTATTTTCTCTCTAGGTGCTCCATGTTCAGCTCAAGCAAGGCTGGGTGGGAATTGGGATGAAACTGCCCCCGAGGCTCCCATTGGGTCGGGCTCTACACCCTGCCTGCCTGGAGAGCTTGTCATGTGTAGCCTCTCCATGGGAGCTGAGCACATCCCTGCTGCTGGTTCAGGAGCAAACCTTCATGGTCAGGGTTCAGGAGGCACTTCTGCAACTCCAGCACTTCAGTGACCAGGGACAGCACCCAGGGAACGGCTGGGGCTGTGCCAGGGCAGGGTTAGGTGGGATCTCAGGAGAAGGTTCTTCCCCCAGAGGGTGGTGGGCACTGAGCAGGCTCCCCAGGGCAGTGGGCACAGCCCCAAGGCTGCCAGAGCTGCAGGAGGGTTTGGATGATGCTCTGGGGCACAGGGTGGGATTGTTGGGGTGTCTGTGCAGGGCCAGGGGTTGGACTGGATTATCCTTGTGGGTCCCTTCCAGCTCAGGATCACAGATTATCCTGTGATAAAACAAGTAGAAGTTGCCCTGTGGTGCAGGGCTAGGCAGTGATGTTGCTCTGCTGCCACCAAGGGCATGCTTTGGTTTGCCTCCATGCACACACAGGATATATTTGATCTTAAATCACATGGGAATGCCCCAGGAGCTGGGAATCCTGTGTGTCCTGCCTGCTCCACTTTATTAAAATCCCACTTTCATAAACAGTAGCTCTTCAAAGCCATGTGCTCCACGAGCTGCAGTGCTGGGCAATGTATAAAACATGACCCAGGGAAACCCAGGCCACTCTCTGGGAGCAGCTCAGGTCTGACCATCCTTGAAATAACGCTCTGAAAGGTGCCTCCTGTCTGCTTAGAGAGCCTGAGACTCCTTTAGGTAAGGCTGTGACACCGGGTGGTGTCACTGGGATCTGATTTTGTCCCCTGGAATGGGAATTATTTCCTGACTGCTGCCAGCAGTTCCTCTGGGATGGTGGGATTCAGCTGCAGATTAGCATGAGCTACTTGGTTTAAAGGAAGGCAAAACAACAAAGCAGCCTGAGCCATTCGAGCAAGCTTTCATTTATCTGTGTTGCAGGGTCAGAAAGGAGCTCCCCCAGCTCAGGCTGGAGCTGTCAGTGCTGGTGGCACCCTGTCCTCCTTGGAAGAGGGCTCAGGAGATGGGAGAAGTCACATTTTATGCCTTGAAAAGGGGAGGAAAGGGATGGTTTCCTGGTGACTGAAGTCAAGTGTGCCCCTTCAGGGGCTCTGCACATCTGGCTGCTCTGTCACTGTTCTGTCACCTTTCCCTTGGGTGGAATTTCATTCTCTCCAGGGTCATAACTTGGCACAACCAGCTAAAAAGTTGAGTCAAGACTCCATCCTTCCTGCTTGTGATATTCCCTGAGTGAAATATCTTTCATTAAACTCTTGCCCTCCATGGACACCTCTTTACATTCTTGCTGGTTTTCTGTTACCCTTTTCTGTCCCAAGATAAATTTTCCCCAAATAACAAGTAGTCTCATGATTTCAAAGTCTGTGTTATTTTTTTGAGTGTTGCACTTTCCTTTCCTCTCTGCCTTTGGCTGCCTGAATTTCTCCAGGGATGTTGTTTTCAAGATTTATTCATGCAGCTCTTTCAGCAAGATGGCCAAGCAGAAGGTTTTGCGGGGGAAAAAACCCTCAAAAACCTCTGGATTTCACATTGCTTGACCTTGGGAGCACCAAGGGTCAAGAACCCAATAATAAACACTGCCAGATCTTGGAAGGTGGTGGGAGCTGGTGACCCTGGACTGCATGTTTGGAGAGACTTGTGCTGCAATTCCAGGTTCCTGATGGTCTCTTTCAAATGCTGTGCTGCCCCTTTGCACCTGGTGAAGGCATGGGGATTTCTCTTTTTTAAATTATATTCTGGGTTAGGCCCCCAAAGCCAGTGAAATCCTTGAGGTTCCTTATGGCTCCTCTCTTGTGAGTGCTTTTAATTTCTATATGCTATATACTCATGTACTGTTACAGCAGTGATGTGGGAAAGGCAGCAAAGGGAAAATGATTGGGGAAATACTAAAAAAATCCATAACTGCTGTTTGAGAAGCTTTGGAGTTGCATCCTCAGCCATGGGCTCTGTAGGACCAACATGTCTGTGCTTCAGTGGGAAGTGTCATTTCCCACTCTGGGGGCATTCCTTGTATCCCTCTTTCCAGCTGGCTGTGGCTGTGCTGTCCAGGAGAGGATCACAGGATGCTTTGGTTTGAAAGGGACCTTAAAGACCATCTCATCCCACCCCTGCCATGGGCAGGGACACCTTCCACCAGCCCAGGGTGCTCCAAGCCCTGTCCAACCTGGCCTTGGACACTTCCAGGGCCGGGGCAGCCCCAGCTTCTCTGGGCACCCTGTGCCAGGGCCTGCCCACCCTCCCAGGGAAGAATTCCATCCTAATACCCCATCTAAACCTCTCTTTGAAGCCATTCTCCTTGTCCTGTCCCTCCAGGCCTGTGTCCAAAGTCCCTCTCCAGCTCTCTTGGAGCCCCTTCAGGCTGGAAGGTGCTGGAAGGTCCTAGTTTTTGGACATGTCCCAAGTTGTTGCCTTTATCTCTCTGACTGCCCAGTTTGTCTCCGGACCTTGCCAAGTTCTTGACCTTTCTGGTGGCAGAGCAGACTCCAGCCAGATGTGTCCCTCAGTCCCTGATGTGCTGCAGTGGCTGGCCAAGCCCCCGTGCTGGTCCAGGGAGGCTGGGCTGGGTGAGGTGTTGGGGAGCTCTGTGCTCATCCCCAAGGGTTTGAGACCTCCTGCTCTGCCCTGGCAGTGCCCAGCCCAGCTGCTCTCAGCTGATGGTGACATGGGGAGCCAGGGATGTCACACAGGGCAAGGAACTTCCTTGCAGTGAGTTTTATTCACTGTGTGGCTTTTTCATGCCCAAACTCTTCTACAGCTGGTGAGGTGAACTTGGCTTGCTGATACCCTGGTATGACTTGGGAGTAATTCTTCTGGTTTCACTGCACTGCTTTGCTATACAGTAATAGTGGAGTGGAGCTCTGTGATAAATAGGGCCTTTGTGGGGCAAGGATTTTGGCAGACCATAGACCTGGACCACACAGCTCAAAAGACCTCTTGACCTTATGAAGTAGCCTTAATCCTTTCTTATTCTTGCAAACGAATTCAGGTACCTCCTATTCCTCCTTCTCTCCAGACTGGTCCAAGGGTTTCCCTGCAGCAAGGCAGACCGTGTGTTCCAGGGGGTTGGATAGCTACAGACTTCTGGCATGCTCCATGTCCCCACATGTGTGGGGTTACTGGTTTTGTCACCTCCCTGGGCCGTGAGAGGCTGAGCCCAGCTCTGAGGGAGCAAAGGCAGCTCAGAGATGATCTGGGTGGGCACCCAGGGCTGTGGGTGGGCTCCTCCACAGAGCTCTTCTTGTCCCTCTGGTGCTCCTTGGTCTCCTCTGGGCTGGTCCCACCCTGCCCAGTGCTGGGCCAGCAGAGGCAGTGGTGCTTCCCAAGCCTTTGTTTCCCAGGATTGTTTCATTCCTTGTTTTGAATGCCCCGGGAATGTGTGAGTCCCTGTGCTCCAGAGCTCTTGAAGCCTCTGGAATGGCTCTCTCCAGTTTCCTGGTTCTTGGATACGAGTCTGGCTGTTTGTGGAGAATTTGAGGATCGTCTGCCAAGCCAGTGCAGGTCGGCCCCAATCCATGGGCAGGAATTCTGCACTCCCTCTCGGGAGCCTCATCCCCCAGGACCCCTGGAAAAGGCAGGATGAACCAAACCAATGGGGTTTGACACATGCTGTGCCTCCTCTTCCCTTGGGCACCTGGGATGTTTTCCATAGGAACGAGGGGCCACGCTCAGTGCCAGCTGAGGAGCAGTGTCTGGCATGTGACATTCAAGAATTCAATCCCTCCCCACTCACAGACACTTCTGTGCCCATCCAGGCCAGCCCTGCCCAGAGCCATGGCCCTCCTGCTCCTGTAATGCTGAAAATCCAGAGCTCTGCTGGCATCAAGGAAGAAGAGTTGATTATTTTCTTTGTTATCATATTCACCTGCATCTATAGGGAGGAGAGAGCTTAATGGAACTATTTCCCTGGGTGGTTTTGTCCTGTGGGTGATAATTATTTTTAAACTGCCCATCATGTTGTGAGTGGGGTTGCTGTAGAGTTTTTTTTGCAGTTGTCAAAATGTCAATTCTAATGAAAATCTCCACAGACATGCTGTACCTGAGTGATTTAAGCCTTTAGGCTAAACAGGCTGCTGGGAGCATTTTCAGATGAGTCAGAAAGGTTGGAGTGTGTCTTTTTCTTTAATATATTTTTGTTTGGTTGGGATGTCTTCATCAAAATTGGTTGTTAAAGGTGGTTTTTTTTCCTTTCTAAAGGCTAAGCTGCTGCCTGTCAGCTCGCCACAGAGCTGTTTGGAATTCAGCCTCTCGCACAGCAGCCGCATTTGGGAAAAAGGAAGTTCCTGTGTAATAACAATAATTGAAAATTAATAGTAGATTAAATTAATACGTAATTAGAAAACACTAATGCTCCCTGTGAACAAAGGCTGATTCCTAGAGGAGCCTTGTGAACTGAAGAGGGAAAGTGTGTGATGCTTTCCCTGGGCC
This sequence comes from Anabacerthia variegaticeps, assembly GCA_035583185.1. Taxonomy (NCBI): domain Eukaryota; kingdom Metazoa; phylum Chordata; class Aves; order Passeriformes; family Furnariidae; genus Anabacerthia; species Anabacerthia variegaticeps. The sequence continues at coordinate 1,752,131 of JAWWEW010000051.1, read as the reverse complement.
CTGTCTATTCCAGCCTGCAGATCATTAAAGCAATTATAATTTCACAGAGGTTTGATCTGGAATTGATTCCTTTGTGATAATTCAATTTAGAGCCTTGCTTCCTCCGGGGGAGAGGATGACAGAAGATGAAGTGTGTAATTCCTGAGCAGTGTCCGCAGGCAGCCAGGCAGGGCTGCAGCTCGGGAATGCTCTGCCTTGACCCACTGGGATGGAGCCTGCCCCGGCACCTCTCGGGGATTTTGGGGGATGATGTGGGGTTTGGGTCCCTGCATCCCTTAGCTGTGCCAGGGCAGGGTTAGGCTGGATCCCAGGAGAAGGTTCTTCCCCCAGAGGGTGGTGGGCACTGAGCAGGCTCCCCAGGGCAGTGGGCACAGCCCCAAGGCTG
>JAWWEW010000051.1:1726617-1737372 GCA_035583185.1 Anabacerthia variegaticeps | reverse complement strand
AGTCAGGAACAAACTTGGGCTCCACTGAAAGCCTGGCTCTTAAACACACCATATGAAATCAAATCTGACCTTCCTGTGTTGCCTCTGACTCCAAGGCAGCCCCAAACCCCTTTGGCAGCTGCCCTGTGCTGCCCTGCCTTCTCCTGCAGAGGCACATCTGGCCTGGGAAAGCCACAACCCCAGAGAAGCTGTGGCTGCCCCATCCCTGGAAGCGTCTCAGGCCAGGTTGGACAGGGCTTGGAGAAACCTGGGCTGGTGGAAGGTGTCCCTGCCCATGGCACAAGTTGTGGAACTGGATAGTCTTGGAACAAGGTGGTCTTTAAGGTCCCTTCCAACCAAAACCATTGTGGGATTTGGACTTGCAACCGTGAAAGCAAACCTCCCATGTTGTTCCTTTCCTGGAATACTTGGATATGTGTGTTCCTTGGGGTTTGTGCCTGACCTCCTGCAGTTATTCCATGGAGCTCTGGACCACTGGTGGTGCTGCAGAGCCCCGTGGGCTGCAGGGTGTGTAGCCCTGAGCTTGCTGCAGTTCCTTGGATGAACAAGCCCATGAGGATTGGGGTGGGGGGTGATCCACAGCTGGGTTTGTTGGGAAAGGAGGATCCAGCCACGACTTTGGAGGCAGAGGAGATGTTGTCCATGATGGAAGGGCTGGTGTCCGACCTCACAGGCTCTGGGACTGTGCCAGTGCTATGCCTTGAGCTGCAGGGCCACCCCAGTGGGGAGGAGAACCAAAGTGAGACTTGTATGTTGAGTTAAGGACAGTTTAACAATTGAAAACAAAGCAGTAATAATGGTAAATAATGGTAATTATGATAATAAAAAGTGGGAAAAAAAATGAGTGATACTCAATGCAACTGCTCACCATCCACTGAGCAATGCCTGACTCCCCTTCCCAAACCCACATTGGCCCCCAAAATACAGAGGTGCCTGCAGTGCTGAGGACACACCAGACGGGTGTCCTGAGCAGTGACACTGCCAAGGAAGAGCCAACCCCACTGTGGTACCTGGCCGGGTCTGTGCAGGGCAGGAGCCCTGGGGAGGGTGTGATGGTGATGCCAAAATAGCACAGAAAAACTGCTCAGAGACAGAATTTCGTCTTTAAGCAGCAAAGGGATTTATTGGATACAACGTTGGAGAGCCCCTGATTGGCATCACACGAAGTAGCTCTGAAGTCCCAGTGGAAAGTTTGGGGGTTTGTACAGATTTCAAGGGTGGACACAACATTTTACATCCATATTCACTAGGTCTAGTCATCTAATTACAGTCTTCATACCAGGTGGGGTTTGGGTGGATCTTGAGGTGGAGACATCTTTTGGGGAGGATTTCGGTGGCTGTTCCTGTTTCTTCATCCTCAGAGAGGTTGTTTTCTCTCCTCTTCCTCAGTTGAACTTTTTACCTGTCTTTGTTTCTCTGGCTGCACGTAGGGGCCTCCAAAGAGACCTCCTGACCTCCCTACCCCTCCAGATACCTACTCCTTATTTCTGTTCCTGCTCTCTCTCCTGGTACCAAAAGGGAGGATTCCCTCTGGTAGTTAATCTTTAGGAGCCTGGTTTCTTTCTCTGTTATACTTTGACATAAACCTCATATTTCTCAGGGCATGGTGCTGAATCTCCTTCTGAGCTGACTTTTAAATCCTTGCTCTGCTTCAGTGGGAGCTCAGTGGGCACCACACAGCAGCCCCAGTCTGGACCAGGCACTGGACATCCCCCAGCCAGCTCAGGCTGCTGGCAGAGCCTCGGGAGGTATTTCCATCTGGGATGCCACAAACCCTGGGCAGGGTCAAGCACAGACCCTGCTGAGATTTGGGTCCTGAGCTCCCTGTTGGGGTGGCGAGAGGCTTTCCCAGGTGGTGAGTTCCATCTCCCTCTGCTCCTGCACATCCCCTGCTTTGTGCAGCACCTAAAAATAATGGGAGGGAAGGGGTGAGCCTGCTCTGGGGGAGGGCACAGGGGAGCCCTGTGTATGGGGAAGAAATGGGACTCCTGCAGCTGCAGGAGCCTGTCCATCACCACGTGTGTGGAGCTCAGCCCTCCCAGTGGATGGGCACTGCCTGCACAAATAAACAGGCTCTGTTTCCAGTGAAATGCCTCTTGCCAGCCTTGACTTTTTGGCTTGGCTCTGTATTTTTAGCTGCAGGACACCCTGTCCCAGGGCTGAGAGGAGCTGTGTTTGCTCATACCTCTGTGTGAGGCCAGCTCTCACCCTTCCCTGCTCCCATTTTAGCACAGGGCAGGGCACAAGTGTGGCTGAGCTGAGGACCTGGGATGTGACTATCCATTTGTCCTGCAGTTTCTTTGTGGTTGAGATGAACAAGATGGTTGTGTAGTGTGGAGAAAAGGAGACTCACGGGGGACCTTCTCCCTCTTTACAACTCCCTGACAGGAGGATGGAGCCACAGAGGGGTCAGTCCCTTCTTCCAGACAACAGGACAAGAGGAAATGGCTTCAAGTTTAGCCAGGGGAGGTTTAGATTGGAAATTAGGGAAGATTTCCTCCCAGAAAGGATGGTCAGACACTGACTGGCACAGGCTGCCCAGGGCAGTGGTGAAGTCACTATCCCTGAAAGTGTTCCAGAAGATGTGGCTGTGGTGCCTGGGGACATGGTTTAGTTGTGGGCTTGGCAGTGCTGGGTTAATGGTTGGACTCAATTTTATCTTCGAGATCCTTTCCAGCCTTAATGATTCTGTGAGTCTAAGTGAAGGGAAAAACCCAACACAATTACATTCAGCACAATGCACTAGTGCTTTGTGTTTTCCTGAGAGGGGGATGAGTTTGGGAGTTTATTCTCTTTTATTCAAAAGTACAGAATGATTTAGCACAATGCAAAATTAAATGTCACTTTGAATAAAGGATCAAATATTCTTCCATTTGCCAAGTGCTGGAGTGAGCACATGATTCATGGTGCACTACTTCAGTCATGCTGAATCCACCTTTGCATCCTTCCCTCCTCATGCAGCAGAATGCACCTTTGCAGCCAGCTGAGCCCTTGGATTAACCTGTTTTGGGAGCCTCCTGCCATGTGTGAGCATCCCCTCCTCACTGTCCTGCTCGGGCTGAGGGCTCAGCCCCTTTTCCTCCTCTCTACTCCCTCTGTGTGCTCTGCAGTCCTCCCTCAGCTGCTGCAGAATCCAGTTTAGGTGTCTCAGTGGCTCCTGCATGGCACGAAGGCTATTTGGGTGCTGGGACTTGAGCCCTTTGCTGGATGGGGGCACCAAAGTGCAGAGACTTCAGCAGAACAGGTTTGCTCAGGCCCTGGGGCTGGCTGTGCCCCCTGTGCCAGGGTGGGATGGGCTGGGGTTGTGCCAGGGCTGTGGCAGCCCCGTGCCCTCCCTGTGACACACGGGCTCTGTTGTTTGTGTCGTGCTGACGTGTGTCCCTGGAAGATTGTATGACCGCCTTGTCCCCTGGGAGAGCCACCCGAGGTCACGGGCTGCTGGCAGAGCTGGGCACCCCTGCCTGGGGTTTGCTGGGGCAATGCTGTGTCCAGGGATCCCCAGGGCTGGGGACAGTCCCACCCAGGTGTCCCTGTATCCCCATGCCCACCTGCAGGGAAGCAGGGTGGGAATTCTGCAGGCAGAGGGATGCAAAGCGAGACAGGGCAGGGGCAGGGGCAGGTTTTATCCACTCTGAGCAGGCTCGTGGTGCTCCCCAGGGCTTTGGGAAGGTGGATCATGCTGCCACGTGCTTCCATTCTGGGAAGCTTGAGCTTGCCCTTCTTGTCCTCTGCCAAGAGAGGGTGGTGTGGGCTTAGTGTAGAGTCATAAATCCCACGGTGGTTTGGGTTGGAACGGACCTTAAAGCTCATGTTGCCATGGGCAGGGACACCTTCCACCAGCCCAGGGTGCTCCAAGCCCCGTCCAACCTGGCCTTGGACACTTCCAGGGATGGGGCAGCCACAGCTTCTCTGGGCACCCTGTGCCAGGGGCTCTGGATGATGTTATCCCCCTGCACAGCAGGCTGGGAGAAGGCACTGTGGGCTGTACAAAGCTGGGCTGGTTTTCATTAAAGCAGAAATGTGTGCATGTTTGGGGGGCAGCCATACAGCTCCTGCAAGAGGCTGCTGCTGGGTCTTCATGGGCTTTATTACCTGCTCTCCCTGTGCAACTGGTGCTCCCCGAGCTCATAATTCCCTGTCCCGGTGCCGAGATGAACAGCTGAGAGATTCTGCATTTTTTAATGGCCCTTTACTGTGCCTGAATTAATGGCAAAATAGACTGAAACTAAGATGAAGGTATTGAAGGGAGAGGATGACAAATTGGCTTTGGAGCATGGCAGCAACGAGCACTGTCAGGGGTTCACGCACTGACCTTTATCTAAACAGAACTGTGTGTAACAGATAAGAATATTTAACAATAATTAATGTCACATCAGCGCAGAGAACAAAATGACTACATCAAACGGGCAAGATCCACTGCAAATTACTCAAAAGAGAAATGTCAGCTTCTTCCTATCTGCAACCTGCCTTGTGCTGCTGGGGCTGGAAGGAGGCGGGAGGGCAGGCGGGGAGAGGAGCCATTAGAAATGATTTAGGGACTGGGTGATATCCACGGAAAGGAGCACGGCAATGGGGAGCAGCAGCAGCTCTGCTGACCACAGTGGTGTAAAACCAAACCCTAAACTGAGCTGGTAATTGGGGGTGGGCAGGAGCGTGTACAAAGCAATTATCTGTGCTGCTGAAGTTGTGACAGGCAGCTCAGGGCTTCTCCTCCCTTTCCCATCTGGCTCTGGGCTGTCCCAGTGTGCTGGTATTCATGTTACAGATGGCAGAAAACATTGCTGGGCAGGGATGTTGGGGGTTTCTCCTCCTCTTTCCAAGCTGGGGTTGTTCCCAGGAGCTGGGATGCTGTGGGGAGGTTTGGAGGCTGGCACAGCCACAGGCAGGGGCAGTGCTGGGTGAGTGATGGGGCAAAGCATCTGGGCTGGGCCTGTGCTCGTGTTTGGGATGGGGAGGGCACTGTGCAATCCCTCATTCCTGGATTCCTAAAAACGAGGGATGGCCCATGGACTGTTCTCCAGTGGATTCCACCCTCCCAGATAACAAAACCAGCTGAGTGAGGAGGAGCTGAGCCCCTCCTGACCTGCCTCCTGCTGCAGAGCATCCCCTGGCCCTGGACATCTCATAGAGCCACAAAATGGTCTGTGTTGGAAAGGACCTTAAAGCTCATCCAGTCCCACCTCTGCCATGGGCAGGGACACCTTCCACCAGCCCAGGGTGCTCCAAGCCCCGTCCAACCTGGCCTTGGACACTTCCAGGGCTGGGGCAGCCACAGCTTCTCTGGGTAACCTGTTGCAGTGAGTTTGCTGAGCCCAGCCATTGTGAGAACATGCAGCTAATGCACCAATCCAGTAAAAAGCTGGGCTCTGTAGCTGCCAGGTTAGAGCCATTCTTGGCTGCCTTCCCCTGAAGGCAGTGGTGATGCAGGGAAAACACATCCATTTTTATGCTGAACGGGCCCTTGTGCCCATCATAATGGATTATTTCCTAAACATAAATGAATTTATCTGCATGGCCACCTGGGAGTGGAATAATAACCTGGAAGTGTTATTAGCCTCAGGGAGAGGAGGAGAACACAGAGCTGCAGCCCAAGGTCACCAAGGGAGTTTTGGGAAGCACCAGGAATGACTCCTGAATCCTGGAACTTTTGGCTGGTCCTGAAAAGGCCAGTGCTGTCTGCAGCACCTCTGCCCCCACCTCTGCTGCCACTAATTAGTCTGATTGCCAGCGTTTTCCTGGTGGGAGGAGGCAGCCAGGTGCCTCAGGAAGAACCAGGGTGTGGAAAATGCCTTTCCAACTGGCCTGGTGACCTTGTGACAGCAGGAGAGAATTCACAGGCAGAAGGTGGAGATGTCATGATAGAAAATCAGGAAGGATGGGGAGCTGTGCCTTTGCCCCTGGAAGTGGAACAGGAAAACTGGCCTGCCCCTGCTCCCCTCCTGGGCTGGGATGTGATTTGGGATTTCAGGTCTCCATTACACATGGAGATGTCTTGGCTGCCAGACAGGTCTTGCTCCCAGGCACCCGTGTGGGAGCTGTGTGGCTTTGGGAGCAGGATGGTGTGGGACAGAGGTGTTCCCAGGGCACTCCCTGAGCAGCACCCTGGCCAAAGAGTCCAGCCAGAAGAAGGGTCTGAAATGCTCAGTGGCTAAAGGAACCCAGCCCAAGGTGGGATGAGCAGAGCAGTGACAATTAGAGGGTCTGAATATCCTACTTGTGGCAGGGGGGTGGAATGAGATGATCTTTAAGGTCTCCCTCCTGACCCAGACCATTCTGGGACTCTCTTAATATTGATTCTCTGGGGAGAAAATATGACATTTAAGGATCACTGACAGGCTAAAGCCGAACTGAGATATTGGTGAGAATGAAAGGCTGTGAATTTGCATCAGAATATGAGAGCAGGGCTTTGACAGCTCCAGGAACTAACTGAAGTGCATCAGTTTAAGGGGGTTCCTCCTGCCTTATCTGCCACAATACCAAGGTTAGAAAAGGGCTCTTTGGGAAAAGAGATTTAAATAAATCCGGGCTGTTACTGATAACATCTGGAAAGGCAGGAAGGGCAGAGATTCCTGCTCTAACTCACACTTCAGGCCTCTTTTTCCAGGAGGAATGTGCAGTCACCCAGCCCAACCAAGCAGTCAGAGCAGGAGCCTGGGAGTGCTCCTCTTCCCAGCTGGGCTGCTCTGCCTTGGGATTGGAGTCAAGTGGTTTGGTTTCTCCAGGTCTCTCCCATCACTGAGCTCACAGTCACCCACTGGTTTGATGCAGAAGAGGGCCTGGGGCACAAGCTGGTCCAAGCTCCCAGCCCACATGGAGAAGTTCTCAACAGGGAGGAACACATGAGGATTCTGATTTGGAGCTTCTTCGGATGGCAAAGCCTCAGTGGTGGAAGCTGTTTTGGAAAGGTTTGAGGCAACTGAGCTGCCTTGAATTCCAAGAGCACTCCCTAGAAGCTCAAAAGTTGAAGTCCAGGTGTCCTTTCCCTTGTAACAAGCAGCACAACCCATCCATAGGCTCTCCTTGCTCTTCCTTGACCGTGCTCTCTGCAGAAGGTTGACTGAAACCCTCAATATTAACTTGATGAAAGTGTTTTATTCTGTTCTTCCTCCTGGTGCTGGAGCATGGGGAGAGGGGCTGGGAGACCTGAGGGAAAGCAGAAACCCCCTCCCACCCAACTCAGCTCCCAAGGCAAACGTCAGCACCTTGAGGTCACTTGAACAGTGACAGCGCCCAGGGAACAGCTGGGGCTGTGCCAGGGCAGGGTTGGGTGGGATCTCAGCAGAAGGTTCTTCCCCCAGAGGGTGGTGGGCACTGACCAGGCTCCCCAGGGCAGTGGGCACAGCCCCGAGGCTGCCAGAGCTCCAGGAGGGTTTGGGTGATGCTCTGGGTGATCCTCTCAGGGACAGGGTGGATTGTTGGGGTGTCTGTGCAGGGCCAGGGGTTGGACTGGATGATCCTTGGGGGTCCCTTCCAGCTCAGGATGATCTATAACTCTTATTCCTTCCCATGTGGTGCACTCTGGTCTCACCTGCAAGCACCCAACCTGCTGGATGCCTTACCCAGGAGAGCACAGGGAGGCAAAGTGACACCCTGAGAGGAAGAAGCAGGAGTAGCAGGTTTAGCAGTGCCACCTCTGTGTCACCTGAGCACACGTGGCTGTGCTGATGGACCACCACTGACACCACCGACACCATCAGTGACACCACCACTGACACCACCACTGGCACCATCACTGACACCACCACCCACCCTGCCCCACAGTCCTCAGGGCTGTCACTGTGCCCCAGCACATGGTGCTCAAACATCCTTCTCTCCCCTTCGAGCCCTTTGGCTTTGCAGAGATGCCATTTCTTCTCACCCATTGCAAAACTAAGGATTTCAGAGAAGTTGGAGGGAACAAAGGAAGAGAGAGAACCCGAAGGGAAGGGGAGTTTTTAAGCTGCACCATCTGACTCAGTCTGAGCCATGCTGCCTGTGTCCCCCTTCTTGATGCTCATCCCAGGCTGGTGCCATCTCACACCTGCTCCACGCCTGCTTTAAATGACACATAATTATGATAGGCAGTGGAGAGATGGAGCTTCAGCACCAATTAAATTGTGTTTGCTGTCTTTTCATTTCCTGCCCCTGTCGAGGAGCAAACCCCTGGAGAGCAGGATCTTTAGGTTTAATGAAGTAGGAGGTGCCTGCAAAATTAATGGTGATCTTGCTTATTAGCAGCAATTTGGTGCTGATACGTAGTGTCTCCAAATACTGGGCTGTGGGTGGTGCCCTGGGGAGTGTTTCAGGTGGGGGGAAATGCCCATGTCAGGATCCCAGGTCATCAGGTGAGGGACATCCCATCCAGGAGAGCTGCTGCTTGGAGATGTCTCTGTCCCCTCTCCAGCACCATGCTGGTCCCTCTTTACTTCTTCTGGAGTGCCCAGTTGACCCCACTGCTGGTTCCAGTGAGGCAGCCCTGGGCAGAAGGAGGGACAGCCTTGGTGCCATGGAGCCATCCCTGCAGGCCCTTTGGGTGAGCAGGAATGGCACTTGTTGGAACTCCCCCCCCCCCAAAAAAGACCATCTGTTTGCAGTTCTTCTGCCCCCAGCCCTACCCAACTGGTACAGAAGTGTGGCTTTAGGGAAATCAGAGGGTGTTTTCATCGGGGTCTTTGTCCCCACGTGAGCTGGGGGTGCAGGGGGGGCACTCCCTGTGCTCTGAGCCCGGTGGGACTGTGGGTACCCCGTGCCAACCCCTCTGCTCTGCTGGGCACCGTCCCTTTGCTGCTTCATTAAAACTGTGTGCAGTGCCCTGGCCCGTGGATGGATCCTGGGTTTTTCAGGGTCTGTGATACATCTAGGTCAGTATCTGCACTGGGTCACCCTTTCTTCCCTCCCCCAGCTGCCTCCCAGTGCCACCCACCTCCGTGATTTGTGACCCTTCAGTGCCTTTGGTTTTTTCTTGGAGAACTTCTGTTTCATTTTCCTGCCTCTTATCATTCAGAGGGAGAAGGGAGAGGCTTGGGGAGCCCAGAGTGAAAATAAAGCAGCATGTTTTGGAGCAGTTACTTGGTTCAAAATGTGGTGTATTTTGGCAGAGTGCTTGCATCCATTCTCCTTCACTCTGCAACAAGGGTTGAAGTGATTCTAGAACAATCATGAGATGGGTCAGTCAACTGGCTGGACTCTGCTTCTCCTGCTGCCCAAATTCCACAGGACTCACGGGAAAGGGGAACTCAGTGTAAGCGGGGAATGGCTTTAGGCTGGACAAGGGTGGATTTAGATTAGATACTGGGAAGAAATCCTTCCCTGTGAGGGTGGGCAGGCCCGGGCACAGGGTGCCCAGAGAAGCTGTGGCTGCCCCTGGATCCCTGGAAGTGTCCAAGGGCAGGTTGGATGGGGCTTGGAGCAATCTGGGATGGTGGAAAGTGTCCCCGCCCATGGCAGGGGGTGGGACTGGATGAGCTTTAAGGTCCCTCCCAACCCAAACCATTCTGGGATTCTGTGATAATTTGGATTTTCAGGTAGCTGTGCATTTGGGAAAAGAGGGATTGTGGGGCAGCAGAGGTGGACATCCTTTTTTCTATACCACCCCTTTCCTGGTTCTGCTTCACATTATCAGTCACCTTTGGGGACCTCATCTGGGATTCAGCATCGTCAGGGACACAAAGAGACACAGTACATTGGGTCTTGGTCTCAAAGAGATGGAGCCAAGAGCAGAACTTGGAGCTCCTGATGCTCTTTGACGTCCCTCTGCCCCTCACAGTTCCCTCCCATGTCACACCTTGGGTAGTTCTCAGCAGCAGGAGGCTCCAGGAGCGAGAGGAACACTTTTGCCTCAGCCAAGGAGTGGGGGCGAGTTTGGGAGGAGATGAGGCAGGGGTTCAGAACTTCAGATTTCCAGCAGGTGCCATCAGAGCAGGCCGTGAGCCATTTGCCTTTGCCCATTCCTGCTGTGTCTCTGGGAGTTTTGATGTCCAGGGCTCTGCTCAGACCTTATTTGGCTCCAGTTTCTCTTCCTGTCTCCCTTCTCCTGCATCTCTCCACCTTGAAGGCCCATTCCCATGGCACTGCTGCACATCTTGAGTCCAACACCTTGCATGTTGAATTGAACTCCTGAGAAACACTGCCAGAGCTCTGGAATACTCAATAAACACGAGTGATGGGGCCACCAGCACTGGAAGTTGTTCATCTTCAGTGCTTTGTTGGGTTTGTGGATGACAAGGAAACGTGGCCCCATGGCAGCATCCCCTGCTTGTAGCCTTTGTCACTGTGGTGGCTTTTCCATGCAGAGATGTGACCCCTGTGCAGGGGGGGTTGTCCATGGGGTGTAGGAGCTACTGTGTCATCTCTGACCAGCTCATTAGATTGTGTGACCTCGGGGTTGGTTGGAGCCCAGGGCTTGGTTTCTCTCTCTTGAGTACTTCCTCTGTTGGAATTAAAAGCTTCATTCCAGTCTGACCTTTGGCTGGGGCATAGCTGGGACTGAACTGAGCCTCTCAGTGTGGGGACTCTCTCCTGGCAGGCTGGGAGGAGCTGTGACTGTTCACCATCATGTTTGTGCTGAGTGGTGGGAGCCCTGGCTGCCCCTCCTGCCCTCCCATGGGATCAGGTAGCCCACAGGTCCCAGTATCATGGAACAGAATCATAATCCCAGTCTGGTTTGGGCTGGAAGGGACCTAGAGATCATCAATTCCACTCCCTGCCATGGGCAGGGACACCTCCCACCAGCCCAGGCTGCTCCAAGCCCCGTCCAACCTGGCCTTGGACACTTCC
>JAWWEW010000051.1:1628689-1683849 GCA_035583185.1 Anabacerthia variegaticeps | reverse complement strand
GGGCAGGGGTTGGGGGGGGGGGGGGGGCTGGGCTGGAATTCCCAGAGAAGCTGTGGCTGCCCCTGGATCCCTGGAAGTGTCCAAGGCCAGGATGGACGGGGCTTGGAGCGACAGTGGAAGGTGTTGGGGTTGGAATTGGATGATCTTTAGGGTCCCTTTCACCCCAAACCGCCCCCCGTTTCCATGACAACAGTGACCCCCTCCTTTCCCGCCCCGCCTGTGCCCACGCGCGCCCCCGCCAATCAGCGCCCAGCGCCGGCCGTCACACCAGCCGCGGCGCCTCCCCATTGGCTGGCGCTGCGCTGGTGCGAGCGCGCCTCCGCCAATGGGCGCGGCGCCCGCCCCACCGAGCGATGCGAGCGGCGCTCCGATTGGCGGAGAGGCGGGGCGGGGGCGGGGCCAGGCGTGGCCGAGAGGGAGCGGAGCGGGGGGGAGAGGAGCGGGCCGAGGGGACGGCGGGGACAGCGGGGACCCCATGGAGCTGCTGCGGAAATGGCTCGGCCACCCCGAGGACATCTACAACCTCCTGCGCTTCAAGATGGGCGGCTACCGCACCGTCATGCCGCGGGTCGACCCGGTGAGCGGGGAGGGATGCGCGGGGTTGCCGCCGGTGCGCGGTGCTCCCGGGGTGGGGGGATGCGGCGTTGCCATGGGTGACTGTGGCACGGCCACTGTCCCCAGGACCGGCCCCGGTGGGGACAGCACCGACCCGGCTTTGTGCGTGGCCTCGGTGCATCCCGGGTATCCCACCGGCTCCGGGTATCCCTTGTGTTGCTGCATCCCACGGGATCCGGGTGCCCCTTGCATCACTCGGTGCCGGTACCCTGTGAGCATCCCACCAGCTCCGGGCATCCTCTACCGGTTTCAGGTTTCCCTTGCAGTGCTCGGTGCCCGTGCCCTGCGAGCATCCCACTGGCTCCGGGCATTGATCACTGACACGGGGCATCGCACAGCCCCGGTGCTTTCCGAGCATCACACTGGCTCTGGGTATCCCTTGCATTGCTCTGTGCCGGTACTTTGCATACATCCCGCCTGTTTCTGGTTTCCCAAGTGTTGCTTGGTGCTCGGTACCCGCATGCATCCCACTGGCTCCGAGCATCCCTTGCATCACTCGTTCCTGGTACTTTGCGAGCATCCCACCAGCTCCGGGCATCACACAGCCCCAGTGCTACCCGAGCATCCCACCGGCTCCTGGCTTCCTAAGCACTGCTCAGGGATACCCTGCCTGCATCCCACCAGCTTCTGGCTTCTTTAGCATTGCTCAGGGATACCCTGCCTGCATCCCACCGGCTGCTGGCTTCCCATGCATTGCTCAGGGACACCCTGCCTGCATCCCACCGGCTTCTGGCTTCCCATGGATTGCTCAGGGATACCCTGCCTGCATCCCGCCGGCAACGAGCGATGCACGTCATCAGCCCCGACCGTGGCACAGTCCCGGTACCCTGCGAGCATCCCCCCGGTCTCCGCGCATCGCCCGGCCCCGGTGCTGCCCGTACATGGCAGCGACTCCTTCCCCGGGACGGGGCGGGTTAAGGGGCGGGTTTGGGGCCGGGGGCGGAGCGCCCTGAGCCCCCCACCTCCTCCTCCGCGCCCCCATGGCAGCCGGATCGCGGGCTGTGTCCCTGCTCCGCCGGACACTGACGCTGTCCCCGCCTCGGAACCCCCCCCGGGGGTCGGGCCGGCGGCGGGGGCGGCAGCAGCATCACCCCAGAGCGCCCCCGGTGCCCCCGGCCCCGCCGCCCGCCGCCCCCCCGCTCCAACCCGGCCCCCGCGCCCCGCTCTGCCCGCAGGACTCGCTGGGACGTGGTCTCCGCACCTGCTACCACTACCTCAACCAGACCAGCCGCAGCTTCGCCGCCGTCATCCAGGCTCTGGACGGGGAGCTGCGGTGAGTGGGGGGCTCGCTGGGGTCCGGCGGTGGGGGGCTATGGGGGTGCAGTGACCCCCCCCGTCCAGCAATGGGGATCCCCTGGGGCTGGTGGGTGTGATGAGACCCTGACACCAGGGCTGTCCTGGAGGTGGTAGGGGTGATGGATGGTACCCCGAGTCTGGTGATTCCCAGGAGGTGGTGGATGTGATGAGACCCTGACACCAGGGCTCTCCTGGGGGTGGCAGGAGTGATGGATGGTACCCTGAGTCTGGTGATCCTTGGGAGGTGGTGGGTGTGATGAGACCCTGACACCAGGGCTCTCCTGGAGGTGGCAGGGGTGATGCTACCCCGAGTCTGGTGATTCCTGGGAGGTGTTGGGTGTGATGCCCCCAGATGCTGGAGCTCCTCGGGAGGTGGTGGGTGCAATGCCACCCCAACACTGAGAATCTCCAGGAGGTGGTGGGTGCAATGCCACCACAGCACTGGGAATCTCCAGGAGGTGGTGGGTGCAATGCCACCCCAACACTGAGAATCTCCAGGAGGTGGTGGGTGCAATGCCACCACAGCACTGGGAATCTCCAGGAGGTGGTGGGTGCAATGCCACCCCGACACTGGGAATCCCTGGGAGGTGGTGGATGTGATGCCCCCCAGACACTGGGGCTCCCCAGGAGGTGATGGGTGTAATTTTCCTCCCCAGCACTGGGTCTCCCTGTTTGGTGGTGGGTACAGTGCCACCCCAGCACTGGGGATCCCCAGGAGATGGTGGGTGGGATGCCTCCCAACTCTGGGGCTCTCCAGGAGGTGATGGATCCAATGCTCCCTAATACTGGACCTCCCCAGGAGGTGGTGGGTGTGATGCCTCCCAATACCAGGGCTCCCTGGCAGAGCTGGCAGGAGTTGGTCCATGCAGTACCCCCATATCCTAGTTTTCTTTAGGAGAGCTGCTGGGACATGCTCCCTCTCCCATTGGAAGCTGGCTGGACTCCCCCAGCTCAGCCCCACCCCGTGCAGCGGGACGTGGGGCTTTTCACGTCCAACCTTGCTGTTCCACATTTCCACATCCCCCCCCAAACTGAGTCCCTGGGCTGAGCAAGCCCTGGGACAGACACTGCAACTTCCCAGCCAGCAGACTGTTAAACACAGGGCCTGGCAGTGTGCCGTGTGTGACACTCTGGGAATGTGTCCCAGCAGTGCCAAGGCTGGCACTGGTCTTGGGGCTGGACAGAGGGAGGAGGTGAGGAGAAACCTGGGGCAGACAGAGGGTCTGGACCCTGCCTGGGAGCTGCTTTTGGAAGCAGCTGCCTCAAACCCTCTGCAGTCATTGCATTGTTGCACACTCATTTTTAGCCGTGGAAATTCTGCTGCCCTGTGCAGGGAAAGCTTCAAATGGGAATAGGAACAGAGAATCCAAAGCTCAGCTGGCCCGGGGCCTCGTGCATGTAAATATTCTCCATATAATTCCTTATATTCATATGGTAATTACTGATTTCAGTCTGTAAATCTCCAGTTAATCCCAGGATGGGTTAATCATCAAATTAGTGGGTTCTGTTAGTTGAACCAGACACGTTGCAGCTCTGCTGAGCAGTTGTGCCCAAACACTGGGTGACTTGTTGGATTTCTGAGCCCTGGTTTGGCATTTTGGAGTTGCCCCACAGCTGTGTCCAGTGTGCCTGCAGCCTGGTTTACAGGAAAGGCAAAGAAATTCAGCGGTTTTGGCTGGAATTCCTTGGAAAAGTGCAAGTGGGGCCAAGAATTAAACCTTTTTTTCCATGTTTGATATATTAGCTAATGTAGAAAATAAGGTAAAAAAAGGCCAATTAAGAAAGCACCATGAAATCTGTTAGCACTGTCAGTCTGCTGTGTGCTTGCCTTGATCTTCCTGCAGTTGTCTTCTTTGTCTGTCTTTTCTGTTCTTTAATCCTTGCCTTGCAGCTTGCTGGGATCAGGAAGGCTTCCTCCCTTCAGGGCACAGAAACTTCTTCCTGGCATCCTAAAAATGCTCTTGCTGGATCTTTGCAACCCACGGCTGTGCAGGGATGGTGGTTGAATTACAGCTGGCTCTGTAGTGGATCAGGGGAAACTCATTTTCAAAGTACAGTAGCTCTGCTGGAGAATTTAGGGACAAAAGAAGGAAATACAATGTAGGGAGTTTATAGAAATAGGCAGAGCAGCAACCTTACCAAAGGAATTAATTTTGCTGGATCAAAAAAGTGCTTGCATTGATGTTAACCCTATCAGGGAGTTCAACTGAACCCCTGGAATTACAGACATACATCCCAGAGGAACTGCTGAAAACAGAGAACTTCTGGATGAGTGCTTGGAGCAGAGCTTCCCCAGCCAGGCAGGGTATTGGGAATTGAGCTGAGATGTTTGGTTCCTTCTTGCTTATTTTTTTTGGCCCCATAACCTGCATGTTTTGCTGTCCAGAGCCCTGTCCAGCTCATTGCTCTGTGGTTAGGGCGTTGTCTTGGAAGGTGGGAGGCTCAAAACTGCAGTTTCATCAGGAGCTGAGCCAAGATCTTTAATGCTGCTGGTGGAGAGGAGTGAGAGCCAACAACATAGCCCTTCTCCTGGTGCTGGAGAGGAGGAGAGGGATGTTCCTGCCTTCCCCCACTTCCAGCCCTGTGGTTCTGCCTGTCCCTGGAACCCTTTAGGATCCATTCCTGAAGGTTCTGGAGCTTTGGACTGGCAGAGGGTGAACGTGGTGGCAAGGAAAAAGGAGACCCCTTTACCTGGGAAGGAGGGAACTGTGCCTAGGGCTGGAGCTTAAGCCCCCCTGGGATGGTCCAGACTTGCTCTTTGAAGTGGGAGCTTCCATTGTGCCCAATCCAGCCTGGCCTTGAATGTTTCCAGGGATGGGGCATCCAGCACCTCTCTGGATAAACAGTGCCAGACCCTCATCACCCTCACAGTAAAGAATTTCTTCTCTGATTTGCCCAAGTTGCCACAGATCTAAATTCAGTATATGATGAAAGTCAGGGATGCAGTCATGCTCTGGATGCAGAGTTGGGGTTAAAGAAGTGTTTTAACCATGCTGGGCTCTGGAATTACTGCTGGCTCTTCCCTTGGCATGATGCCACTGTGAGAGGTGCTTCTGGGAGGACATTTCAGGTTCTGCTCTGCCTTTCTTGGTTGCTGCTGGCAGAAGTTGCTGCTGGAAGTGGGATGGAGTCTTGGGCATTTACATCCTATTGGAGAAACCTTTGCCACCCAGTTAAAATGGAAAACACTCGTGCAAAGGAACAGGAGTAAGAGAGCTGCTCATGATCCCTGAGATGTGTGGTTTGATGGAGGTCTTAAATACACTTCAATCAAGGTAAAAAGGCCAAATTTAACAGTATTGGCTCTAGGAGCAAGTCACATTTCCCTGGATGCTTAATCCCTGCTTGCACATTGTCATCCCAGGAGGACAACACTGTCACCAAGTAATTAGCATTTAAGTAGTCCAAGCTAGTTTCCATTTGTTAAGGAATTAATAAATGCTTCCTCTCCTCCTGTGCTCATGGAGACCTAGGGATTATTTTATGTAAAACCTAGTCCTGGAAACAGTGTTTCCTGCCATCAGGAACTTTTTTCTTTTATTTCTTTTTTATTTCTTTTTTCTTTTTTTTTTCCTTTTTTCCTTTTTTCTTCTTTTTCCTTTTTCCTTTTTTTTCTTTTTTCTCTTTTCTCTTTTTCCTTTTTCCTTTTTTCTTTTCTTTTTCTTTTTTCTTTTTTCTGTTTTCCTTTTTCCTTTTTCTTTTTTCTTTTTTCTTTTTTCTTTTTCTTTTTCTTTTTTCTTTTTTCTTTTTTCTTTTTTCTTTTTTCTTTTTTCTGTTTTCTTTTTTCTTTTTTTTTCTTTTTTCCTTTTTTGCTTCAGCTGCAGGAATACGGAGACAGGGATGGGGAAGGCAGGGAATGGGGAAGGAAACAGGGATGGGGGAAGGCAGGGGCAGTGGGACTGTGAGGGGAAGCAGCTCTCCAGCGTCTGGGATGCTGGGAAATGTGGATTGGCTTGAATGTCTTGTGCATGAAGATATAAAATACAGGATGATCTGGCTCTGTCTGCCAGTCCTGATGTTCCTGTTGCACAGTAAGGCACCCCTTTACTCCCCCCAAACAGGATGTGCAGAGAAGGGGAAGTGATGGGAAAAGTACAGCTGATTTTTTCCCCTTCCCTATTTTATATTTGCTTTTTCCAAAAAGGTGACCTCAGGCTCTGTCCTCTGGGTCCTAGAGGGCCCTGACCTTGCTTGCAGGCCTGACCCTTCCCTGCTACACATCTTAGAAAGCCAAAAGCCATGCCATATTTGCCCTCACAAAGGAAAAAGCTGGATTTCCTGGCCCAGCTCAGGCGTGTTGGAAGTGCTGCTGTCTTCTAAAGTCATCAAGGACCTGGCAGTGCCAGCGTGTGTCATACTGAGCTTGAAGTGCCTCTGCTGGGGTTCATCTCTGCTGTTTATCCTAGTAAGGGATTCCTGCTTTTTCTGCCCTCCCAGACATGCTGTCTGTATATTCTACCTGGTGCTCCGTGCCCTGGACACTGTAGAGGATGACATGAGCATCCCTTTGGATGTGAAGGTCCCGATGCTGCACGAGTTCCACTCCTATCTCTATCAGCCAGAGTGGAAGTACATGGAGAGCAAGGAGAAGGACAGGCAGGTCCTGGAAGACTTCCCAACGGTAAGGAATCCTCCTCCTGGCTTCACCTGCCTTGGGGCACCTTTGGGTGCCTGGTTGTCTCTCCATGTCATGCCAGAGGTGATCTGTCTGTGGAAAAGTGCCAGCTCTAAAAAGTGGCTTTTTGCCTCTTCTGTTGGGAAAGTGAATGACCATTGTTTTGTGGAGACATTGTTTTGGTTTTGGGTTTGTTGCCAGGGTCGGGTGTCCTGTGTCCCCTGACAGGTTGGGAAACAAGGAAAGCTTGTCTGGCATCTGGCTTATAGATGGTCCAGTGTTCGCAGTGATCCTGCAGGATCTGCTCTAGAGCTCCAGCAGTCTGTCTGCAGATCTTTGATGTGATATAAGGCCAGGCTGATGGGGCTCTGAGCAACCTGGTCTAGTGGAAGGTGTCCCTACCCATGGCAGGGGGTTGGACTGAGACGTAGAACAGAAAATCGCAGAATGATTTGGGTTGGAAGGAACCTTAAAGCTCATTTCATTCCAACTCCTGCCATGGGCAGGGAGGGACACCTTCTACTAGCCCAGGTTGCTCCAAGCCCAGTCCAACCTGACCTTGGACAGTGTGTTTGCATCCCAGACTGTCCCTGAGAAGTGGATTTTGGCCCCTGTTACTTCCCAGGGGCTGCCTTGGGGGTTGCTTGGGATCAGAAGCATGTCGGGGCTCCACTGATGGGGGAGCTGAAGGTCATTTGAGTCAATATTTTAAGTTTCTCTTGCAGATGTAGCTGTAGGGCCTTGACCCTCTGCTGTAGGTGCTGGCCCTTCGTGGATGCTGCAGTTTGTTTGTTGCTTATGTTGATCCAGAATAGCCAGGTTGATTTTTGAGTGTGTTTTTAAAGCTTTCTTTAAGAAAAAGTAAAGTAGTTCTAGGGAGGAGCATCTCAGTTATATGAGGAAGTTCTGTTTTGTTCAACTTGTTACCATTTTAAATTTATTCTACCCTTTTTAGGCTTTCCCTAGTGGTGGGAATGGGGAAATTGTTTGGGAAACTGAGGTGTGTTGTAAGTTTCCATGCTCATCCTTGGAACAACAATGGCTGTGCCCTCTCTGGGAGGGGGCAGATGGATTTTTTAATGGATTCTGGCTGTGTAGTGACAGATATGGTTGGTATGCCAGTGCCTTGGGGCTCTAGAAAAGCTTTTGAGAAGGTTTTTGTGGGCACGTTGTTGCTCACTCTTGCCTGTTCACTATTGTGCTATTCACATGGTCAGATATGATTTTAATAATCATAGCATTGTAGAATTCTAGAATGGTTTGGCTTGGAAGGCACCTTAAAGCTCATCTCATTTCAACCCCTCTGCCACAAGCAGGGACATCTTCCACTAGACCAGATTGCTCAAAGCCCTGTCCAACCTGACCTTGAATTTTTCGGGGGCATTCACAGTTTCCCTGGGCAACCTCTGCCAGTGCCTCACCACCCTCATAGTAAAAAGCTTCTATGTGTAGGGAACTGAAGACACTGAGACAGAAGCAGGGTTAAAATATTTATTTTACAGACAGACTGAGACATGGGGCAGGGATGTGCCAGCAGCCACAGATAAAACCAGGAGGAAAACCTGGATCTGCAGTGGTGTCAGGGCTGTAATCCTTCACACCTTATTGCACACACACACTGGGCTGGCTGCAGTTACCCACTGGTGGGGAATAAGCACAGTAAAATGTGATGCTGCACAGTTTTGGGAAGGGGAAGATGAACTTCTAAACTTTTCTTTCAGTGTGAGAGTGATTGAGACATTGCAAGTATCCCTGCTCATGGCAGGGGGGTTTGAATTAGGTTACCTTTAAGGTCCCTTCCAGCCCAAACCATTCTGTGATTCCATGTTACATGCAGAAGAAGGATTTCACACTTCATCCATTGCTTGATGCCTTCTTTATGAAAAATGTGCCTTGTGAAGCCAGAACTTCAGAGAGCTCAGGAGAACAGAGCACCACAAACCTCCCCATTTTTTCTCCGTGGCCGGTGTGATGGAGTGCTCTCAAATTCCAAGAGAAAACAACTCTGTGCACCAAGTTTAGTCAGTTTTGTCCTGCAGCTCCCAGATACCAGTCCAAGGTCACAGAACCTTCCCAAAGATGTTGCTGTGTCTGATCTCCCGCCAGAGACTGTCCCCTTTAGATTGAGAACAGACTGAGCCTGTGCTCCAAGGACCTTGAAACAGCTCTGGTTGGGGGAGTTGTCCCAGATCTCCAGCCAGGGTGGGATTGGAGCCTGATAGACAGTATTTTTCTGATTTCTTAATAAATGTTGAGCTCTGCTGCTTTTTCCTGATGCTTTTTTTTTTTAACTCATGCTACAGATCTCCATGGAGTTCAGGAACCTGTCAAAGGTCTACCAGGAGGTGATTTCAGATATTTGCCACAAGATGGGTGTTGGAATGGCAGAGTTCTTGGAGAAAAAAGTGGACTCTCAGCATGAGTGGGATAAAGTAAGTCAGCCTGAAAAGAGGAGTGGACTGAACATGAGTAGAATGATGGAATCATTAAGGTTGAAAAAGCCCTCTAAGATCATCCAGTCCAACAATTAGCCCAGCAGTGGCAAGGCCACCACTAAATCATGTCCCCATGTGCCACATCCACACATCTTTATAACACTTCCAGGTAGAGTCCACCTTGTGTCCGTGGAAAGAGGAGACAGAGCATCTCTATCTTCCTGCCTGTGGGAAGAGGGTTCAGCTGGGTGAGGGAGGCTGTGCAGGCTGGGGAAGGCACTGAGAGCCTCCTGGTCCTGTGGGTGACAGGAGGATGGTGTGGATCGTTGGTGTTGCCCACCAGCATGTGTTTTGGGTGACCCATCACATCAGCTGTTCCCCCACGGGCAGTTTATTTGGCTGATGGAGGCAGAGTGACACCTTGGTTGGACATCCCTGGTGAGATGTTTGGGAAAAGGTGTTTGTTTTCATGGCAAAGCCGAGACAACCCAGGGAGGGCCATGAGAACTTGCATAAAATGAACTGTCAGTTCTTTCTGAGCATCATTCTTGTAAAACTCCCTGTGGCAAACAGGCAGCTCTTTGTAACTGCTCCTTTTATTTTGTTTTTTTCCACCCTTTCCCAACCTGGCACCTCACAGTATTGTCACTACGTTGCTGGGCTGGTGGGCATCGGCCTTTCCCGTCTCTTCTCTGCATCAGAGCTGGAAGATTCTATTGTGGGGCAGGACACAGAGCTGGCAAACTCCATGGGCCTCTTCCTACAGAAAACCAACATCATCCGTGACTATCTGGAGGACCAGATGGAAGGAAGGGAGTTCTGGCCCAGAGAGGTGAGGGGCAACCTCATAAAATCACTGCTGTTGGCTGTACAGCTCTATAGTAGCAGTTCTTCTAATGAAAATGGGTGACAAGTTCCACATCTGTCTACAGCTCTCTAGGTACACATGACAGGACAAGGGGATGTCTCGCCACACTGCCTAGAACTTGTTGGGCAGCTTTATTTCCCTCTTTGTTAGGCTGGCTCTAGGAATGAGGGAGGAGAAGGCTGGGTGGGATCCCAGGAGGGTACCTGGTCTGCTCCCAAGGGCAGCATCAGCTCTGCCTGTGCCTGACAGATGCTTGTCTGCTTGTCTTGAGGCCCTCCAAGAATTGTGCTCTCCCTTTTCCGTGTGGCTCAGCTGTGTAACAGAGCATTTCCTGATGTTCAAGTGCTCAAGGCCAGGCTGGATGGAGCTTGGAGCAAGCTGGTGTAGTGGGAGGTGTTGCTGCCCATGGAAGGGGGGTTGGGACAAGATGGGCTTTAAGGTCCCTTCCAACTGAAACCATTCTGTGTGAGCCTGATGTGTGACTCATCTTCTCCTTGCCCTACCTCAAGAAGATGTGGGGATGAGTTCATCCTTCTTTACAACTCCTTTGTATCCATGAAGGTCACCATCACATCTCTAAGGCCTGCTCTTCCTGCTTTTCTTTATCCTAGTAGTGCTTCAAGGCTCTTGTGGGTATCTGGTGGTTCTTGTTGCTCTCCCACACCTCAGGCTGTTCCTGATGTCTCTCTTAAACATGAGTATCCCCTCCAACTCATGAGTCCTTATCTTGGTGTTTAGGTTTGGAGCAGATATGCACAGAAGCTCTCGGACCTTGCCAAGCCAGAGAACATCGAGATGGCTGTGCAGTGTCTGAATGAGCTCATCACCAACGCCCTCCACCACGTCCCCGACGTCCTCACCTACTTGTCCCGCCTGAAAAACCAAAGTGTCTTCAACTTCTGCGCTATCCCCCAGGTGAGCTTTCTTTTCAAGTGCTTCTTCACCATCTGCAGCCCAGCTGATGAGAAGCTAGAGGTGAAGGAGGTTTTGGATCATGTTGGTTTTAGCCTGTTTTCCTCCCATAACTTCCTCCTTTCCTGCTGCCTACTGTTTACTGTTGGTGAGGTTGTGGCTCCACTCCAATGTCTTGCCATCGATGTCACTACAGCCCAAGTGACCTCTTGGCAAGTCCCTCAGAGTGCATAAAGGCTCTTCCTGTGTCTCCTTAGGTGATGGCCATTGCCACGCTGGCTGCCTGCTACAACAACAAGCAGGTGTTCAGGGGTGTGGTGAAGATCCGCAAGGGACAGGCCGTCACTCTCATGATGGATGCCACAAACATACAAGCTGTCAAAGCCATCATGTACCAGTATGTGGAAGAGGTAGGTTCAGCAGTTGGCTTTGAGAGATTTCTGGCTGTTCCTGTGCCCATTCTTGGTGGGGAATTGGGAACACGTGTGGTGACTCTATTAATCCTTTCCTTGCATCCCTTAGTTCAGTGGTGGCAGGGAATGTGGTTTTGGCCTGGACCAAACTGGGTGCTGGATGTGTTGCCTTGAACATACCTTTGGTCTGGGCCTGTGTTGAGAAGTAGAGACTGAGGCCAGTGGCATCCTGGCCTGTTTCAGCAGGACCAGGGCAGTGACCAACCCCCTGTGCTGGGTATAGGTGAGGCCACACCTTGAATCCTGGTGTCAGTTTTGGGACCCTCATGACAAGAAAGACATTGAGGGGCTGAAGCATGTCCAGGAAAGGGAACTGAGCTGGTGATGAGTCTGGAGCACAAGGAGCTGCTGAGGGATTTGGGGAAGATGAGCCTGGAGAAAAGGAGGCTTAGGGGGGACCTTCTCACTCCCAACTTCAAGATCCTGCACAGGTTAAAAGTGGAGGATCAAGTGGTGGGTGGTTTCATGGGAAGAAACCATCCCACTCCCCAAAATCAAGTGAGGGCTGTTAAATAAAAAGACATAATTTCTGCTCCAGGGAGACCCTAAACCAGGAGTTATTAGGGCTCCCCTTGTGGGTTGGCCAAGCCCGTGGCAAGGCACAGTCACACCACAACACCTTAGCCCAGAAAAAGGTCTCTGCTTGTGCATACCTTGGTTAGACTCATGCAGACAAGTACCCCAATGCCACAGGATTTGAAGAGAAAACCCCAGACACCATGGAATGGTCTGATGGGTGTGGCTGTTTCCAGGCAGTCACACACAGGGGTGTCCCCTCTGGTTTGAGGTGGGCTGCAGCACGGTGGCAGTGAGGATTTCAGAGTGAGAACCACTGGTCCCAGTAACACCCCTGGTGGTTGAGGGATCCATGTGGTCCATGTGCCATCATGGGGTGCCCTCAAGAGGCAGCTTGGCTTAGTGCACTTCCCAAGGGAGACTGGCCTGGACCCATGCAGGCATCCCTTGCTCCATGGCAGTCCACCACCGAGGTTGCTCTCGAGGTCACGGTGGCCCTTAAACCTTCCTCTTCCACCCAGTGTTCCCATTTCTCCCCTCAATTTTGCTTGGAAACTGTAACTCCTCCTTTCTCTTTCCCTAGATCTACCAGAAGATCCCAAGCACAGACCCGTCCTCCAACAAGACGCAGCAGGTCATCGCCTCCATCCGCGCCATGAGCCTGCCTGGCAGCTCCATGGCATCCCGGCACCACTACTCCCCCATCTACCTGTCCTGTGCCATGCTCCTGGCAGCCCTGAGCTGGCAGTACCTCAGCACCCTCTCCAAGGCCTCTGAGGAGTATGTCCAGGCAGGAGAGAACTGATGGGCAGCGGGCGGGCAGGGGGGAGAGATGGTTGGCAGGTGGGCAGCGCAGGCAGGAGGCTCCTCGTCGCCTGCCATGGGGATGGCCAGGCCCTGGGCACCAGGAATGGGGCAAGGATGGGACCCCCTGGTGAGCTGCAGCCCCGGGGTGACAGTGTGGCATTGCTGGACTCCATCCTCACCGCCCTTGCCAGCTGCTTGGATGGTTACAAATGCTGATTGGAGTCTTACTCTTTAGGGTTGAGTATTTTCCCCCCTTCTTTCCTGTTGGATGGTTTTACCTGAGGTTTTTTGTTTGTTTGTTTTTTTTTTTGTTAGAATGGTTTGAAATAGAAGCTCCAGTTGCTTCTTTTCTTCCTTGAGATTTGAGGCATCTTTTTCAGCTCAGAGCTGAGCAAAACCCTGAGGGTTTTGCTACCCTTTCTTAGGTAGCCTCTTCCCCAACGTCTCTGGAACTTGCTCCATGCTGGAAGGATGTTGCTTCAGCTGGGAGAGGAACATGCTTTCTGATCCAGGGAAAAAGCTCTGGCCATCTTCTGGCCCTCGGCCCAGGCTGGTTGACAATCCTGCAGCTTGGAAGCAGGCAGAAGTCCCATTTCTGGTGTGCTGAAGGAAGCTGAAACAAACCTTTTTAATGTTAAATAGGAGGCGGAATGCTCTGTCCATTTTAACGTGCCCCCAGCTGAAAGGCAGCTGTGCAACTCCCTGCCCTGTGACAGATGATCCTTGCATTGGCAAAGCCCTTGTTTTAGCAGTGGGGAGGTGATTAAAATGAGGAGGGAGATGCCAGCATGGCCCTCAGCTCATCACCCCAAGCGCAGCATCACTGTTGGGTCTGGGCTCTGCACTTCCCCAGCTGAAGGGGATGGGTGGTGGCAGCAGAGGAAGGCAGGGGAGTGAGGGTTTGCACCCTGCTTTCCCTCATGGGTTGCTTTTTGGGGAATGGGCATTGACCACTCTGAAGGGCAGTAGTGATCCCTGCCATGGGGTGGGAAGGCTGGAGCCACTGAAGGGGGTGACCAGGGCAGGTTTCCCTGGTCCACTTGGCTCCAGCTTTGGGATGGTGCTTTGGGTTACACTGATGTGGTAACTGGAAGAGGCTGGTTTGAAACACATCAGGCTGGACTTTGAAGAGGAAACAACACTTAAAAGGCAAGTCTTGTTTTCCTGGGGTGGATAGTTGTTTTCAAGGTCCTTACCCACCCCCCTCAAATGCTGCTTTGCTGTTGTGAAGGGAAGGAGAGCCCATGTCCTGGTACAGGACAGAGCTACCAGGGACAGTTTGGTGGCCTTTGCAAGGCCCAGCTCCTGTGGGCAGGCTGTTCAAAAGGAGAACCCCAACTCCACAGGTCAAAATGTAGATAGTTTTAAGCTGTTGTTCTAAAGAACCTTGCGGTGGCTCTCTTTGTGCAGCTTCCCGTCTCGTTGAAATTAAAGTTTTCTTTGGGAAAAAAAAGTGTTGGATTGGGGTTTTTTTCTGGCTCTTGTTCCTTTTACACCAGTCATTCCCCACACAAGTTACAAGCCCTCAGCTCAGAGGCAATTCCAGTGCTTCCTTGGTGCCAACTCAGGGGATCACAGTACAGGCCTGTGTGCCAGACACAAAGGAAGAATTTTAACCAGGGTGACAGCTGAGGAGCAGTAAATTAACTCTGAAAGGAGCAATGGGCAGCAGGAGTGGTGGCACAGCTCCAGTGCCTTGGGTGAATTGTCCTCCTCAAGGGATGCTGGGGACTGACCTGGCTGCCCCCTGATCCAGGGAGACCTGAGAGCCCCTTCCAGTGCCTAAAGGAGGTCCAAGAGAGCTGGAGAGGGACTCTGGACAAGGGCCTGGAGAGACAGGACAAGGGAGAATGGGTTCCCACTGCCAGGGGGCAGGGTTAGATGGGATATTGGGAAGGAGTTCTTGGCTGGGAGGGTGGGCAGGCCCTGGCACAGGGTACCCAGAGAAGCTGTGGCTGCCCCATCCTTGGAAGTGTCCAAGGCCAGGCTGGACAGGGCTTGGAGCAACCTGGACTAGTGAAGGTGTCCCTGCCCATGGCAGGGCATTGGAACTGAACCAACCATTCTGTGAAGACAATATCTCACCTGCTTCCACACCAGACAATTAATTTGAGGTGGTTGGAAGTCAAGCAGAAGCAACCAGGGGCCAGGAGACAAGACACTGGAGAAATCATTTATTGGCACGGTTGTTCCAACCACATACAGCACAGCTCTGGCTCACTGGTGTCTGAGTAAGCAGAGGTAAGGGGCTATTTTACAGTGCATGGGAGAGCCTGCTTCACATGTTTCAGCCTGTAGCCTCAGCTCAGTAATATACTTCTTGCTTTAAAATTAAAAAAGAAAGCTCTTTTGCAATATTAGTGTTGTCAAATCACATGATTCCTCCTACACAACTACTACACTTCCCCCCAGTAACAAAAATAAGGGGTTTTTTTTTTCCTTAACGCCTGTGGCTCAAGAAAAAAAAGGCTTCAACTGTGTGTGAGTCAGTGAGATACCTCCAAGCATCTGCATGAGCTCCCTGCAGCAGACTCTCAGGTCAGCATTCAGCACCAGAGCACCCCCATTTTGGATGCTGCACCCTTGCCCAGGCACGACCTGCTGCACACACCAAGCTGCCCAGCCATGGATATAAAGTGGTTTGCTCTTTCCAGCATCCTCCTGGATGCTGACAGGATACTTGACCAAAGGCTCATGGAGCTCCAGCCAGGCCCTTCCCCAGGATCAATAACCCCAGACTACAGCAGATAAAAAAGCAAACGAACAGTTCAACAAGTGGTTTAAAAAGCTGAATGGATGGAGCAGAGCAAGCGATGCACAAAGGACTTGGTGCAGGCAGCCCCACATCAAGTTTATCAGTATTTTGTCACTAATAGGTCTAAATTTAGCCAATTTAAGGCACACACTAACATTCCCTGCTTGTTTTGGGTCCTACCAGTCAGACCAACCCAACCAGGGGTGCACAAATTCCCCTTGGCCATGGCTTTCTAGCAGGATCCATCTCTGTGGCCCCAGCAAATCCCTAATCCCAGCACAAAGCTACTGCTTCCTGCCCTCCCAGTAACAAACTGGGCTGGAAGGGGTCCAGGCTAACCAAACACCAAGAGGCCAGCGAGCTCTCCAGCAGTCCTTTGAGCAGGGAATGCCCCATGGCTGCGACCCACCAGGAGCAGAAGGTTGGCAGAGAGCAATTCCACCTCCAACTCCAATGTACAATTTAAAAAAAAAAACAACAAAACTCCCAAAAGTATTAAAAAAAAAAAAAAGAAAAAAAAGAAAAGATAAAAAGCTTTAATAAAGTAATCTCAGCTATAGTCTCTTCGAAGGGGGGGGGTCTCTGCACCCAACCCACTATCAGTTAAAAGCATCAGGGACTCAGGATTATCTGTGGTTTGATCAGGGTTACATCCTCTTCCAGTACTGCTCCGTCCTGGGGATGCCGGCCACGACCTCGGACTCGATGCCGCAGTGGTCCTCCCCTCGGAGGATTTTGAAGAAGCCTGGAAGCACACCAAGAGCAAAACTCAACCTCCCCACCACGCCCAGGAGGACGGGGAGGGGGTTCCCTGTGGTGCCTCACCGTTGTCCCCCCAGTCGGTGTTCCAGGAGTTGGCCACCAGCCAGTATGGGGTGTCGTTCTCCACGCCCCAGCCCAGGATGCGGATGGCGTGGCCTCCAACCTGCTCCCCGGACACGTGCTGGTACACCCCTGCAAGAAGACACACCAAGCTGGCCATGGGCACTGTGTCTCCACACCACAGAGCACTCACAGCTTGTGGGATGCCTCATCTGGCCACCCAGAAGGTTTTTGGTTAAATGAGAACCTGAAACTTAAACACTCTGGAGGAAGGAATTTTACATGGGGAGATAGTGGCAAGAGGGAATGGTTTTAACTAGAAGAGATATTTAAATTGGGTATTAGGAGGAAATTCTTGGCTGTGAGGGTGGTAAGGTCCTGGTACAAGTTGCCCAGAGAGTCTGTGGATGCCCCATCCCTGGAACTGTTCAAAGACAAACTGGATGGAGCTTGGAGCAACCTGGTCCAGTGGAGGGTGTCCCTGCCCATGGCAGGGGGGTGGAACAGGATAAGCTTTAAGGTCCTTTCCAACTCAAACCGTTCCGTGAGTCTGTGACTAATGTTCAACACCAGCTCAGCACACAGGACACCCAGAAACAATCAGCAAGGGGCTCAAAAGTGGTTAAGAACAAGAAATTGCAATCCTTGTATCAGGGTTTTACCTAAAATCTGAGCTATTGTTCTCATCTGGAATTTGGGGGGGTCCACATTGGGGTTCCCTCCCTGATCCAGTCCAAAGCACCTACTCCCCTTACTACAGACCAATGGATACAGGAGATGGCATCTGCCCATGGTCTTGCCATACCAGATCCCCAAGTGAGAGCTTGAGATTTTCTCTCAGACTTGAGCAGAGGGACAAGGGCCACACGAGAGGGACCCTCTGGCTGAAGTAGGGAGCAGGGCTCCCCACAGCCTCAGTGCTGGTGCTCACCAGACTTGTACATCAGGAAATCCTCATAGACAATGAAGGCTCCTTCCACTGGGCCGTTCTTGTAGATCTCAGCCATGATTTCCTTCTCACTGCGAGGGACGCCGTAGGATGTGATGCCTAGGGAGGAAAGAATTCCCTTCATTAGGATTTCACTGTCAGGCCACACAGGGATTGGATGGCTTGACTGAGGCTGCTCAAGAGGCCTCTTCTACTTAAATTCAGATTAAATTCAAACCAAGCTGCTCTAGAGACACTGACACAGTCAGCCAGGAAAAGTGGGCTCCAGATATCCCTCTTCTACAGGGAATTATTTCATCTGAGTCCCATTCGGTACCCAAAGACCTATTCCAGAGGGAAGGGAAATTTTCCCCCTGTAAATCCTCAAAAAACAATCCAAATTACTTGAGGCTAAGACAAATCTGGATTATCCTAAATGCACAGGGCTGGCTACTGCCAAAGAGCCAGAAGGAGGTGGCTTTGACATCAGACAGGGCTCAGCACCACACTCTTCAACCCAGCCACGTGCACCATTAGGGACTCAAATAATTTTCCCCACTTCAGGTGAGTCTCTGCAAATACATATTGAGCATTTGCCAGGCTGATGTTTGCTCCAGGACCATGAGATCAGAGTCCCCAGGGACAAGGCACAGAACATAACCACCATAAACCAGCTCAGAAACAGGTCCAACCCTGCCAACCCCACCAAGCTGCCACGAGGAGCAGCTCTGGAGGTCACCTCTCTTACCATAGTGCTTGTCCTCCTTGTAAGAGGGTGAGTATCCAGGTTCACAGTGCCGGCTGCATCTTGGGGTTCCCCCTCCTTCCCCAGTGCAGGGGGGCCTGGAGCCATTGACGTGGTGCTCGCAGGGTGGGATGGAGTAGGGACGGCAGCCTGTCGAGGACAGAGGTGACATAAACTGGCTGTCCCCAAATTTCCTAACAGCCATGCTGGAGAAGACACCAGATGCCCCAAGAAAGGGCCTTTCTAACCCCATAGATCAGTGGGGTGCAAGTGTAGGTCTTCCCTTGCCACATGGGCAATCCCTCCATCAGCAAAGGGTTTCCCTCTGGACCTGCTTCCCACCACCTGCCTCTTGACAAGGAGATGGGAAAGGTAGAAACATGGTGGGAACATGGCCATGCTAGGAGGAGGCAGAGGTTTCCATTCTGGAAGTTACTTTTTGAATGGGAAACATGTCGGGAAGACTCCTGACCTCACCCTAAATATATTGAACTGGTCCAAAACCAGCAGCAACAAAAAATTCACAGCCTGATTCTTTCCTGCTATGGAAGCAGGAGCCTTGTGGGATTGTTAAGAGCTACTGGCTCCCTTCCCAGATGGGTGTCCTGATTTCAGGTGCTGCTCAGGGACCCTTGTCCCACAGGACTGCCCAGAAGGAGCCGTGGGGGCAGGAGCACCCAGCTGCTTGCAAGAGGTGCTCAAGTTGAGCCCAGACCTGAAGGAGGGAGCAGCCACAAGGATGCAGACCAGGACAGAAGCACCCTGAAGGACATGAACCTTAACCAAGCAGAGACGGTCCTCTTTGCTTTCCCAAGGGTATCTGCCAGGACTTACCCACGTGGGAATCGTAGAGACCCCCAGACACGAGGCCCCTCTCTGTCCAGTACCTCCACGCACCAGAGGGGTAACCACCATTGCACCTGGGGGAAGAGGCAGCAGTTCCAGCCCCAACCTGCTCAGAGCCATCCCATTTTGGGGGAGGCAGGAGAATGGGGCCAGCTCAGGTGGCTGAAGGGAAGTTTTGGGCACACTGAACATTTTTTTCAGTCTATTCCTGCCTTCCCCAGGACTTGCCTTGAGACACAAAAGCCTCAGGCAAGGAGATAAGTGCATTGATGGCTCCAAGTCCCAATGTGCCTCCTTATCAGCTCCCCATCAGCTTCTGCTGCCAGGAGCAACAGGACTTGGAGACTCAACTCCCTGCCCTGCACTCAACAATTGGAAAAGCCACAGGCAAAAGGCTTGTTTCTGAAAATTGAGGATCTGGGACTATGAAAAGATCCCTCCCTTGGCTTTGGCAGCTGCCAGCACTGCATGGAAGAGCATCCCTGTGTGGTTGCCCTCCCTCCATCAGCCACCAACATCCACTATGCTGGAGCAGGATGTGTCCCAGAAGGACTTTCAATCCATGAAATCACCTTTATGCTCCCACCTAACTCCAGCACTCAGAGCACAAACCTCTGGTGGAGCTTCCTGCTCGTTAGGGAGACCAGGAAGACTGAGGTAAGGCAATGAGCATCTCCAAGTTGTGTCTCAGCTTCTCCCACCCACCTTCCAAGTGCACAAGGACCAGGAGCAGCTCACCCCATGCCACACTCGAAGCCACAGCACGACAGCAAGTCTTCAGCAGAGACCTCCACACTGACCTTGGCGTTCGTGTGAACACAGATTCGGTCTGAAATTGCTTCTACAGCGCCAAAAGCCTGTGGGCAGCCCCAAAACACCATTAGAGCTGGCCTTTGGAGAGAAACCAGGAAATCTCCTGGCAAGCAGGCATGGGCCTGGCTGGAAGAAGGCACCAAAAAGCTCAGACACTGCAAGATCCCCTGTTCTAGCACAAAGGGCAGTAAAAATGCTCTGAGGGCTGAAGCCCCTCCGCTCTGGAGACAGGCTGGGAGGGCTGGGGGTGTTCAGCCTGGAGAAGAGAAGGCTCTGGGGAGATCTTGGAGCCCCTTCCAGTGCCCAAAGGGGCTCCAAAAGAGCCAAAGAGGGACTTTGGACAAGGCATGGAGGGACAGGACAAGAGGGAATAGCTTCTTACTGCCAGAGGGCAGGGTTAGATGGTATATTGGAAGGAAATATAACCCTGTGAGGGTGGTGAGACCCTGGCCCAGATTGCTCAGAGAAGCTGTGGCTGCCCCATCCCTGGAAGTGTCCAAGGCCAGGCTGGACAGGGCTTGGAGCAACTTGGTCCAATAGAAGGCATCCCTGTCCATGGCAGGGGGGTTGGAACTAGATGAGCTTTAAGGTCCCTTCCCACCCAAGCAATTCTGTGATTCACACAGCTCAGTAGCAAATTCAACAGCACGTTTTTTGTCCATCAAACTCTGTAGGAACATAACCTTA
Source organism: Anabacerthia variegaticeps (assembly GCA_035583185.1). NCBI lineage: Eukaryota > Metazoa > Chordata > Aves > Passeriformes > Furnariidae > Anabacerthia > Anabacerthia variegaticeps. The sequence goes on along the minus strand of JAWWEW010000051.1, from coordinate 1,663,716 downwards.
AAATGAGCATGTTCTTACCCAGCAGGAGCCACAAGAGCCCTGGTCTCTTATCTCACTGATGGTGGGACAGTTGGGCCACTGTGTCCGTGAGTCGAAGTTATCAGGCAGCTCCATGTCTGCAGCAAAGTCTACCCTGCGAGTGAGAAGAAGGAAGCCCCGTCACAGGAACCCCAGTGTAACAGGACTGGTTGCACTGGACTCTTCAACCTCCTCTGAAGGTGACCTGGAGGATGAGGGCTCTTGTTGTTTGCTGAAGGAGCATAAATACTTCTGACATCCTCAGAGCAGGTCAGCAGCTCTTCTAGGATGTTAATTTTCAAGGATAACACATTGCACAACCAGTCAAGTAGCTGGCAGGACATAGGATGGATGTTCCCCTCATGCATGCTCTGTGCTTAATTCCATGCATGATGTCCACCAGGCTGCACCCATGGGAACACTGCTCACAGTCTGCCAGCAGAGTCCCTCACCCACTCCAGAGACACCTGGAGGATCCACACAAGTTTACACAGGAGCTTCACCTTCTTCTCCCAGCACTCACCTCTCAGGGAGCTTGGGCCCACCCAGGAAGGTGCCACAGAGCTTCTTCACATAGCTCATGTCAGCATTGTGGAAGTTGTGCCCTGCCTGAGGAGAGACACACAGAAATGGGACACAACTCTTCACAGCCACCAAGCGCATTGCTGGGGCCAGCCTGGTGCTCCAGAGCTCCCTCAATCCCAACCAGAGTCTGACCCTTGCTGTAAATCCCAGGGGTCAAGAGCCAACTACCCACAGACACAGAACAGAGGCCCTTCCAGGATCAGCCCATCATGACCTGTAAGGTCCATCTCGAGGCTTTGGCCACAGCAAACTGGCCGAGGGTTTGGACAGTTCACCAACAGAGCTGGTTTCCAGCTCTCTGCAGAATTTCCTCCTCTTACATTGCTCCCATTCCACAAACTCATCAGTGCTCTGCTCCAAAGAGGAGAAGCTCCAGTTACTGTCACGCCATGAATCCCTGACAGCATCACCTCACCAGAAAAACTCAACTGGGACCAAGGCTGGTTTGATGTCACCACTGTGCTGAGACTCCCAAAGCCCAGCCACTGAATCCCACAAAGACACTATTGGCAGTGTATCCAAAAAACCCTCCCCAAATCAACCCAGTACTCACCTTCCAGGTGGTGTTGAGCTTGTTTATGTGGTTGACCAAGTCACTGGACAGAGGAGGGTAGTAAGGAATGCTGCGAGCATTGGCGAAGGCCACCAGGACACACAGGATGGACACGGATGGCCACATCTTGGCTACAGAATGGGACACTCCACCTGCAGCCAGATTGGAGCATCATTGGAAACTTCCCAAGGTGGGCTCAGACCACGAGCAAGGCTGAAGGACCATCACAGCAACACGTGGGAGGATAAAATATGTGGCTGCACCAGGTCCCTTTGTATCCCCAATTATTCCAAAGGTCAGGAGAGACACAGGAGCAGAGAAATAACCCCACTCCTGCAGCTCAGGAGAAATCAGACAAGGCAACCCTGTTTGTTGACCACTGCAGGATTAACAGCAGCAGGAAAACAAGTTTTCAAAGCAGTTCCAAAGGATTTGGAGGGTATTAAAACCTGTGTTTACTCACAGAAAAATGAAAAATAAGGACTAGGGGAAGGAGAAAGTGACATCCCACATCCATGGTAAACCACAGGCACAGCTGCAGCCCTGAGGTGAGGACTTGCTGACTCCTGGCCCTAATGCATTGCTCTTCCTGATAAAGATCACTCCAAATCACATTTTTGGACTTAATGGCCTCATTTTGGCCAGCCTGTTGCCATGGGGACCCTGATGGGGTCACAGCCACACAGGTATGACCCCCTGCCCATGCAGAGGGGGGTCCACGTGCACTGGAGCTGCTGCCCCCCTGCTCCCTTCCCACTGGGTGTAGGGCACCAGGAAAGTCCCAGTCTGGGGAACAGAGACACAGGGGAAATCCAAGAGCATGAAAGAATGGACTACAGCACAAGGAGCACAAACATCACCCACCCAAACGTGCTCCAGGGCTTGGTGGTTTCTCTGCTCTCCTGCCCCCTTTAATATAATTCATACCCAATTGCCCAACTCCAATTTAACCCCACACCAGCAGCAATTGCTTGTTCCAAGTCCCCACAACTGACTCAGACACATCATCACAAGCTCCTCTATCTCTACAAACACACCAGGGCACCCTCATCCTCCTCCTCCAAACCCTCCCAGCTCCCTCCCACCAACCCCACACCCACCCTGACAATCTCCAAGCTTGGTAAGACCTCCAATACTCCACAGCAGAGACCTTGAGGCTTTAATTCCTGCTCATCTCAGCGAGCTGAACGTGTAATCACCTTTGCAAGCCTGGGCTTAAACCGGACACGCAGCTCCTGCCAGCAGCTCTCCATCCCCACGGTGGCAGAGCTGGATGAGCAGGGGATGGGAGACTCACACACATCTCCATGCCTGCTGCTTCCACCTACTCACAGCCAAGTTTAGCCTTTCCAGAGAAGAAAACCCAGCAGGAGTGTCCTACTTTCCACCAGTAACAAGCCCAGGCTTTTTTTTCCTTTTCCCCTCCTACTTCCACCATTTAATTTTGTCCCCCCCTTCTTTGTGCTCTCAGTAGGATGCTCAGCAAATAAAACAGCTGAGCTTCAGCAGCAGATGGGTGCTCCTACCCCTAAATCTCACCTCTCTGAAGTGGTTTCATGCATATTTACTTGCTTAGGGGTTTCTCCAGGCAAGGGACTGGCTGGCATTCCCAGTGTCCCCACCGTGCTCCTCTGCTTAGACAGCAGGAAGTTACACACAGAGAAATAAATACACATTTCTAAGACTACTGTGAGTTTTACCTTGTGCCCCTTGAACATGGTCACAGGAAGATTGTAGGTGACCAGTCTGAGCTGAAGCACATTTTAATGAAAAAGCATTAAAAAAAAAAAAAGCAACACCAAAATGCATACGCAAAAAAAATATCCAACCCCAAAAACCCCTCTGTACTTCCTGCAGTCAGCTTGTTTTTTCCGTAGCATAGGAAAGGAGGCATTTTTGAGGCCAGAAGCCACATGAGAGACACTTTTCAGCAGGATGCTTGTAAATCTGCTGACAGAACAAAACCCACCCTGCAAGGCACCGATAGGCTGCTCACAGCCAGCTTTTGAGGGACAGACAGGAGACATTTCTCATCCTCAGGTTACCAGACCACACTCCAGGCAACCCGAAACCCAAGTGAAAATAGATCCCTGCAGTTTCCCCTCTCAGTGCTGCTTTGCATCTGCCCCATGACATGGCCCAGGGCCAGCAAACCAGGCAAGCCAAATAGCTGAGTGCTGGCCTCTTGCTTCAGCAAACAAACCTTTTCCCAAGCCTCCCATGGGCATGGAGCCTCCCTAGGGGCCATGAGGTGCCTTGAGTTGTTCAGCCTGGAGAAGAGAACACTGTGGGGAGACCTGAGAGCCCCTTTCCAGTGTCTTCAAGAGAGGTGGAGAGGGACTTGGGCAAGTGCATGGAGGGATACGACAAAGGAGAACAGCTTCAAACTGACAGAGGGCAGGGTTAGACAGGATATTTTGGAGAAATTCTTCCCTGGGAGGGTGGGGAGACCCTGGCACAGGTTGCCCAGAGAGGCTGCCCCATCCCTGGGAACATTCAAGGTCAGGTTGGATGGGGCTCTGACCAACCTCGTATATAGTTAAAGATGTTCCTGCTCGTGGCAAGGGGGATGGACTAAAAAATCTTCAACCACTCCTTCCAACCCAAACCTTTCTATTATTCTAGGAGGTCTCCTTTGGTCAGGAAGTTTGGGGTGGGGGTGGAGCTGATACTCTCAGCTGGCTGGCATGGAATATCCCAACATCTTGCTGGAAAAAGAAGGGGAAATCCTTGATCTCGCGGGATTTCTTCCTCCCTAACCCCCCCTCTCCACTCCTCCCCGGCTTTAGCCAGTGCTCTGTGTCCAGCAGAGCTATAAATAGGACACACAGGCATGGGATTGGCAGGATGGATTCCCATCCACACTGGGTCATGCGCAGCCGCAGCCACAGTGACCCCAGAGACGCTGCAGCAAGAAAAAGCTGCTGGTTTCCACCATCACCCCCCTTTCCCAGCTGATCTGAGCTGCAAGAGCTTCCTGCAGCAGCATTATCAGGCACACGCTTCCCCCACCACCTCTATCTCCTCCACACAGACCTCCTCCCCACTAGAACCCCACAGCTATTTCAGATACCACCAGAAGAGCAGCACCAAGCCCAGAGTTGCATAAGAGCTGCTGCACCCCACACATATCTGCTCTTCTTCATGCACAGTGAACAGGTCAGAGGAGTTGCTCCAGCAAACCCAGGAGATCCTTTCCCTTTGCAACCCTTCCAGGACTCCACAGGTGCCTCACAGCTTCGGGATAACCCTGGCTAAGGCTGTTTTCACAGGTCACATCCCACCACAGCTCGTTAGCTTGAAAACAAAAACAAGGCTGTTGAACCTCTTAGGACACGGCAGCTTCACCCTAGAAAACCCTCCAGGTGGCAGGAGGATGTTTGGGGCTTGCAAAGAGCCCTCCAAGCTGCTTCACCTCCTCTGGAGCAGAGAACCCCCTGCTTTGGGATGCAAAACTGCTAATGCAGTTTCTTGAAAGATGAGCAAGAAACAGCTACCCACCAGCACACCTGACCCTGGGCAGGAGGCTCACAATTCAGCCAGCTGGTTGCTTAAAAAAGAGGAAATTTGGGCCACCTGAGTGCAGCCCTTGAGCCCCCTCTCCCAGCCAGAGAGGAGGAAGCACTGCGGCTGAAGGCTCTCTGACATGAGCTGCTCAGAGCAGCTGCAACCTGCGAGGGAGGGAGGAAGGAAGGGAGGAGAGTATCTGGAAGGATATGGCTGTGCTGGTGCTGCAGAATCCACCCACATCCCTCTGCGCTGTCGCAGAGGAGGAGAGAAGGAGGAGACGCCACCCAGGTGCCTTCTCCATCCCTCTCAAGCAGATCTGGGAGCCAGGGGCAGTTCCCTGCCTGCTTTCCCAGGGGCAGCTCCAGCTGTTTGAATCATGTTATTCCAGACAGCAGAATCCCATACAGCACCCAAGGGAGGGGCACAGTGCCCACAACAGCAAATCCCTTCACTGCTGCAGAGTCTTCTCTTGAGGTCTTCTCCAAATCACCCCAAAAATCAAAGCCCACAAGTCCCATTTCACTTTTACCGAGAAAACAACAACCCACCTCCAAAACCGGCTATTCCAAGCCCAGCTCACGTGACTCAGCTGAGTCAGGTCAGACCATGAGATAAGTCAGAGCCCTGAAGCACCTCTGCTTCTTCACTGTCTGGGCCAAACCCCTCCAGGCACAGACAGAGGCGCTCACACACCCTTCTCCAAGGGTCTGAGGAAGATAAAAGCTATCCCACCTTCAATTCTAAAAACACTCCCCAGCCCCTCCAGGGTGAGGGGTGCTCAGCAGAGCCCAAGTCATGTGTCCTCCCCACCAGCAGCCCTTTGCCCAGGCCAGGCTTTGTCCTTTGTTCTGTGTGCCAGGGTTTGCCCATGACTCCAAGCCACAACAAAGCAAACCCTTTAAGGACACGATCCAGCTCGGCTTGTTGTGCCACCAGGTGAGCTTGGCAGCACCAAACCCGTGGCCTGGTGACTTCATTACAGCTCTCACTGCACTGTCAGAGCTTGAATTCTCTGTTTCTTTTAAGGAAAAAAAACATGAGGCACTCTTGCCCACACTTATTCCTTTGCAGCAAAGCCAGATCACAAGTACAGGTTAGATAACACAATCCTAGAAAGGTCTGGGCTTGGAAGGGACCCTAAAAATCATTTAATTCCCACTAGACCGGGTTGTGCAGGATCTGGCAAAATAAATCCATCCTGAGAAGATCTGCAGTGCTCACCTCTACAGCTTCCATGCACAGAAAGCACAAGATTCCTCCTATATACAGCTGCACTGATTTTTTTTTTCCTCTTTTCTTACAGTCCAAACCCTTAACCAGGCTCTTGCACAAGACCCCAGCCACTGTGCCACGGAAATCCCTTCCCTTCCTCCGCAGCCCGCAGGGAAATGCCCCAAGGAAGCGACCCTTGCCGTCTCACGCCCGCAGAGCATCCCTGAGAGTGGGATACAGGGATGAGAGATCTATTCCAGAGACACGAGTGGCAGCTCCTCCAGCGCCATTCCCAAGCCACGGTCCTGGTCCAGACCCAGGCTGTGATCACGGGATGTTCCCAGGGTGCCAAACCAGCCCCAGCGTCAGCTGACGAGCAGGGCTGCCGTGTTTTTCCGGCTTTCATTACGAGAACAGCGCTTCCTCTCCCTTCCCGTGACCCTCACTGGAGCTCTGCTGATTTCTTTTTGATGGTTCACGGCAGGTTTTCCCTGCAGCAATCAATCCGCACCCTGGATCCGCAGCGCGACCCCCTCCCGCATCCCGCATCCCGCATCCCGCATCCCGCATCCTCATCCCCTCCCGCACCGGTCACGGACAAAAATCCCCCCCAAAAAATACGCCGCTGGAAAAAAAACCCAAACCAACCAAACAAACCAAAAAAAAGGCATGAGACACTGCTTGTTTTCCCCACGGAGCTGTGGAAAGGGGGTGCCGCATCCCCCCCGCCCCGCAGCATCCCTTCTCCCCTTACCTGTCCCCGCCGCCGCGCCCCTTAAGCGCATCCCCTCCCGGTCCCCGTGGCACTCACCGTCCCGGACGGCCCTAAAAAGCCCTCGGTACCCTCGGTACCCTCGGTCGGGGCAGCTCCGCAGGCTGAGTCACCCCGGCCGGACCGCCCCGCCGTGACAGCATCCTGCCTGCTGCCCGCCTCCCGACCGCCTCCGACGGCTCCGTGCTGCCCTCCTCCTGCCTGGCTCCCTCCTCCTGCCTGTTCTCTTCCTCCTGCATGCTCCTCTCCTCCTGCTGGCGTCCATACCATTGAGTGTTCCTACCTTCAGCCTGCCTGCATCCCTTCTCAATCCCGCCGGCATCCCACCTCCATCCTGCCTGCATCCCTCCTCCTGCCTGTTCCTGTCCTCCTGCCGGTCTCCATGCCATCTAGTTTTCCATCCTGCCTGCATCCCTCCTCCTGCTTGTTTCTGTCCTGCCAGTCTCCATGCCATCTCGTTTTCCAATCTGCCTGCATCCCTCCTGCAGCCTGGCTGTGATTTTACTCAGTCCTGCCTGCATCCCACTCTCTGCCATCCTGCCTCCATCCTGCCTCCATCCCTACTCCTGCCTGCTTCCCTCTACCTGCTGGCCTCCATCCCCCTCCGGTTCTTCTACTTCCAAAATTCCCATATCCTTCCTCAATCCCACCTTCCCACCTCCATCCCATCTCCATCCTGCCTCCATCCCTACTCCTGCCTGCTTCTGTCCTCCTGCCTCCATCCCATGTAACTTTCCTTGCCCACCCCACTTCCATCCTGCCAGCATCCTTTGAAGTTTTCATCTGGAAATGCAGCAATATTTTAGTGTTACTGTGCTAAGTGACTTTTCCCCTCATTTTTGCTTATTTTCAGAAGTATGAACAGCACAGAAAAGTCATGTCAGGAGCCACTTTCAAGCCCTGATCTAAACCACAATGATGCCAAAGCTTCTCTTTAATGGGAAAAGCGATCCTTATTTTTATTCCTTTCTCACCCCTCTCTTCATGAAGGTGGGAATACACTATACTGTATTCCCCACCACCCTCAGAAATGCAAAGACCTTTTGGCCTGGAATAGAAAATTATTAATCAGTGTTAAAAAATCAGTGAATATACTTTTCTTCCCCCCTGTTCTATTTATATCCAATAATTTTTAGCCATTTTTATATTTTAAAGATCATTTTTGGTTTAGAAGACTTCCTAGTGAAGTGATGAAAAAAGTAAGAAAAATAACACTTAGTGCTCTTGACTGCACCCCCAGCATTTATGCAATAAAATTGGAAGGGGTTTTGCTGTGTTTAAGTGTTTTTATTCTTCAATAGTCTGTGTGTGAAGGCCCTGGGACCACTGCCTACCTTTGCCTGTAATTTTTAACCAGCCCTTTACTATGCTTTTATTTATGTTTCAGCAATTAAAATAACTAAAAAAAAAAATCTTAAAAAATGTAATTAAGTCACTCGTAACCTGCCAGACCTCCCTCTGACTCCACAGCATTTCTTCCCTCTCCTTGTAAGGGTGGATTTCAGTTTTCCCTGTTGTCTGTGAGGTTTTGTTGACACAAAACACAGGGAAAATAACCTGGTTTTGTCCTGCCCTTTGGACGATCTGGCTCTGAAGGCCTCGGTGCCTCCAGTCATGTGAACATGCCATGGGATGTGGGGGAGTTGGAGTCAGGATAGAACACTCCTTTCTCCCAGTAACTTGCTGCAGTTCCCACCTTATTCCCAATACCTCCTTATTTCCAAAGAGGTTTTTGCCCTCAAGTTGCATAATAGCAATTTAAAACCTCTGCAGCCTCATAAAACACGTTTCATTTGCCTTGTTATGGATCACAGTGAAGCCTCTCCCAGGGCTATGCTGGTGTCCTCCATGGTTTCTTCAGGAAAGAAAAACCACCTGTTTTTCTGCAAGTCTTTTGTGTCTTTCTCAAGAAATGAAAGTATGAACCAAAACTTTGCACAGACTGCTGACTTTCTGAACACTTCGAGGAAGTGTCACAGTTGCTGTCCCTTTTTCAGTTTGGGCTGTAAACATGCCAGTTTTTGAGATGAGTTAATAATTTTTGAGATAAGGTGGTCTGAGGGCTGGAGCCCCTCTGCTCTGGAGAGAGACTGGAAATGTTGGGGGTGCCCACCTGGAGAAGAGAAGGCTCCAGGGAGACCTGAGAGCCCCTTCCAGTGCCTAAAGAGGCTCCAGGAGAGCTGGAGAGGGACTGGGGACAAGGGTCTGGAGGGACAGGACAAGGGGGAATGGCTTCCCACTGCCAGAGGGTGGATCAGATGGGATATTGAGAAGAAATCCTTCCCTGTGAGAGTGGTGAGGTCCTGGCACAGGTTGGGCAGAGAAACTGTGGCTGCCTCATCCCTGGAAGTGTCCAAGGCCAGGTTGGATGGGTCTTGGAGCAACCTGGGTTAGTGGAAGGTGTCCCTGCCCATGGCAGGGGGATGGAATGAGATGAGCTTTAAAGTCTCTTCCCACCCAAAACATTCTGGGATTCTATGATAAGTTGGTTTTACATATGATGCTGAATGCAGCCAGAAAGTTTCCCCATTGGAGACATTCCCAGGAAACAGTAGATCCCATGTGTGTTCAAACCAGGCATGAAAAAACACCCCTTTCTTCTTTTTCTGGCATTTTTTTTAGTGTATCAGAGAAATGAATGGTGTTTGCTGAGACTTTGGCAAGCTTCAGCCTTTGGAGCAAAATCCACCACTACAGGAATGTGATAAGGAAACGGGTCAGGAGGCCTTGGGCAAACTTCTCTCATCGTTGTTAAATCACTGATTAGGGTGATGTTGTGTTGTAACAACTTGATTAGGGTTAAATCACTGATTAAATCATGGTGTGTCTGCTTCAGCACTGAGCAGCAAATAGGTCTTAATGAAGCTGCTGCAGGGCCAATAGGTCTAAGTTTTAGGGAAAAAAACCTACATATATTCATCTCCCACCAAACAAACAAAAAAAACCCCCTCATTAGGCAGTTACTGTTTTTTTTCATCTTCAGGATTTAAAATCATCATTACTTTCAACAAGGGTATGAAATGCAGATTTATTTAATAACCAAAGAGCTTGGCTTAGGGTAGGAGAGAAGTGTGCTCCTCCCTGAACCCAAAGGCTGTCCAGCTGGGCTGCCAGACATCCTTCAGGGAGTATCAACCCACGTTTTTCCTAATTCACCCCTTTCAGCCACTTCTAAACACTATAATTTTACCACCAAAGCAGCACTATAATATTTGCTCCTGAGGTTCTTTCACTCTTGGCTTTGTGCCCCTCTTTGAGCATCATCCCTGGAGGTGTTCAAGGCCAGGTTGGACGGGGCTTGGAGCAACCTGGTCTAGTGGAAGGAGTCCCTGCCCATGGGAGTTGGAACAAGAAGAGCATTAAGGTCCCTTCCAACTCAAGTCTTTCTATGATTCTCAGATCTCTACGACATGACTTTGCAGCTGACTTGAACAGTGTGACAACTCTCACAACGTCTGTGAAGTCTTGATGGGGATAAAAATGGTTATTCCATGTCTGCACTGGCTGCCAAAGTAACATACTCGCCCAGGGCAACTGGTAAACAGGATTTTATAAAGCCATAACCCTGCCTGATGAATTCTCACTGGAAGGGTTGGACACTGATGTAATCCTCACCTCTCCATGGGAGCTGGGACATCCTCACATCAAATCCTTACTCTCCAAGCATTCAGCGTCTGCCAGAGTCACCAAAGCATGCCTTGGACTGGCTGTTGGCTAATTCTGCTGGATTTAGGCTTGTCTGGTGGAAGCTGAGGGTTTGTTGACCAGATTTTTCTTTCCAGACAGAAAATGAGCCTTGCTGCCTACATTGAGCAAGAGGGTGACCAGGCTGCCCTGGCTGGTGGGGACTGCTACTCCTGATGTGGATAGGAGATAAGGAAAGCCAGCAACAGAGCGAAATCCAACACCCAGCCTGGATTTCCATCCATGCAGCAAGGCAGTGGAAACTGGAGACGGTCTTGGTGTCCTACACCCCCTGGGCAACCCTTTACTCTTTATGCTGCTGCTGCTGCTCATGAGGCTGTAGATCCTTGCTAGGTCTGGAGGATCCTGCCCCATCCTCCCCTCTGCTCCCTGCAAATCTGTGTGAACAGGGAACTCTGGTTCCCTGCAAATCTGTGCGAACAGGGAACTCTGGTTCCCTGCAAATCTGTGCGAACAGGGAACTCCGGTTACGCAACCCAGCCCAGGCTGCTCACGAGGGAGCCTGTGACTTCCCCAGGAGATGACTCAGGAATAGATGACATAAGCAAAAATCTTCTTCCCAGCCTTGCTGGGACAAATTTAGTCCAGGTCTGGATGAACAGCAAGATGGTGAGGGCAGAACCTGTTGGCCCTTGGCTGGGTGGGGGGAGGCAATGGCAAGGGTATTCTTTGCTCCTGCAAAGTTTATCTCCCTTTGCACAGTGACAAAATTGATCCTTAGCACCATCATAAGACAAAAATCCTAGTCTGAATTAAACATTAATAGTGTTTTCTCTATTTTCTATTAACAAGCCCTCCTTGGTTTGCTTGCTCCATCCATTGTGTCTTCCTGGGGTGTCTCCCCACCTCAGTCTTCAAGCAAACATGATCTGCTGAGCCCAAGTTGGTGCCCAAAGGTGGAAATGTTTTTATTCATGTGTGGCAGGTCAGAAGGGCTGATACCAAAACTCATCCTACATCTGGCTTGAGACACACTTTTGCAGCCTCACAGTCTGAATGTCACCACTTGGCTCTTCAGCGTGCCCAGACATCTCTCCCCTGCTCTCCCAGGAATTTTTGGCTGTGGTATTCCTGCAGCCAGAGGTGGAACTTTGTGTTTATCAGTCCCAAATGGATTTTTCCTCCATGATTCTGACAGATTTTTTTTATCTATGGGAACTTCTTCCATCTCTCTGTCCCTTGGCAAGGGCTCCTCTTTCTCATCTCCTCTGGCTGGGTCAGCTCCCCAGTACTGTCTCCCCACCAATGTGGGGCTGGTTGGGGCAGCTGCTCTGGACTCAGGTAGTCCAAGATGTTCCTCTCAGAAAACAACTTAACTCCAGGGCACCTTCCCCATGTGCTTTCCATACAAGTTGTTATAGAATCTTTTAGGTTGGAAAAACCCCCAAGACCAACCATCCCCCAGCACTGCCAGGGCCACCACTAACCATGTCCCCAAATGCCACATCTATATGGTTTTTAAATCCCTCCAGGGGTGAGGATTCCACCACTGTCCTGAGCAGCTCTGCCAGAGCTGTACAACTCTTTGCATGAAAAAAGTGTAACTTAAACCAACTTAAACCTCCTCTGGCACAACTTGAGGCCATTTCCCCTTGTCCTGTTCCCTGGGAGCAGAGCCCGACCCTCCCCTGGATCCATCAGGGAGGTGCAGAGCCAGAAGGTCCCCCCTGAGCCTCCTTTTCTCCAGGCTGAGCCCCCCCAGCTCCCTCAGCTCCTCCTGCTGCTCCAGCCCCTTCCCAGCTCCATTCCCTTCCCTGGACGTGCTCCAGCCCTTCAATGAATGTCCTTCTTGTCATGAGGGGCCCAAAACTGCCCCCAGGATCTGAGGTGGGGTCTCAGCAGTGCCAGCACAGGGGATGGTCCCTACCCTGCTCCTGCTGGACCCCGTGGCTGATAAACTGGGGACAACCGTAGAAACAGAACCAGGTCAGATTAGGAAATAAAGCCCCTCTCTGCAAGGGACAGTGAAGGTGTTCAAGGGACAGTCTGGCTCCAAAGACCTTACAGTCATGGCCAGGCTACTGGGAACTGGGAACCCCCTTGGAGCATCCTTGCTGCCCACGTTCTTGCCTTTATGAGTGGGATTTGGGAATTGAAACTTCTGAAACCACTGAATTCCATTAACAGCCCTAATCTGCCTTAATTTAACTTTGCACAGGGGTTCTGACGTGTAAGTAGGTTAACAGGTTTAATACTCCAGTTCATACCCTCTGGCACAGACCTATTTTCGGTATGGTTTCTGGCTGAACTCCAGAACTATGTATATCAGGATTTACACCTCCCTGCACCCCTCTTGCTGCTTTAAACCAAAACCTGACCTGCCTGTTTGCTGGTTGTGCTGGTCCCAGCTGGGAGCCAAGAGCACCAATGTGGCCTCTATCTCAGTGTTGGTGCTCTCAGGGACCATCAATGGCCAGATGTGCTCCTTGGTGGGATTGCACATGACTTACCTGCCCATTCACCAGTTGACTTGATGCTGTGGGGGCCACGGGGGGAGGGAGAAATTGGATGGTCCAGGGTGAGGATGGAGATGTTGTCTGGTGGAAATCCAGCTGTGCCTGTATTGAAACAAAACTCCTGAGTCAGTTTAGAAGCACTTCTCAGGCTGTCAGCCCTTCAGAGGTGTCACAGCATTAATTATAGAGACCCACACCCTTCTCACTTGCTCCTTCCCTTTGGATGCCATGTTTGCTCCCTGCTCTGCACCAGAGCACCTGGAATTTGGGTGGATTTCATGAGCAGGAGTGTGTGACTCCAGTTCTGCTCTGTGACAGATAAGTTGGTCACAGGTAGATACATCAAAAATCATTTAAAATGGCTTTTTGCCTGGCCATTGCATGGCACCCCTCCTGCTCCTGATGCAGCCCATGAAGTACCTCAGGAGCTCCAGGGATGGTGGGTGGTCACAGTGCCATCACTGCAGTGCCCTGCCCTGGGACCACCTGCCCTGGGACCACTTGCCCCGTGGCACTGAGACACCAGCTGGGCCCAGGTTCAGCTGCACCAACCTGTTCCATGGCTCAGGGAAGTGTCTGCATCAGGGGAGGAGCCCTTCATCCTCCCAAACCTGCTTTCCATTCCCCCAAACCTGCTTTCCATCCCCCCAAATCTGCTTTCCATTCCCCCAAACCTGCCTTCCTTCCCCCTGGTGTCTCACAAGGTGCATTCTCCTTTCTGTGTCTGTCAGCTCTGCCTTGCTGACTGGAGAGGGACAAGTCACCTCTAGTGAAGTCCCTTCAGCCCTGGGTGTGTGAATGTCCCTCTAACCATCTTTGTCCAGGTCAAAAGAGGCCTCGTGTGCTTTGGTGGTTTGCTCATGGGTGATGGTGGACACCTCAAACCCAAGGCATCCCTTCTGCACCTCCAGTGCAGGGCTGGGGCACCCTTGGGACCCTGGGCACAAGGGTCCCTGGCAGAAGTGACCACCTTCTTCCCTGGGAGGGTGGGCAGGCCCTGGCACAGGGTGCCCAGAGAACCTGTGGTTGCCCCATCCCTGGAAGTGTCCAGGACCAGGTTGGACGGGGCTTGGAGCACCCTGGGCTGGTGGGAGGTGTCCCTGCCCATGACACGGGGTTGGACAAGATGGCTTTTGAAGGTCCCTTCCAACCCAAACCATTCCATGGTTCTATGATATGTGAGGCACAAACAGAGCAGATGCCTCCAGAGGTTGGGGCTGTTCCACACTGTCTCAGCAGCGCTGCAGGGAGGGGTCTTGCTGTGAATCCCTTTTGGAGCTGGGGCTGAGAGGGTTTCTGGAAGTGCTGCACGTGCAGTGTTGGTGAGAATCTGGGGATGGTCTCTACAAAACCCAAAAATATGGTGAAGGGTCTGGAGGGGCCACTTGAGGAGTGGCTGAGTTTCACTTGGCTTGTTCAGTCTGGAGAAGAGGAAACTGAGGTCAGACCTCCTTGGGGTCTGCAGCTTCCTCAGGAGGGGCAGCTCCAATCTCTGCTCTGTGGGGACCAGGGACAGCATCCGGGGAATGGCTGGAGTTGTGTCGAGGCAGGGTTAGAGTGGATCTCAGGAGAAGGTTCTTCCCCCAGAGGGTGGTGGGCACTGAGCAGGCTCCCCAGGGCAGTGGGCACAGTCCCAAGGCTGCCAGAGCTCCAGGAGGGTTTGGACAATAGGACAGGGACAGGGTGGGATTGTTGGAGTGTCTGTGCAGGGCCAGGAGTTGGATCTCTGGGAGCTGGTACCCAGGCCAGGATCCTGCAGCCTCTGCAGCATCACCCACCCCTCCCTCCCCTTCTCTGTGCCCAGGGAGAAAGGAAAGGGAAGAACATATTCCTGACCTTTAAACCCCACTTTGCAAAGCTTCCAGAAGTTCTTTCCACCACCTGCTTTTTACAGGCTCAGTTCAATTTTGGGTTAACCAGGGCTGGGTATTTAACTGGCCCAAGTCACCAGTTGGTGTGGGAAGAAGCACAGCCCTCCCAGGGCAGGGATGGAGGGGAAGGGAAGGGAAGGAGAGAGCTGGGCAGGGTGGTGCCAGTGCTGAACTCAAACACTGCCCATGTGTCTGGGAAAGCAAGAGATCTGCACTTTATTCCTTCCCCAAGTGCTCCAGTGGGACTGTTTGCATGCTTTGAGAGTAGTGTTCAGCCTGCCCCAAAATGTAAGTTTTAGTCAATGAACTACTCATCTGGAAATGTTCTTCCCAGCTTTACCCTGGCAGTGCTTTGTTTGTTGTGTTCATAAAACCGTGTTCTATCCTAACCCCCCCATTCCCTCTCCTCACTTCATTTACAAAGGAGCAAAGCAGAGATGCTTTGTCTCTGCACCATCTAAAATATACATTAGTCCTTCCACATGGGACAGGCCAGCCATTTTACTGGTCAAATAACCTGGCTTCAGGATAATATTGCCAACTTTCCTGTGGGAGAAGATCCTCACTCCATTCATTTTTAAACACCCCGTGTAAATTAAGACCTTGGTATTTTCTAAAGCCCCTCACTTCCCTGCCTCATCATTCATAAGCTTCTAATCCCTTTAATCTTCTTAGACAGGAGACGTTCAGGCAGCAGGGAGCTTTGTAAAGGTGTGGGGATCTCACAGAATTCCTGTGTAATGCCCTCCTGCTCCGTGCTGCGGGTCACTCTGCGGTGACACCTTACCCGGCTGCGGGAGGGAGATCAGGGGAGGGCAGTGCCCGGGCTCTGGGATAATCATCCCATAAGCTGAAAGCTGGTTAAGAAGAAAGGGATCTCTTGCTAAACCCTTTCCCACCTTCTGGGAGTTTCGCCCATCTCCACCACAGCATGTTTGGGGTGGCCCATCCTGTCCTTCACTGAACAGCACCAGCAGGGGACAGGGACAGGGGCAGGGACAGGGACAGGGGCAGGGACAGGGACAGGGGCAGGGACAGCAACAGGGACAGGGGCAGGGACAGGGACAGTGCTGCTGTGCTGCCCTTGGCAGAGGACAGACTCCAGGTGACAAGCTCAAGGCACAATCTATACAGAGCATCAGGGTGGCCGACTTTGAGCTTGGCTGCAGTTTTTGTATCTGGACCTATTTAATGGTGGTGTTTGCCCATTTCCTCCTCATTCAGCTGCCTTTCATCTCCCACAGGCTTAGACTGATCCATTAAATAGAGTGAGCAGTGCAATTTCCAAGGGTGTTTTGTTGCCCAGATGGACAACTCCCTCAAAAGGGTAGAGCTGAAATGTGATGGTGGCATGCATTGTCTCATCCATGGCTTGGTCGTGTGGCTGCTGTTCAGGAGTTCTGGTAGTTCTCCACAGCAAACTGAAGAACTTTCCCCAGGTTCTGTTTCCCAAAAGCAGGTGCCTCACTGGTGGGACCATCTGGGTGCTGCTGGGTGGGCCCTTCCCTCTTCACCCAAGTGTTGACCCAGGTTGATGTTTTATTGTGTTTTGTTGATTGTTTCATAGTGAAAACATGTGCCCTAAGTCAAACATCTTAAAGGAGTCATCTAAGATCATTGACATTATTATGACCTCTGTAAACCCAGCCTGGGATCTTACTGTCAAATGATCTCCCTTGACTTGACAAGATGTATGTGAGGTGGCATTAGTGGTCTCACAGATTTTGTCTGCAGCAGATACCACTGTCATCACTTGCATGTTCAGGTGATTCACAGCCATGAGCAAATCTCCAGGAGTGTACCTTGAACCCAAAAAGCAGCTCATGTGGTCTGTGGCACAGGGAAGTTATAGATCCTAGTGAAAGAAAGAGCTCTTCTGCCAGACTTCCCATGGAAGATGCTCCCTTGGGTGCTCCAAAGGGTGAGGTTTCCACCTCCTTACATGAAGGATGATCATCACCCTTCATGCAGAGCCCTCCCAGTATCAGCTGTCCTTCCAAACTGGCAGCCAGACACAGAGTCAAAACATTTGTGAGCCACGGAGAGGAGGAATTAATAACTTTGGAGGAGGTGACTGCAGTGGTCTTTCCTCCTCTCCACTCAGCAGTGAGAGGTCATGTGGGCAGGGGGTGCTGTGGGAAATGCTCTGCAAAGCCAGGAAGGTGAACACAACTGCTGGGAATTGTTCCTTTGGCAAACAGAGGTTTTGTTTGTGCTAAAGGTGACGTGGTGCCCCCTGAGCTGCAGGTAGCAGAAAGCAAGGCAGCTCTTTCTCTCCCTCACATCTCTGGTCCATCCCAACGCTCCCCTGGGAGCTGCAGGATGTACCCATGGGTGGCACATCCTCAGCCAGGGGGTCTCTCTGAGGGACCTGTTCCCTCAGGGCACATTGAGGCAGACCCCTGAGGGCCAACACATTCAGGAGGGAATGAAGAGTCTTCTGAACCCACCCAGCCTCTTCCAGAAACCCAGAGGTTTCTCCAAGCTCCTGGGGATCATCTGCCTCATACCCACTGAAGAAGAGAATTCTTGCCAACCCCATGAACTCAGCAGCTTGTCTTTCCTTCCCTTACCCTCTTCCCTAGTTTGCTGTTTAAAAAAATGAGCATTTTTTAAATAAACAATCACTCTTTTCTCTTTATTCTTGCCATGTCTGAGGGACATGGTTTAGTGGTGGACTTGTCAGTGCTGGGCTAATGATTGGACTCGATGATCTTAGAGGGCTTTTCCAAGCCAAATAATTCTGAGATCTTAAGATTCTAAGGTGTTTGGGGTACCTTTGCTGTTCTCCACTGCAGAGGCATGGTGGGAGCTGTGGATTGCAAATTCAAACAGGTTTCCCAGTATCACCTGGTACCAGGAGGAGGTGCTGGGAACCAGTGGGTTCCCAGGACAGTCATTAAATGGGAGTGCCAAGTGCTGTCCCGTTGCCATTCCAAAGCACCAAGCAGCTATCACTGTGACCTAACAAAATTAAAGTCTTGTGGGTGGAGAGGGTTAAGAAAACACTTAAAAATGGGATTTTCTTGATTCCTCTGTCTCTGGTGTTGGTCTTGTGCAGTAGTGAGTTCCTCAGCAATAACCACGTGCTGGAGAGGTGTTGGCATGTCTGACTCCTCTCTAAAATATAAATGCATAAAATTATAAAACCTCCTTGCCTTTCCCAGAACCAGACTCTCAGCAGAGCATTCGGGGTGCCCCAAGGGGTTTTGGTGCCCTGCCTGGGGCTGCAGCAGTGTATGTGTTTCCAAGCACACCCAGCACCCTGGCACAGCGGGAGATGAGGGAGGGAATGGCTGAAACCCCAGCACAGTGAACCACAGCGTGTCATAAACCACCTGAAATCCCCCATTCAACTTCCTCAGCTCCAGTTCCTCAGGGAGCCAGTACCAGGAGCCCCCTCGGTGGCTTTGGTGAGGGGGGACAGGAGGACACAGCTCACAGCAACTCATTGAGCACCTGCACATGAGCACCCACAGAGGAACCACGGGTGGGTGGGTTGCTCAGGGTTTCTCCATGAGGGCCAGCAGCATTTTCCCTCTGGGGTTCCTCATCCATCACCCTGGACATCTGAGAGCTGAGGCCAAGCCTTCAGCGTGTGTGGAAGACACAGGGTGAGCTCTGGAGCAGGAGCATCGTGGTGTCTGCATCCCTGGGGGAGGAAATGCCAGAGCCAAGCTCACCCAAGCGGGGCAGGGGGAGCTCAAGGTTATGAAAATGAAATCATTCTTCTGCTGCTGCTTTTCCAATGACTGCTACTGTTAAAATGAGTAATTGTGGAGCAGCCCTTCCCAGACAGGTCTCTTCCTGCTCACAGCTCCTGGTGGCAGTCGGGGATGCCCTGCACAGCCAGGAAAGTGAAGAGAGCAGAAAGGCACACTGCCCTGGGTGAGTCCCCAAAGGTCTGGGGGTCAGTGGTGGTGGCCACAGTCCCGGTGTTACTGAGAGAAGATCAGTGTTGATGGGGTTAAACAGGATGGAATGGGGGAACAGGATAAATGTTTCCTGCTTCCCGTGCATGGTCAGCGAGGGTGGATGAAGGATAATGAGCCTGAGTGTGTCAGGCACACCCAGGGGACCCAAAGGCTGTTCTTTGTCACCTCTGCTGGTGTGACAGGCAGTGGTGAGGTGTTGGCCACTGCCACAGGCAGCACACAGAGCTCCTGGCAGGGCGGTCTGGTCCATCGTGGCAGCACCACGACTGCAGTGCCACATCCCTGCTCTGGAGTGGCTCTCCAAGGACCCCTCAGTGGGCTCTGGTGGAGGAAAGCTTGGAGAGAAGCTCATCTCAAAGGGTTCAGTGGCACACTTTGTTGCCTGGGAAAGCAGGGTTTGCCACTGGGAATGCTCCCTCCACCAGGCCCAGCTAATTAAAGCCCAACAAGCAGTAAATGTCCATGGGCCATTACTCCTCTCACAGAGCAGGCTGAGTGTGTGATGAGGGCCAAATTGCCATTTAATGGGATCTAATTGATTTTATTAGCTGCTGTGTTATCAAGAAGCTCTATGGTGTCCCCTGACATCACCCAGGCAGGTTGACACGTGGTGTGTGCCCTTCCCCACTGGTGGCAGAGCACTGGGAGACAATGGTGGGCACCAGCTTGGCCTGTAACCCCCACACTGGGGCTGGTCCCTGGGCAGGGATTAGGGAGAAGATGGGAGACGATGCTGCAGGGGCCTGGAGAGCTTCTACCTTCCTGCCATGACCCAGGGCCCGTAGCCTGGCGTTCCCTGGGGTGTTTGGGAGCCTGCTGTGAGTGGGAGCAGAAGGGGTGCCTGCCTGGTTCAGAGAAGCTGCTCAGCATCCCATGGGAAGGGCAAGGTGAGGAATTCAGGGTGCCCACGGAGCCAGGCAGTGCTTGGTGCCAGCAGTGGCCCCTGCCCTGGCAGGAAGATCTGACTTTAGGTGGCTGCCTCCATCAGGGTGGTCCATGGGGAGCAACCCCCATCCCAGGGCAGAGCCCACAGGCCATGGCAGCACTGCTGGCTGGGCTGAGAAGGTGCCCTGGTCCTGCTGCCCAGGCAGAGCTCTGGGACCAGGGACACCACCTGCTGCTCTCCTGGCAAACAGGAGCTCTCTGTGCTTCCTCCTCCTCCTCCTCCTCAGGATGGGGGATGCTGGTCATGTCCCCTGGCCCCAGCCCTCACTCCTGCAGCCCTTCAGCCCTGTCTCCTGTTGGGGAGCAGGGAGATGCTCCCCCTCCCCAGGGCCAGGGCTTCATTAACATAGCTAAAGCCCCATGCAAAGTGTGTGCTGTGCCTGAGCCCTCAGCCTGGTGCTGAGTGACCCCTCCAGCTCTGCCTGAGGCTCCCAGCAGCTGGGAGGGTATTTCTGTTGCTTTTTGTGTACAGATTCCGTGGGTCCCTGATAATTGGAATGTGGCAGCTCCTCACACGGAACAGATGAGACGGCCCTGGAGGGGATTTGTCACTGCTTCACTCCCCTGCAGCAAGAAGGGCTCATAAGTCACAGCTGACAAATCTTTTAATGACTTTTAAACTTCATTTACAGAAAAGAATGACCATAATCAACAAGCAGTGATGGGCTACTACTCTTGCTGTGCTATTTGAAAGGGGGTCCGTGTCTTCAGCCCCTTGCATGGGAGCCACAAGGAGTGGTGTCGCAGAGAAGGGGCTGGCAGGGTGTGAAGGGATGAGAACAGGGAGTGCTGAGGCCATCCTGAGCCATCCCACATCCTCGTGGCATGCACGACTGGCAGGATGATCCTGATGGAGGATGAGAGCACAGATGACGTTCCCTCATGCCCGGCTTTGGCGCAGAGCCCGCTGACGTGGGTGGGAAATCCCAGGGCATGGGTGTCAGGGTGGCACAGCACCCTGGGGCAGCTGTGCCCCCCCAAAGCCAGGCTTCCCCTTAGGCCTGGCATCCCCCAGAGCTGGGGGGGCACAGACCCATGGGTGGGGAGCACAGGGCTTGTTTTGCAGGAGGAAAAGGATTTGCTGCCAGCACGGGTCTCGCTGTAGTTGGCACGTCGAGCAGCTCAGCTGCTTTCCAGGTCTCCCTCTCCCATCCCTGCAAGCTGCATCCCATCTGAGACGCTTTGCTTGGGGAGAGGGAGCCTCCCCAGCCTCTGTGGAGCCTCAGAGGTGGCACTCAGACAACCAAACCTTAACAAATCCCACCACAAGTGGAGTGGGAGCCCACATCCCAGAAACTGTGCAGGCTTTTGTGTCTTAATCATTTATGCCATTCTGTGTATTGAATGTGTCTGAAATAATTCTGAAAGGCAAAAAGCTGATAATTAGAGGAAAGGAGGATGCCAAAGCCCTCAGCTGGTAAAGAACTGAGGGTTGGTGTGCCAAGGACCTGCAGCTTCCTCTTGCCTGTGCCCCCTGGTGCTCCTCATCCCACGTCCTGCTCCCACTGCCACCAGCTCCATCCCTGGGAGTGAGTGTCAGGTTTTGGTGGCACCCATGACATGAAATCCTTTAGCAAGTGAGAGGACAATCAGGTGGTTTGGAAAGCATGGGCAAGCATTTTGGAGGAGCAGTGTGGTCTGGGTCCCAGGGACTGTCACAGTATCCCCAGCTCAGGGCTCTGCTGAGTCTCCTGGCATTGGGAGCTTTGCTAAAATCCCCAGGGCAGGAAGCATTTGGTGATCGGGAGGTCCCTGATTTCTGCCTGGTCACTCAGAAGAACCAGCCACAGCCCCCATGGCTTGCAGGAGGCAGGGCTGGCCCCCACCCAGGACCAGTTTGGCTGGGAACAGCAGCACTGGTGTGTTAAAGAAGCCGTGGCATCACGATGCAGGCTGCCTGGAAGAGGAGGTTAATGGTTGGACTTGTTGATTTGAGAGGTCTTTTCCAACCTCAGTGATTCTGGGATGCTTTGAGGCGGCAGCAGAGCTCAGTGGGAATGGCATCAGCAGAGCTCCATCTGCAGCAGCACCTCTGTGGGAGCTGGGTGGCCCTGGCAGGGGGTTAAATCAACTGGGGGTGGGATGGCAGCATGAAATGGGGTTCCCCCTGGAGCCCAGATGGTCCCTCTAGTCCAGTGCTGCCCTGTGGTAAGAGATCCATGTGTCCTTCCCACAGGAACGTGCCTCGTGCCCTGGGAAGGGTGGGACATGGCCCAACACTGGAGCCAGGAGGGCTCTTGGCCATGGCCAGAGGGGTTTGGAGGAGGAGGAGAGCACTGGGCTTGTGGCCTGGGACACGAGGCTCTTCTGTGGCCACACTGGGAGGGAGCCCTGCCCTCCCACCCCTCCATGTCCCCCTGCCCTCCCACCCCTCATGTCCCCCTGCCACGTGCAGGAGATGCTGAAAGCAGCAGCCACGGTGCCAGTTCATTAACAGCTGAGAAAGTTCCCAGAAACTTCATTTCTTTCCCCTCATAAATAAATCATTTTGCTGTTAAAACAACAATTGGGCTGGTGGGGGGGTTGTTCATTAGGGAACATCAAGTCCCTGGGTGGCTGATGAGGACCTGTCTCCACTGGGTACAGGGGGAGAGGGGCATGGAATCACTGTGTTTTCCTGTTAGGCTGTGAGTGATAAAGAGTAATTCTCCAAAAATTAGTCATAGCCAGCCATTAATGAGCATCTCAGTAACACGCTAATGAGCTGGCTTCAGATGCCTGTAAAAGAAGCCTTTAATTAGATTAATACGTGTAGCATTGTCCATCACCTGTAAGTAATGATCAGATTTTGCACCAGTGGGATTACAGGTGACATTCTATTTAATTGTTGTTTCCTTTTCATTTCCTTCCTTTCTTTTTTTTTCTTTTAAATATTCTTGGCTCCAAAGGATTTTGTTTCTGTTCTCAAACATAACCTAAATGTTATCCATGGAATTCTGCATCTGAAAGGGCTGCCAGACGGGGCTTATCTGATTCAATTGACCTTTAAAATTTATTTTGCTGCTGTCAAAAAGAATGTTGGTCTGTTCACGAGAGATTTCAGAGGCGATTGGAAGCAGAGGCTCCTGAAAACTCCACTTGTTGCATATTCTGCATTCACAGGAGGATCCCAGTTGGGGTGGGCTTTTAGGAGAAAAGTGCCTTAATTAAAACACATTTTTGTGGAAAAGCAGAGTGCAGAATAGTTCAGTGTGAATGGGCAGACTGTGTTCCAATGGACAGTCAAGGAAGTGTCGAGGAGCTCCTTCTCCCAGGGTGAGACCCAGGGAGTTTATCCATGTAGGAAGACAATGCCTTCATTTTTGCTGCTGGCTCAGTACTGGCAGTGGGATTTTGTTTTGGCCTCATGTCCTGCCAGGACTGCCATGTTTTAAATGCAGTTTTGATGGCATGGAAGTGGAGACACAGCTTTAACCCACCAAGGCTGATACCTGCCCGAGCATCCTCATGAGGGGCCGACAGACATCCTGGTTTTCAAAGGAATGAGCTCCCAACTGCAGGACAGGATGGAGGCTCAGGGGCACTTGGGATGCTCCTCACTGTCCTCTTGCTCTGCTGGTGGGACAGTGTGGGTCTGATGTGGCCCAAAGAGAGACTTTGGCCTTACCAAGCAGATGGACATGGTGGACTCCCCATCCCTGGAAGTGTCCAAGGCCGGGTTGGACGGGGCTTGGAGCACCCTGGGCTGGTGGGAGGTGTCCCTGCCCATGGGAGGGAGACTCAAAAAGATGATCTTTAAGGTCCCTTCCAACTCAAACCATTGTGTGGTTTTATGAACTTAAAGACAAAGTCAGGACTTCACTTATTTGTAGGGATTTGGCAGTTGCCTCTTGTATTGCTGCCAAACATCCTTCCCTTCCCACCCAGCTCAACCTCTCCCAGTCCCCATCCTGCAGTTTTGTGCCTTGAATCCTCTTCAAAGGAAGGATCCAGTGCAGTCCAGTGACTCCGAAGAAAAAGCCCAGACAAGCCCCCATGCTGATGAGTTGGCCTTTTCCCCCATTGGCTCCAGGAGGACACATCAGACAGGCCATTTGCCCTCTCCTGGCCCTCTGTTCCCACCAGCATCATCCACATTCTGGTGGCAGCATTAAACTGGAAGGTGCCCCTGCCAATGGCAGGGCGTTGGAACAAATCAGTCTTTAAAGGTCCCTTCCAACACAAAGCCTTCCAGGATTCTTTGGGATCAAACATCACCTCCTGAGGGGATGGAGATGAGCAGCTCTAGCACGACCCCACACTTGTGCTGTGCAGCCCCAAATGTTTGCAGACAGGGTGAGGAGCAGGGCTGCTCTGGGGGCTGCCTGCATGGCTCTCAGTGGCCAGCTCTAGGTCATCCCTTTATCACACTCATTAGGAAGGATTTAAGGCTCTAATGAATAGATTTTTAAGCTTCTACGGCCATGAATAATATGTTGGACAGATGGTAACGAGCCACAGCTATAAATTCTGTGCTGACCTGATAGACTTTGTGACCATTGTACCTTTAACAGCTGATTAAATACTTGTTAAAACAGCTATTGATTATTTATGGCTGCTTTTTGAAGGATTTCAGTTGCACTGAAATTGAAACCAGAGCCAGGTTTTCAAAGGATTGGCAGGATTTCTCCAGTTCAAAATTACTTGTTTCAATTAAAAATTAAAAAAAGGAGGCTCTGCACAGCAAGGTGGAGAGCTGAGGGAAGACTGGGAGGGAGCTTATTCTGTGCACTCAGAGTCCACCCATTGGGGCAGGAGCACCCTCCATCACCCAGGAGAGAATCCAGCCAGGAGAGAATCCCAGCCAGGAGGGAATCCCAACCAGGAGGGAATCCCAGCCAGGAGAGAATCCCAACCAGGAGGGAATCCCAACCAGGAGAGAATCCCAACCAGGAGAGAATCCCAACCAGGAGGGAATCCCAGCCAGGAGGGAATCCCAACCAGGAGAGAATCCCAACCAGGAGAGAATCCCAGCCAGGAGAGAATCCCAACCAGGAGGGAATCCCAACCAGGAGAGAATCCCAACCAGGAGGGAATCCCAGCCAGGAGGGAATCCCAGCTCTTTGGAGATAGCCCTCAAGAGCAGGGAGGTCAGGGGATCTCTACTGTGAACACAGGGGCAGCAGCAGCAGCATCCCCTCCCTGCAGGTCCTGGTGCCCCAGCTGAGGTGACATCAGCCCATGTGCCAGAGCTACTCCTGAAGGGGATGCACCCATGGGAAAGCTGCCTGTGGAGTGACTCAGGATGGATCAGGGGGCCAGAGCCACCCCCTCCTGTAAGCCCAGCTGCCACGAGCTCCTGCTGCCAGGCTGGATTATTTGCTGACGTGCTGCAGCAAATGTGCCTTAGTGAGCCAGACCTGGCTGCTTGCTCTCCCTCCTGCCCCAGGGCTTTGCTTTGCCCTCCACACAGCCTGAGTGCCTGGGATGGCACAGCCTCCCCCTGCCCAGGGGGAAGGGGAACAGGGTGGGCAGCAGATCCCCCTTCACTCACCCAAAACCAGAGCTGGGTGGAGCAGACACTGAGCTCAGGTTATAGACAGGGCTGGGAGTCCCAGTTCCTCAGGGGTTTCCAGGTGCCTGCAAAGGCAGCAATGGCTGGGTGTTCTCCCCTGAGCAGGAGGTGCAGAGGTATCACCTCCTCGTCCTTACAGAGCTGTGACAGCAATGGTGTCTCCCTGCAGGTCAGCTGTTAACAGGATTTCCTTCTTCCCAGGAAAACGCAGGGTGGGAACTGGGCTCAGACCTCTGCACTGACTGGGGGTCAGGGATTGCCACCACAAAGCCTGAGCCAGGACAGATCTGGGCTTAGCCAGGTGGGATGCTAATGGCCTCAAGTAGTCCCAGGAAAGGTTTAAATTGGATGTTAGGAAAAAAATTCCTCATGGAAAGGATTGTCAAGCATTGGGACAGGCTGCCCAGGGCAGTGGTAGAGTCACCAACCCTGGGAGTGTCCTAATGGCACTTGGGACATGGTTTAGTGGTGCTGGGCTGATGGTTGGGTTTGATGTTCTAGAGGTCTTTTGCAACCTCGATGATTCGAGGTGGAGCCCTGGGAAGTGTTTGGAAAAATTCACAGCCCCTGCACAAGAACCCCTGGTCTGATGGGACAGGGGACAGCCCACAATAGCACTCGGGAAGCCTAAGGATCCACTCCCTCTGCAGGGAAAGGATCCTCCCTTACTGGGATGTGCTTGGTTGCACTTCAGAGGGGGAACAAGATTTGCAGAGACCCCAGAGCTCCTCAGCCAGCTAGTCTGGCTCCTGCTGAGCTCAGCTCCAGCTCTCAGCATAGCACAGATTTCCCCAGAAGACAGCCCTGGTCCTGCAGAACAAGTCTAATAATTGTGACATCTTTGTCTATCCCCTTTCTTTAATAACTTCCTGGGCCTTTAACATTCATGTTTGGTAGAATCGAAGCTCTTTTCCCCAGAAAAGCCAAGAACTGCTTTCCTTCCAGTTAATTCCCTTTATTGAAGCCCAGCAGTGAGCAGGGTCCTCCCGCTCTCCGGGAGGAAGGCTGAGCCCTCCGGCTCTCTGGGCAGGACTTGGGGACTCAGAAGTTATTAAAAACATTGCAGGGTTTGTGTTGGTTATTAAACTAACACTTCAGAGCCCGGCTCTGGTGTCTGGGGACTCACCAGCAAATTACTGGGGGCTCTCTGGGGAGGAGTGATTGGCACTGGAGCTGGCAGGGCTCCTGTGCTGTCGATGCTGCTGTGCAGTGCCAGCAGGGGGGTCCCTCTCTCTTGTAGCTGGCCACGTTTCTTTTTAAAATTGCCCTTTTTTTGGCTAAAAGGACTGTTTTAGTCAGAACAGGTTGTCCAGGGAAACTGTGGCTGCCCCATCCCTGGAAGTGTTCAAGAACAGGGCTTGGAGGAACCTGGTCTAGTGGAAGGTGTCGCTGCCCACGACAGGGAGCTTGGATTGAGATGAACTTTAAGGTCCCTTCCAATCCAAACCATTCCATGGTTCTGTGATTCTTCTAACTCCTCAGAGCTAAGCAGTTTGCTGGTCCTTTTTCCAACACCCCAAATGCTGGATTTTCCCCAAAGCTGGCAGGGAGCAGGTTTGTCCAGAGGGCCCCACAGGGTGTCTGTGTTTGCCATCTGGGTCCCAGTGGAAAGCCACCAAGTTGGACAGACGTGTCACTGGGTGGAGATGGGGACAGGATGTAGAACCACATCTCCCCTCCCATGAAGGAGCACTGTGAGAGGAGACCAGCCTGTCACACACACAAAGAGCTTCCTGCAGGAGATGGGGACTCCAAGGGTTTCCTTTACCTTCTTCCTTGACAGTTCATCCCTCAGATGATCCCCTGGGGTTTGCAGCCACCTGGCTCCCAAGTGACCAGCTGATCTGGGAAGGAAGGCACTGAGGGCAGGAGGGAGCAGCTTATGGAGCACACCAGTGCTGCCCTTGGGCTGTTCCCTGTGCTGAGGGACTCCTGAATGTTGGCAGCAGCAGGGACAGGGTGTGACATTGTTTTCAGACGATCTGTCCTAGGAAATGAGAAGCAGTGGCAGGGAGAGGACTTTGCTGGCATCCACCCATCCATGCTGAGTGCTCCAGCATGGGAATGGGGGCATGTGCAGGTGGGCACAGCCTGTCCTCAGGTGTGGGAGCTCAGTGGCACCTTGGAGTGTTCCTCACCCCTCTAAGAAATGGCCCAGGGCATCCTGGACTTTCCAGGGTGCAAAGCTCAGTGAATCCCGTGTTGTGCTTTCTTCTTCCCTGGCGGTGACACAGCTTATGCAGGGCATAGCAGAGGGGTGAATCCCTAGAGAATCCCGGGTAAATCCCAGGATCTGGGGGTCTGTGGAGGTTCAGGTTGCAGGGTGATGGTCAGAGCATGTTGGAGAGCCCAGCGTGGGAGCAGATGGATGTGCTCCTGGGGTCATCATGATGCAGAGCTCTTGGGGTCTCTCCCTGTGCAGAGGGAGATGGGACAGGCAGGGAGGGAAGGAAGAAACAAGGGAAAAAGGAAGAGTAGGTTTTGGTTGGGTAGTAGGAAAAATTCTTCCCTGGGAGGGTGGGCAGGCCCTGGCACAGGGTGCCCAGAGAAGCTGTGGCTGCCCCTGGATCCCTGGGAGTGTCCAAGGCCAGGTTGGACAGGGCTTGGAGTAACCTGGGCTGGTGGAAGGTGTCCCTGCCCATGGCAGAGAGGTGGGACAGGATGATTCTATAAAGTCCCTTCCAACCCAAACCATTCTGGCTCTCTAGGAAGGAAGGAACCAACCAACCAACCAGTCAGCTCACTCCTGGCAATCTCATCCCTAAGTCTCCTTATGTGTTTGGGGAATTTGGGAGCAGGAAGTGTCAGTGTGATATATCTGTGGCCTTTGATGAAGCTGCTGACACCCCCCCCTCCACCCCAGACCTCTCCTGTCTGGGCCTCAGCTTCCCTTGCAGAAAACGGGGATAATCCTGGTGCTCTGTTCCTTGCTGTTCTTTGGGATCCTACAGATAAAGACCCCCTTTGTGCATTCATTTATTCATGTCCAAGTGTCATTCCGCGTTGCCTTTTGTCTTGTTCTCTTTTCCAACTCAAGTCCATCTTGTTGTGGGTTGGGGGATGACAGGTGAAATAAGAGCTGTGGAAGTGCATCTGCTGGTGGCAGGGATGGTTACTAGAATATTCCTCTGCTCCCAGGAATCCATGTCTCTGCTGTGTGATTCCAACCAGACACATCACCAAGATGCTCTGCTCTCACTCAGGCCCTCTGGTTTTTCTGGCACATCAAAGCTCTGGTGGCTGGAGAGGACACTGCTCCACAGCTGGAGAGCTGTGCAGTGCCCCATGGAAGGGACACCAAGGCACCGTGGTGGTGGCTGTGCTGGATTCCATCTGGACACAACCCAGATTGCTATGCTGGAATGCAGGGAGGGGGAGTATGGAATGGTAACAGCACTGATTAAAATGTCCTTCTCCTGTTCTTACAGTGAGGGGGCCAGTAAGTGCTGTAAACTGACTATTGTGTGCAAGAAGAAACAGGACTGGGTGGGACAGAGGAGACAAGGGAGCCTCTTTCCTCCAGGGAGTGCTGGCCTTGCCCGAGCAGCAGAAGGGCTTTGCACAGGCTGTTTGACCACGCAGTGCCCAGGGGTCTGTAAAGTGCAAAGTGAGCCTTGAGCAGGCACTTGGTGGACGGGGGACAGCAGTGCTGGTGCCCCAGAGCTCAGAGCAGTGCTGTGCTGGAAGCCCAGGGTGCCAGCTCGCCCACCTCAGCCTTGCCAGCTCTCTGTGCCACGTCCCTGGCCCCTGGCTGGGCAGGGACAGCAGTGTGTGGGCAGATGGCCCTGGGAGAGCCTCCCATCTGCAGAGGCACCGGGTCCCCACGGGCTCCCTCCCGAGCCCTTCCCAGCAGCACAGCCCTCTCCTTGCCTGACCTTGGCTTTGCCATCTGGTGGCCCCGTCCCTTGGCTCATCAACCCCAGGCACGGCTCCTGCACAGACCTGCCGTGTCCTCGGATGGCCCCGGAGCCACCAGGGCTCCCAAGGAAGGGCTGTGCCCAGGGAGGTGGGTGCTGAGCTCCCCACCCCGTCAGCGAGGGGTCACAGTGAGGGGTGAAAGTGGCTTCTCTCATCTCCAGCATCTGCAGCTGCAGGCTGGGATCGCTGGGACTCGGCATCCCAATGGGAGGAGAGGACACAGCACAGGGAAGGAGCACAGCACGTGCTGGTCCAGCTGCAGGGAGCGTGTGGGAAGGTCACAAGAGCCAGGCAAGGAGGTGGGGATGGGCAGCAGGGAGCTGGAGAGGTGCAGGTTCCCCCACACCCCTCACCTCCATGGCAGCCACGGTGTCACCTTGGGAGATGCCTCAGGAGATTTCCTTCTCTGAGTGAAGACCCATCTGGTACCTCCGTGCCCACCTGAGAAACACCTCACCTTCCTCCAGGTCTTCAATTTTTCAAGCAAACCTACCCAGTGAAGGGTCCATTGACAGCTGCAGAGCTGGCTCATGTTGCACCCTCTGAGAGGGGACAGCCCACCAGATTTGGGGGAAAACACACCTTTATATCCCCATCCCCCACCTGCATCCTACCTGAATCCTCCAGCCAGCCTGTTCTGTGGCATGCACAGAGGCATCTTAGCCCACACCCCTCCTACAGAGGCTTAAGGAGCTCAGCCCCTGATGTAACTGGGGTTTGCAGCTGCAAACAGCTGGTCAGAGCTCCAGGCTGTTGTGAATAACACCCAGCTGGGCTCAGCAGTCCTTGGGAAGGGTTGGTAGCAGCAGTAAAGCTCTTCATTAATGGGGTGTGGAGGCAGAGCCAGGGGTGTTTTTGGTTTGATTCTGAGGAAGAGAACATTCCTCCTGCCTGCAGATGGGTCACACCTGGAAATGCTGGGGCCAGATTTGACCAACCCACTCACTTTCTGTGGCAGCGTGTGGCCATGATGTGGCTGGTGTCTGCCCTAACTTCAAGAAGGCTTTTGACATGGTCTGCTGCAGCATCCTGGCATCCTGATGGAATCCAAGCCTGAATGGGGGGCTCCCAGAGCAGTGCAAGCTGGGTGTTGGGCTCCAAGGGCAGGGAGGAGGGCTTGTAGTCTGCCCAGAGGGCAATTGCAAGGGTTGTTCCTCAGGAAACTGGGAGTGGGGGAGAGGAAGGCCATGGGTACGTAGCAAAGTGGGTTGGAGACTTGCACAGACTCAGCAGATAAGCAAGGATGCCAAAGTGGGGGGGCATCATATAGGGGGAGGCAGCCAGGAGGGGACAAGGATGTCCCTGATCCACTGAGGATGTGGCATGGCCCAGGGTGGGTGAAAGAGCTGCCAGGGCAGGCCTGCTCTGAAACAAAAGCTCCAGGAACTGGAAGCTCTGGGAGTCACCAAGTAAAGCCACGTGCTGAAGTCTCTGTGGTGTGACATCTCTGAGTCCCCAGGGCAGGGACAGCCAGGGCTTCACAGCAGCTCTGACCCATCCTTGGGGTAGCAGGACCAGCCATGGCTACCTGGCTGCAGGCACCCCACACATGTGCAGGCTCTCTGAACCTCCCACACAGCCAGTCCCAGCACATTTAGGATGGAGATTCCCTGGGGTCTGGCCATGCCAGAGCAGCCTCCAGCTGGGATTTCTGTGGACTGAGTCCTTGAGGCTCAAGCTGGGAACCCAGAGTGAAGAAACTGCTGGAAAACCCCTCCTTTTCTCTCCATCTGCACCAGGAATGACAATTTCCCTTGTGAATCTCTTCTGAAGACCATTAAACAAGGGTTGCTTTACGGTTTGGAAGTTGGATGGACCTGAAGAGGTTGGGCACCACTTGCCAAAGGTTGAGAATTGATTTCATTTAGATTCCTTTCAAAGTCCTGTCCTTTGGCCGTGTTTTCCAGAGTTTTTAGGAACACTCTGTCTGCCAGGAATTGTTTTTAAAATAATGAAACAAAAGTCTCTGGCTCTTTTAATCCATAAAAGCGTGAAAGGAAAAATATAACAAGCCAGGCTCAGACAAAGTCTAAGTTTTTTGTTTATTGGATTTAGCAGGGAGATTATTTCCAGTCTCAGTGGCAGGTTAATGGAGTCACAGGGGTTGGAACCAGATGAGATTTACTGTGGAGTCTCATACTCACACAGAGGCTCAGACTTGCCAAGTGTCTCCAGGTGCTCTGTGTGCTCCCAGAAGGAAAGGGTGGAGGTGTTTGCTGGCAGCTGGGCAGTGCAGAGCCCCTGGGTGGCATTGCCTCTGGGGTGGGTGAGTCTCCCTTGTCTCTGTCCTGGACTGAGGTTTCAGATCCTGGGAATGCAGAGCCAGCGGTGCTGAGCCCACACAGGCTGCTGCTTGTCTGTGTGGGTGTGAGTGCCCTCAGGCAGAATGGGCAGGAGCAGCCCCTGCTGGACATCCCGAGGGCTGGGGGATCACAAGGTGGAACATCCACCACCTGAGGAGCCCCCCTGGCAATTGGTGTCAAGATGTTCTGCCCCCTAACAGGTTCGAGAGGAGATAGAAATCCCGTGGGGAAGGTCTGTGCAGGAGAGGACAAGGAAGAAGGAGGACTGGGGGTTTTGGAAAGTGTTGGATTTAACCCCGAAATGTTGTGGCTCTTTCTCAGGCTCTGCCTGCCAGGTGGGGAGTGTAGGAAAGGGAACTCTGGTTTAGGCTCAGCAAAGCCAGAGCATCCCACACTGCTGGTGTCAGTGCCTTGGGCTGTGGGCAAGCTGGGCCTGCCAGGGCTTGGGGACAGGGGGACAGGGTCCTCAGGGGCTGCACCCATCCAGCCAGGCAGCTGCCACTGTCCCCAGCTCAGACCGAGCTGCTCAGGCTGGGGCTTGGAGCCCAGGAAGCCAGGACTCCACAGCCAGGCAGGGCTTCAGCTCTGCCCAGCACCAGGGTGGGCACTGGGGTCTCCAGGGAGGGCACCCCACAGCCCTGTGGTAGCAGTGCATCCCCTGTGCCAGCCTCAAGGACCTCCAGAAGTTGTGGGCACCCTGGTGGTGTTGTCCTTTGGTAGTAGGAGCAGCTGTGGGTGCTGCTGGAAGAGGCTGGGCAAGAGCAGCACCTCCCTGAGCAGCATAAAACACTTCCCGTAGCTGCCAGGTAAGTCCCACACATTTGGAGCACAGCAGCGATCCCAAAGCATCCCCCTGTGCATGGGGAAGATGAAAACGAAGCTGATCTCTTTGGACAGCCATGGGCTTTGCTGCAGAAGTGGGAGCAGCCAGACTGGCTGTAATGGCACACATCTCCCAGCCCTTGCTCCCCAGACCTCAGAGGACAAACCCCTTCTCAGAGGCTGCCCATGAGACACCCGAGGGGAGCAGCTCGGAGGGGCTCTGTTCAAAGAGCTGCTCTGGCTGGTGGCTTCGTGATTTCCAGGCTGACAGTGACACCTCCTGTCTGCACCAAGGCAGCTCCGAGCCCAGCGTGCAGGCAGGGGGTGCAGTGGCTTCACTGCTTGAAGCTCCTCCTCGGCATCCTGGAGGCTCAGGTCCCCTCCAGGTGGGACAGGGGAAGGCTGGGGACAAGGCTGTACCTGTGTGTGCTCAGAGCTGGGCTGTACTGGGGGCGAGGGAAGGGCTGGAGAAATGGGCATGAGCCAGGTGCTGAATGCAAACTCTTCCAGAAAGAGCAGCTCTTTGAACTGTAATTAGGTAGAGAGAGGTAAAAGCTTTGGTATAATAGCATTAAGGCCTTTACTTAGATGCAAAATTTATTTATATCTTGTTTTCTCCCCTAAAAGCAACCTTAGAATCATAGAATACATGCAGAGAATAGAGCAGTCATTGAAGTCCAACTCCTGACCCTGCACAGGACCATCCAGGTCTCACAGGATCAGTTTGTTTCCAGCAAGAGTTTAGGACTGACTGTGCCAGTCACCTGGCTGGTGGGATCTCCCAGAGGTGGGACCTCCCAGATGTGGGATCTCCCAGAGGTGGGACCTCCCAGATGTGGGACCTCCCAGATGTGGGATCTTCCAGAGGTGGGATCTCCCAGAGGTGAGATCCCCCAGAGGTGGGATCCCCCCAAGGTGAGATCTCCCAGAAGTTCGATCCCCCAGAAGTGAGATTTCCCAGAGGTGGGATCTCCAAGAGGTGGGATCCCCCAGAGGTTCGATCCCCCAGAGGTGGGACCTCCCAGATGTGGGATCTTCCAGAGGTGGGATTCCCCAGAAGTGAGATCTCCCAGAGGTGGGATCCCCCAGAGGTGGGATCCCCTGCTGTGACTGGTTGAAGTTGAGCTGGTTCCCTCCCTCCAGGCTCACTGAGAGCTCTGTCCCCCATCCCTGTTCTCTGAGACCCTGGCAATTCCCTTTTCCCACCCCCCTGACTCCCAGTCCGTTCTTCCAGGCGTCCAAGATGTCATTGAAGGTGCAGACGAGCAACATCACGAACAAGAATGACCCCAAGTCCATCAACTCCCGAGTGTTCATCGGCAACCTGAACACGGCCGTGGTGAAGAAGTCGGATGTGGAGACCATCTTCTCCAAGTACGGGCGGGTGGTGGGCTGCTCCGTGCACAAGGGCTACGCCTTCGTGCAGTACTCCAACGAGCGGCACGCGCGCGCCGCCGTGCTGGGCGAGAACGGCCGCGTCCTGGCCGGCCAGACCCTGGGTGAGTAGCTCCTTCAGCTCCTTCTGGGTCGAAATGTGGGCTGGGTGTTCTCCACAGAGGGTGGGAAAGGGGTGGCCGGTTCAAGGTGGGGCTTGGCCGTGGATGTGCAGGTCGTGTCACTACACTGTGACATCCAGCATCAAAAAGCAGGGGGTGTGTTTGAAGTTTGTGAGCCGGGCTGGATTTAGCAGAATTCAACACCCAAAACAGCCCCCAGTGCCACCGGTAACTCAGCACAGAGAGCTGGCATGGCAGCTTGCACTGTTGGCATTCTCTGACCAGATTTTGGGCCTTATCAGGGTGGGCTCTCCTGCCACAGTTCATAGGGGTGGGCAAGGGATGGCCAGTTCAAGGTCCAGCTTGGCCATGGATGTGCAGGTCATGTCCAGTGGTGTGAGCAGATCGGAGATGGGGACGGAGCAGGGCTGTGGTGACAGGGCAGGTGTGGGGCAGGGGCAGCAGGATCCGTGGGCTGGCACAGGCTTGGCTGTGGCAGAGCTGGAGAGCAGCCCCCCAACACCACCCCTGGGCAGGGGCCAAAGGCTCCCATGTGGAATGGGCTCAGAAGTGAAGCTGCTGCCACGGGGGGAGTGCAAGGCTTAGATAAAATTTATTAAACAGCCCTGCTATTGAGTTGTGAGGTGCAGAAAGGACCCTCTGGCTTTCCAAGCTTTTCCAAACAGAGGAGTCCAAGTGTGGCTGAATCCAATCCTAGCCTGGGATTATGTCAGCAGTTGGAATTACAGAGGTGGGATTGAACCAGTTTTGTCCCACAGGTTTTAATGATGGCAAAATGAGAATATTTCTATAAAATGAATCATTTATTATTACAAGTGATCCGACAAAAGATCCTAATCAGAATGGTTTACTACCCCATATAAATGCTAACATTACTAAGAGTATAATGTAGGATAGCACAGTGCACTATCTTGAAGCAATTACTGAAGCAATTATATTAAAGCTAGCTAAAAGAAAGAATTATTAAGTAGAGATTTGATGTAAGTCACCCAGCCCAAGGCTCGTGGGGAGATCTCTTTCTCTCAGCCTCGAGGAGTGTCCCCAGCCCAAGGGGAGTCTCCATACACATCCAGGAATGGCCATGGCAGAAGAACCTGCCTGTGTGAAAGGGGACTGGACTTTCACAGTATAAAGTGACTGACTCACAGTCACCAATTTCCAGGTGAGCTACCAGCTTATCTGTGACATCCGGCTTCCAAAAGCAGGGGGTGTGTTTGAAGTTGGTGAACCAGGCTAGATTTAGCAGAATTCAACACCCAAAACAGCCCCCAGTGCCACCAGTAACTCAGCACAGAGAGCTGGCATGGCAGCTTGCACTGTTGGCATTCTCTGATCAGATTTTGGGCCTTATCAGGGTGGGCTCTCCTGCCACAGTTCATAGGGGTGGGCAAGGGATGGCCAGTTCAAGGTC
>JAWWEW010000051.1:1616602-1628589 GCA_035583185.1 Anabacerthia variegaticeps | reverse complement strand
GAGCAGCCCCCCAACACCACCCCTGGGCAGGGGCCAAAGGCTCCCATGTGGAATGGGCTCAGAAGTGAAGCTGCTGCTCCTGGCCAAGCAGGCATGGCAGTGCCCTCGGGGCTGTGACACTGTGCCCCAAAACCTCATGTGTGTGACACTGTGCCCCAAAACCTCATGTATGTGACACTGTGCCCCAAAACCTTGTGTGGGCTATGATTGTACAAACTAAACCACAGTTCTGAATCATCCCATGTCCTTGTCCTGGAACCGATGGGGAAGAGCAGGGGTGAGGAAAGACATTGCTTGGTATCAAATAAAGGAGGAGAGGGAATGGCTTCAAACTGGCAGTGCAAGGTTAGATGGGATACTGGGAGGAAATCCTTCCCTGGGAGGGTGGGCAGGCCCTGGCACAGAGTGCCCAGAGAAGCTGTGGCTGCCCCTGGATCCCTGGAAGTGTCCAAGGCCAGGTTGGACAGAACTTGGAGCAACCTGGGCTAGTGGAAGGTGTCCCTGCCGTGGCAGGGGGTGGAACAAGATGGTCTTTAAGGTCACTCCCAACCCAAACTTTTCAGTGATTCAATGATTCCCATCCTGGACCAGGCCTTACCCTTCTCCTGTCAGGAGAGGTGTTGGTCTAACTCAGACCAGCTCAGCCTACCTCTAGGCAGCTGATGTTAAATGAGATAACTCCCCCCTAGGTCTGCACTGCTGTGGGATCAGAACTAACCAGCAAACCCCCCCAGCTGCTCCCAGCTGCAGCCCTGCTTTGCATTTTGCTCTGAAGTGTCACATGCTGAGAAGCTCTTGTCACCAGCTCGAAGCTGTGAATTGGAACTGGAGACAGTCTTTTTAATGAAAAATTATGATTTCCAAGCCTGCTGCAGGCAGCAGGCACCAGGGAGAGCAATTTGCAACCCATTCCCAGCCCGTTCCTGGCACAGCAGTCTGAAAGAAGCAGTTGCATGCTGGAGCTGATCCCTGAGACACTGCAGTGCTTCAGCTGAGCTCTCTGGAGATGGGAAACTTCTCCTCACTTCTCTGATGCCCCAGAGAGCAGGGCTGAACCCGAGGCGAGCACAGTGTGCCAGGGATGCTGCCAGCCCAGGTGATGCCCACAGGTACAGTCTGCAGGTATGGTTATCTAATCTAAACCTGCTCTCTTTCAGTTGGAAGCCATTCCCCCTTGTCCTGTCACTCCACACCTTTGTGAAATGTCTCTCTCCAATTATTCTGTTTCTTCTCACATCAAAAATGTTTGGCTCTGAGGCCAAGGAGAGACATCTCCTCAGTGGATTAGAGGAGCTCCTTCTCCCCTCTCATGGCAGAAGATGCTCCTGTGAGACCAGCTGCAGGCATGTGCCTGCACCCACCCAGCTTTGACCCCAGCCCAGCCCACAGCAGTGCCCACCTGGCTCGTGCTGAGCTTTCCTGTCATTCCAGGAGGAGCAAGGGATGGGTTGTCAGCAGTTACCAGCTTGCAGCAGGTCTAGATGTTGCCTTATCACAGCAGCACCAGGTTCTTCTCAGAAACCTGTCCTGACTTTGTGTGAGTGGGTTGGGCCACAAGCAGGGTGTTGACTTTGAAGTGACTGGTCAGGGGCTTTGTGAAGGAGCAGGAAGAGGTTTGCCAAGTGCATGAATGTATTTGCCTTCTTGTGGAGGTCCAGCAGACCCCCAGATGTGCCAAAAACAGGTGGAAACAGGCTGGGAGGGGTGGAGGAGCTCATTTCTGCCCTGGCAGGGCTGTGCTCTCCTCCTTGCTCCGTGGGCAGGGACATGCCAGGTCACAGCTGTGTGTCCCTTCCTTGCAGATATCAACATGGCTGGGGAGCCCAAACCAAACAGACCCAAAGGGCTGAAGAGAGCAGCCTCTGCCTTGTACAGGTAGGTCTCCACCACGTCACCTCCCTGCAGGAAGGTCTCTGGGTTGGTTTTTGCCCCCTGGCACATCACAAGCTCCCTGCTGCCAGCCCAACCCCTGCACATCCAGCTCTCCTGCCAAGGCTGCTGCCCTTTGCAGTGCCCTCAGTGCTCACTGCAGGGAGGAGAACCAGCAGGAGGCAGCAGCAGCTGACCTGAGGTTGGCCAACACCTGGGGTGTTGTGGGACTTTGCTTGGGCATGGTCCCACCTGGGCAGGTGTTGGACCTGGAGAAGGATGCAGGACCTGCTTTAGCCACGTCAGAGATCTTGAGGAGCGGCACCAAGAGGAGCCTCCAGCCCCAGCACTTCCAGCCAGAGAGCAGGAGCGGGGCACAGCAGTGCTGGGTGTTGGAGGAGGACAGGGAACAGGGAGAATTCAGGAAAAGATCCTTGAGAATAGAGCAAGGGAAGAATGGCAGGGAAAGGGAGAGAAGGAAGGAAGAAAGTGGGAAGCCCTTGGGGTGACAAATGGAGGTGAACCAAGGAGGTGTCCAGGGCCAGCCCCAAGGGAGCCTGGCTTGAGGACCAGTGACCAAGGGATCAAGGGAATGGGAGGCACAAGTGGGAGGAGAATAGGTCTGTGGGGGATGTGGAGCATTGCTGGTACCAAAATGAGCCTTCAGCTCTAGAGGCTTTGCCACAGTACTCACAAGAAGTGAAGATTTTCCTTTAAGCCCCAGATTCTGGAGTCGTGGGAATATGGGAGAAGCTCATTAAGTTCCTGTCGTTGCAGAAGGGAAAACTTGAAAAGGTATTTGAAGAGTGCCCTGCAGGTTCAAGGACCCAAAACAAGATAACAAGAGCCCCAAATGTGTTCTGTTTATAAATTCTCATTGTTTTGCTGCCAGTCTGGGGCACGGAGTCAGCAGTTAGAAGGTGGGAAGTCGGGAAACAAAGATTAAAATCAGTATCAGGGTTAGAGGTCAGTGTAGTAAAAAGGGAAGTCATGAGAGAACCGTAGCTTTTCTTACAAAAAAGAAGCAAAAAGTGAGAGGGATGAGGAGAACCCTACAAATTCAGACTCAGCCATGTGGTCCAACCCCTGTGCTGTGGAATGGCAAACCTTGGTGGTGACAACAGTGCTGTGGCACAGGCAGAGCCCCAGGAGCCCTCCCAGCACCCACAGGGACTCTGTGGAGACCTTCCAGGAGTCTCAGCCAAGTTCCCACTTTGCATCTTTGAGACACATTTTCCCTCCCACCTGGGTTGGTTTGGACCTTCCCCAGGATCCCCAGGGGCTGCCACTTGAGGGGAACAGGACTGGGCATTGCCCACACTGGTGGAACTAGAGATGGCACAAATCCTGCTGTTTGGCTGCACGTGTACAGCTCCCATGGGGAGCACAGCCCAGCTCCTTCCACCCAGCCACATTTCCTTCACTGCTCCCCCCTGCCCAGAGCTCCAGTCCCTTTCTGTGCACTCACCAATATTTCAGACTTCCAGGCTGCTGAGAGAGAGCAAACAAGAGCTGTTTGCTCCCTCCCACAAATATGGGTGTGCTAAATACAGGCCAGAGGACTGTGCTGCTCTGAGCTCCAGCAATATTTCATCCCAGACTGGCTGTCAGATGGAAACTTTGCCATCTGGACTCCCAGAACTTGCAATATCTCCCAGCAAACAGCAAATCCAGGTTTGCAGAGAGCTGTGGTTACAGATTCCTGAGCCACCATCAATTCTTCTAAATGTTAGCCTTCAGAAATCACAGCCCTCTGGTTTATAGGAATGCTCTGTTAAACACAGCACGTGAGTTTCCCAGACATTGGGTTTTGGTTTGTCTCGCTCCAAGTCTGTGTGAGAGAGGGGAAAGGAAGGGGAAGGGGAAGGGAAAAGCAGCTCAGACCAGGAGAAAGGAACGTGGGCATTTCAGAATTCTGTCAAACACCCCCAAGCTTGGTGTTGTTTGTGAACAAATGCCCTAAAGCTGCCTCGTGGTCTCCAAGCCACAGTGAGCTTCCCAGATGGAGCCACTCCCCACAGAGGGAGTTTTTGCTGGGAATGAAGACACTGCTTGGAGAGTCCTCCAGACACAGAGAGATGCCACTGTCTTCTCTTGCCTGTGCTTACAGAGAACACTGGCTCCAAGGCACTGTTGGAAGCACTTCACCAGAGCCTGTCAGGATTGAAAATATTACAAAATTGCAGCAATTTCATTTGAGTGAATCTAAGAAGGGGGAAAAAATTGAAGAGGGGGAGTCTGACAGCGTCCTAGTTCAATTTTCCTTTCAAATGACTTCCTATTTTGATGGTATTCTGTGTTTATTGGATTCAAGCAGAACTGGAGTCAAACATCCTCGGTGATCAAATAGATTGGCAGGCTGAGAGGAGCTATTTTCTTGGAGATTTTCTCTATCTCCAGGTTTCATCCAAGGTTAGAATGAAAATCAAGTCCCAGTCACGAAACCCTCTGTGAAGATTCATCTCCTTGTTCCATGCTGGCCATTCCTCAGCCATACAAACAGCTGGAGGAGGAATTACCTTCCCCTTGCAATTCAGCAAAGGGGAGAAATAAACACAGATCGTGCAGTGGTTGGGACAGAGGCTGCAGGATATCCCTGTCTCCTCTGAGCCCAGCAGGAATGGTGACTTAGGACTTGAGACAGGAGGGGAGGGCACCAAGGGTGAGAAGAATTTGGAATTCAACTGAGGCTGTCAAGAGAGGCTGGTTTTCCTCATGCAGTTGGATTTGGGAGGGTTATAGTGATAACACCTCCGTGGTCACCTCTGCCCCCACCCAGCCATGAACTCCATGGGCAGCAGCTGCCCAGGGAGAAGGTCCAGATCTATAAAACACCTCCTCACTGAAGTGCCCGTGCAGGGCATGGTGGTGGCAGCAAAGCTCAGAGGAGGTGCCTTGTCCTTAACCCCTCACACCAACCCTGGGACCCCAAAGCAGCCCTGGTGTCCCCAGCCATCCCCACTGTGCTCAGGTCCCCCTGTGGCACAGGCTGAGTCCCCACATGCTGCCACAGGTGTCTGGGAATCCAGGGGGCATCCAAGGAACATGGAAAAATCACATTCAAGGAATCAGCCTGATACTGAAAGTGAACACTGACTGGGCAGGCCAGTGCCAGCATAGACAGGACAGGCTTCCTGGGTCCAGCCTGCAGTTCCTGGCCCAAACCACACTGCCCACCAGCCTTTCCAGCCAGCCACACATTCTTCTTGCCACTCCTGCTTTAGGTGCAGGACACCAGATCTACTCTCAGCTACGTGCTTATCCCTCCCTCTCCCCTTCCCCAGCTCCTCCTGGCTCACAGTCCTTCCCTCTTCCCATCAATCTCTCTTCCCATCAGAGGGTTTTTTTTTCCATAAGCCACTTCAGGGGGTTTCAGGATGCAGGACAGACTCTCTGCTTCCAGGGGCTGCAGTGGCCATTCAGTTTGTTCAGGACAGAGAGGAGGGACTGTCAGCATCACTCCTGACCTCCTGAGGCAGGCTCAGACAGCAGGGAACTGGGGCAGCTGGTCCCAGTGTGCCAGGGCACCCACAGCCCCAGAGCAGCTCCCATGCCCTGCTCTGTGAAAAACCAGCTGCAGCACGAGGGAAAACCACTTACTGGCTCTGCAGGGAGTGGGAAATGGTCCAGCTTTGGGTTCAAATGCAGCTCAAGCTTCAGGAAACACAACTTGAGCATTGTCTGGCTGGGGGTAGGAGAGGTTTAAACACCTTTTGGGTTCAAATGCAGCTCAAGCTTGAGGAAACACGACTTGAGCATTGTCTGGATGGGGGTAGGAGAGGTTTAAACACCTTCTATAGCAAAGATGTTAGATTAATAAATATCTCCTTTTTCCTAACTTCTCTCCCTACACATGTGCTTGTTCCACCTTGAGATAACCTGGTTAACCCTGCACTGCCATCACCCCCCTCTCCAGTGCCTGCAGCCCCTGGAGGACCAGTGTCCATGTCCTGCCAGCTGAAAGGACAGAGGGGGAGCAATTTATTTACCCTTTATGGACCTGGGGGGACTCAGCAGGTAATGAGGTAATTAGTGATACTAATGAATTGCCAGCAGTAATTAACCTCTGCTCCCCTGGCTCTGTCTCTGCAGTGGCTACGACTTCGACTATGACTATTACAGAGATGACTTCTATGACAGGTGAGAGGGGAGGTGTCAGGCCAGGGGGTTCTGTGGGGTCAGGGTTAGGTTATAGGGTGGGGAGGGAGGTGGGTGCAGGCTGGTCCAGTCCAGCCCCATGGTGGGGTCTGATGGCCAGGCTGTGCCCTCGATCTCCCACTGGGGCACCCATGGGTGGCAGGGCAGGGCTGGGGCTGCTGCAGGGCTGCTTCACCCCCTCCATCCCTCCCTCCCTCCCTCTCCAGGCTGTTCGAGTACCGGGGCAGGGTGTCCCCCGTGCCCAGGGTGGTGCCTGTGAAGAGGCCCCGTGTCACCATCCCGCTGGTGCGGCGCGTGAAGGCCACGCTGCCCGTGAAGCTCTTCGCCAGGTCGGCGGCCATCGCCAACAGCTCGGCCAAGCTCAAGTGTGAGTATGGCACGGGGGTGGCATGGGGGACCCCCAGGCACCCACCCACCCACCCAGCCACCCACAGGGAAAGCCTCCAACAGCCCCAAACAGCTGGAAACAGCAGCCTGAGCAGCCGGGGAAGGGGCAAGTACAACCTGAGGGTGCCATAGCCAGGTGTCCATCACCGCAAGCATCCCCCAGGCTCTTTTGGGTGCAGAGACCCCCCTGCAGCCCCCCAGTGCCCCTGCCATGCCACAGCAGGCACTGAGGAGCGTGTTTCCAGCCTGGGCTTCCTTTTGTGTTTTTGCCCTGCCCAGCGAGGTGCCCTGGGCAGGCTCTGGGTGCTCTGCAGGGCACTGAATGCCTTTTTTGCTTTCCTTCCTCCCTCCAAGTGAAGAGCAGCGAGCTGCAGACAATCAAAACTGAGCTGACCCAGATCAAGTCCAACATTGATGCCCTCCTGGGCCGGCTGGAGCAGATTGCTGAGGAACAGAAGCTGTCTGCAGGTCAGTGGGCTGTGGGGATGCCCCGGAGCCAGCCCTGAGTGTCACAGCTTAGAGTGTCCTCTGGGCTCTCACGGGGAAGGGTCAATCCCTGGGATCCAGGGGGGAAAGCACAGGCCAAAATTACACACCAGAACGCCCCAGGCTGGGTTTTGAAAGGATGACATTTATTTCCTTTTGTTGTACAGCTTGTATTTTTTCAGTTGGTGCTTTTGTTCTATTATTCTAGTCTATTCTACTCTACTCTACTCTGTTCTATCCTAGCCTAGGCTAGCCTAGCCCATCCCATCCTATCCCTATCCATAACCTATCCTATCCATATCCTATCCCATCCCATCCCATCCCATCTGACTTCCACACTCCCCAGAGGGATGTGGAACCTGCTCTGCCCTCTCCAAGCTCTCTCAGGTAATTTCCTCAGAATCATCAAAACTTCCCTTTGGAGAAACCCCCCAAGATCATTATTTATGCACCAAGTGAATTTGGGAGCCCTCTGGACTGGTGTGTCCATCCCCTGGCACTGTCCCCAGCTCCTGATCCCTGTGGACTGGTGTGCTCAGCCCCTGGCACTGCCCCCAGCCCCTGATCCCTGTGGACTGGTGTGCCCAGCCCCTGGCACTGCCCCCCAACCCCTGATCTCTCTGGACTGGTGTTTCCAGGCTCTGGCATTGCCCTCCAGCCCCTGATCCCTGTGGACTGGTGTGACCATCCCCTGGCACTGCCCCCCATCCCCTGGCATTGCCCCTCCAACCCCTGGCAGTGCCCCTCCAACCCGGGGCATTGCCCCCCAGGCCCTGCTATTGCCCCCCCAGCCCCTGGCAGTGCCCCCCAGCCCCTGAGCCCAGCTCTCTCCCCCCAGAGGTGCGGAAGAAGGCGGAGGGCAGCAAGAGTGAAGTGTCCCAGGAGGACACGGCGTCGGAGGCCGAGGCCAACACGGAGGAGCCGCTCAACGGGGACGAGGGGGAGGAGGAGGGTCTTGCACGGGATGAGTGTGAAGATGAACTGGTAAGAGAGTGTGGTTAATGCGTCCTCCCAGCCAGAGGGGTTCAGGAGTGGGTCACAGTTTTACTGGAACTTGCTACATCTCTGGGAAAAATAGGATTTTTCCTTCCTCAAAAGGAGTTGGTGTATTTAAATCAGGTGATTGCCCGTAGTTTGTTCTTCCAAACTGGTCTGCTGCCCTTTCAAATGCATGTGGAGATGCTGAGGAAACATAGTTGGCTCTTGACATTCTGAGCACATTTATCCTTGATTTCACAACTACTAATTGTTTAAACCAAATTGCTCTGCTCCCAGGTAATTCTTAGAGGGATTTAAACAATTATTAAATTAACTGCACTTTCCTGACTGTGTGCATTTGCAATGCCCTTTCATCTGACCAGACATCCATAGAATCACAAGATTTGAAAGACACCTTAAAGCCCACCCAGTCCCACCCCTGCCATGGGCAGGGACACCTTCCACCAGCCCAGGGTGCTCCAAGCCCCGTCCAACCTGGCCTTGGACACTTCCAGGGATCCAGGGGCAGCCACAGCTTCTCTGGGCACCCTGTGCCAGGGCCTGCCCACCCTCCCAGCCAGCAATTCCTTCCCAGTATTCCATCTAACCCTGCCCTCTGGCAGTGGGAAGCCATTCCCATTGTCCTGTCCCTCCATGCCTTGTCCCAGGTCCCTCTCCAGCTCTCCTGGAAGCTGCCCCACATCTGTAGCATCAATCCAGCTTATCCAGAGGCCCCAGTGGGTTTGGTGCCATTGAATTCCATGTTGCTGCTTTTCTTTCTCATTAAACACCCCCCAATTCCTCTGATCCTTTTCCATTCCTAGAGTTCAAATAAATGGAATTAATGGGGCTCTAACCTTGAATTGAGGTCTCCACTTGGGCCCAGATGCTGTAGAAGGTACCTGGGATTTGTTTGGGGGTGCTGATTGTTCTGGAAAGGGCTCTTTGGGTCTCTGAAGGGGGGAAGACTGACAGTGGTGCCCTTGCTGTGACAGACAGCACTTCTCATCCAGCCCTGACCTTATTCCAGCTTCATCTTCCTGGGAGCAGCTCCCAGTGGGGTGCTTGGAGAGCAGGGATGTCCCTGGGACACCACACCATCACTGGGACAAGCCTTGCCTTCCCTCACTCTCCTGCAGCTTGGGGTGGCTCCTATTTTGGACAAGGCTCTTCTTTGGTGAAGAAAAGCCCACCCAGGGCTGTGCTGAGGGATCTCCTTCCTGCTTTGGGTTTGGAGCATCCTCAGGACCCACACAAATTTTGGGATGCTCCAGGAATGAGTTCCAAGGGCTTTGCAGCACAAATCAGCCACGTTCCCTCCACGATGTTTTCCACTCGAGACCGGACTCTTCGTTGCTCCCAAAAGCCCAGATCATTTTTGGGATCCTGCATCAAAGAAGCTTTGGAGAAGGCCTGGATGACCCCAGGCAGGGGCAGGTGCCTGGAGGCCAAAGCTGCCAGCCCTGACAGCTCCTCTTGGAGAAGTTTACGGCTTCAGGCCTCGACTGGGAGCGTTTCCATGGTTTCTTTGATTTATATTTTCT
Source organism: Anabacerthia variegaticeps (assembly GCA_035583185.1). NCBI lineage: Eukaryota > Metazoa > Chordata > Aves > Passeriformes > Furnariidae > Anabacerthia > Anabacerthia variegaticeps. The sequence goes on along the minus strand of JAWWEW010000051.1, from coordinate 1,619,167 downwards.
CCCTGCCCTCCGGGATTTTGTGCCAGGCAAAACAGCTCTGAAGAGCATCTTGTGCTGCTGAGATGGAGCTGTTCCTTCTGCATCCCCTGCAAGGCTTTGCCAGCAAGGACACACAGTTCTGTAGCTCAGGGGTCAGCATGTCCCCCCCTTTCCCCACAGCCCCCCCAGCTCTCCAGCTGTGCAGCCTCTGTGCTCAGTGCATTAATGAGCCCAAGCCCTGGAGCAGTTGCTTTTCCAGCTGTGGAGAGGCACAAACTCTCCCTATCAGCTCCTTCTGCATTTTAATATGATTAGTGGTGTCTCTTCCTGAATCCAGGCCTCTTTTTTGCTTCCAAAAGACGTGAATTGAAGTGGAGGAGCCCCCTGGGCTCCCCCAGGTCACAGCTGAGAAGCCCCCGAGCTCCTGGGCTGATCCCAGGGGATGGTTGGGATTTACATCCCAGGGAATCATCTGCAGGCTTTGAGCTCCAACAGATTTTGGGCAAAAGGGGAGAAGACACTGCTTTGTGCATCTGCTTCTTTCTCAGCTTGTGGAATAATTCTAACCAACATAAAACTCATCTGCAAATATCAAATAAGTAGGGCATGGCCTGGGAAAGGAAGGAGTGATGGGGAGCAGCAGGAATGTGGCAATGGATACCCCATCCATGTGTATGCAGAGCACATTTCCAGGCAGGAAAACACTCCCAAAAATCCACGTGCTCTCTGCTGACCCCAGAGCTTCCCAGAGCTTTGCAATTTCCCTGCCCTGGTGGGAGCAGGGCCCTCCTGCTGCACCACCAGTGCCTGGGGCAGCTTTGGGCACATGGAACTCTTGGTTGCCTTGGAAAGGCCGGTTCTCAATTTCATTATCTATTAAAATATGAAAGGGAAAGGAGAAAAAAAGAATGGGCCAGGGAGGGGGATTTTCCTGAATTCCCATCCTGAATTCCCATCCTGAATTCCTGCTGCTGTAACTGGAAACAGGGACTTGTGTGCTGGGCTGAGTCTCAAGAAGAGCAAAGGCTGTAAAATTTATACCTGTACAGTAAAAAAAACATCCCCAGATTCCAACTTTAGGAATTCTGGGAAGCTGAGAGCTTAATTAGAAGATTTTTGTGCAACTAAACATTCAGTTTGCAAAGACTGCCTCGAGTTTATTGTTGTGTCTTTATTGAGGTGGTTAGAATCCGTTTTTCAGAAGAAATTAAAAAGGGGAGATCAGAATTTGTTTTCTCCAGCACAGTGGTGTGGTGATTCTTGTTCAGTCACACCAAGGAGGTCCAAATCCCTCCTGTCTCTGGGGTTTTTGTGGAGTTTTGGCATTACCAGGCAGCAATAATTAGGCAAAGGGGTGGAAACCCCCTCAAACCCCCCTGGCACAGGGTTGGTCCATGCCCAGGGAGGTAAATGGTGCCCACAAAGCACCACTGGCCTTGAGCATCAATCACAGGAGATCTCAGCTCAACCCATCAAAGGCAGCTTGACCTTTAGGAGCCTGGCTGGAGTCCCCTAAAGGGAGGCATAAAATGTGCTGCCTCTTGGACCTTTTCCTGATGAGAGCAAGAATTCCTTCAATTAGTCCAGTTTCCTGGGGAGAAAAGGTCAGTGTTGTTTCCACCGCCCCCCTGACAACTGGAGCAGCCACAAAATTGGGCTGCCACTGAAAATGAATTGTGTTTGCCAGAGCACACCCATCAGCAGCACCACTGGAGGAGCAGCTCGAAGGGTGCTCAGCTGGTTGTGCCTGGGCTGTGTCACGAAGGTTGTGACACAACCAAGAGCCTCCTGTTTGTAGGGAATTGCTCTCCAGGGCCTCTGGATGTTGTGGTGGAGCTGGAGAGAACCAAGGCAGGTGTTGGAAAAGTTCTTTTGCCTCTTTTGTGATGGAGCTGTTTGATGTGCCCATGGAGTTACCAGGCCTTGGTCCAAGGTTTGGGAATGAAAGGACACGGTGGGGGGGGATTTCAACTTGGTGTTAAAACCAAATGATTGTTTGTTCATAATTAATAGGGAGAATGCTCATTTATTCTTTACACTTTTATATTTCTGAGCCCAAAATGAGGTAATTTTTTAGCCAAGAACAGCATCTCAACAGCTTTGGCAGCTCCTGAGTGAACATGAGCCTGAAGTCTGGGGGGGTTTCCAATGAATTTCCTGCCCAGGGAAGTCAGAGCCCCCTGGATTTGTCCCTCAGCCCATCCCAGGGCAGTCAGCACATCCTGCAGTGTCCTCTGGGTCCCCTTTGTGCTGGTTTGGCCACCAGACATGCAGAATTTAAACCAAGAGAAGGAAGGGACAGTGTGTTTTGCTGTAGGTCTCTCATCTCCCCCTTTCCCACCACCAAGTCCCCTGTATGGACATGGATGTGCTGAACAGGTAATGGGAAAACAGGGCTGGGAAAACTCTTCCTGTGCCTGTGCTCCTGCTTGAGAATCCCAGAGTTTTGGGGTGGGAAGGGACCTTAAAGCTCCTCCAGTCCCACTCCCTGCCATGGGCAGGGACACCCCCCACCAGCCCAGGGTGCTCCAACCTGGCCTTGGACACTTCCAGGGATCCAGGGGCAGCCACAGCTTCTCTGCCCAA
>JAWWEW010000051.1:1592371-1607260 GCA_035583185.1 Anabacerthia variegaticeps | reverse complement strand
CCTGGATCCCTGGAAGTGTCCAAGGTCAGGTTGGACGGGGCTTGGAGCACCCTGGGCTGGTGGAAGGTGTCCCTGCCCAGGTGGAATTGGGTGATCTTTCAGGTTCCTTCCAGAGCACTCTGGCATTGTGTGATGCAGCCACGTCACCTGACACTGGTGACAAGCAGGGCACAAGGTGCTTTGCCATCCCACAGCCCTGCTCCACCCCCAGGAAATGCTTCCACATGGGAGGAAGACACACAGGAAAAATCTGGGATAATTACCCAAAGCAGGGCTGGGGAAGAAACAAAGGTTTTAAAACTAATTTGCTTTCCTACAGAAGGTGGAATCAGGGAAGAAAAACCCCAAACTTCTGTGAGCCCAGAGACCCACCTGGGGGATGGGGCTGAAGAGGGAGGGAGATATTCCACTTTCTACTGGGCATTCCACTGGAAAACACCCCGTGACACAGATGAAAAGTGATGACTGATTTCAGAATGATGCCCTTGTTTGCAGTTTGCAAAAAGGAAAAAGGAAAACAAAGGGTAGGCCCGGCTTTAGAGACACAAGAAGAAGGGAAAAGTATTTTCTTTCTGCAAGGAAAAGCCACTTTTATCAGTTTAGAATTTTGGCTGCTCCCTTGGGCTTGAGACAGACTGCCAGCACAGTTCAACCATGGGGTTTATACAGAATAGATAAGAATGTATAGTGTGTATATGTATGATACCTATGTGAATATGTATGTAGAGCTTATCTTTCCCCATCTATGGGCACACACCTACAGGAAAGGCAGTGTCTCCCCAGGCTCTTCCTGAAAACTAAGAGACTGGCTGAATTGCCTCTGGAGGCACTTCTGTCCTCATCTTTGAGGGAGTTAAAATAATGAAAGAGCCAAAATAATTAATAACAAAATAGCTAAAATAACAAAAGAGCTAAACCCACTGGATCTCTTGGCCAAGGAACTGGAGCTGGGTGAGGTCCCTTCAAGCCAAAGGCTTGGACAGGTGAGACAGAGCATGTTAAAAATCAGCAACAGCCCTTGAACCTGTTTCTCTTTAGGAGGAAGGTATTTCCATGTAGTATCTTCCTTCAAAAGCCTTTTTCCTCCTCCAGTCATGAGATCATTTGAACAACTGCTGAGGATCAGAGCAACCCTTCTCCCTCAGCTCTCTGCATGGGGGGGAAAGGACACCTGGGGCTGTGTTCCCTTCCCTGCCCCAAGATTTTCCTCTTCAGCCAAAATCCTTGGAGCTGCTGGCCCAAATCAGGGCCACTTTGGAAGAGTTCTCCCAAGGTGGACAGACACCTGGAACTAGAGTGAGCTGTGAACTGAAAAATGTCCCTGTGAGTGCAGAAAGAGTGAGGGGCAGAGCCAGCCAGGTCCAGCCACACCCTGGCTGATCCCCATGAACCTCATGGGAATCCCAACCTGTGCAGACTCCAGCTGTGGGGACCTTGGCACTGCTGGGAAAACCCAGGACAGGCTTGTCCTGATGCCTCCCCAGTGTCTCTGACCCAGGTATTCTGCTCCTCAGGCAGCAAGGCCCTGACTATCACCATGACAAGAACAATTCAGGAAAAGTGAACCATCCTTTGGAAGCTGCTGTGGCTTTGCAGTTTGCTGAGTGTCCAGGCTGCAGCTGAACTGGTGGTTCTTGTGCAGCTGCTGTTTTCTGTTCCACCTCTTCTTTCAACTGTGTCTCCAAGCTCAGCCTCTCACTTCCCTGGATGCTCTGCCAGTGATCTGGAATAAACCTCTAGGGAAAAACTGAGCAGAGGGGCAGAACAGAGAGCTGGGGGAATATTATTTGAAAGATAAGCAGGTAAGTTCTAATGATCATGAGCTGTCAGTATCACACTCAGTTTCCTATTTCCTGCACTTCCAGAGCTCTCCTGCTGGTTTTGTGCCTCCCCTCCAGACACCACCACAAGCACCTTGCCCTGATTCCAGCACAACCCCCGCTGCAGCTCGTGCCAAACCCTGTCCTGTTTGCAGCACCTTGGAATATGTGCTTATTCTTCTTGGTTCCAAGCCCTTGTGCCCAAGTGGCCCTGCCAAGCTGCCCCCCAGCTGACACAGCCCAGGGATCTCGGGGTGTGGTGCCCCTGCCTGGAGCACACAGTGCACAATGCCTGGGAATAACCACAAATCCCCCGCCCTCAATGGAAACATTCCATAAATGCTCCTCCTTTAGACCATTTCTGGGTAGAAAAGTTGCTTAAATCCTTGTTCTGGACAGAAACTTCCAACAAAAGAGTTCGTTCTCCCTTATTTTTGTAACATCCACCAGCTATTCCAGCAGGACAGCTCGTCAGCACAAGGCCAGCTGATCCCACCGTGTTTGTGCTGATCCAGGGAATGTTTTCATTTTCCTGGTTATTTCAGTGACCTGAGCAAGGTCCCCAACCCTCTGAGTCACAGCCATCTGACTACACAGCAGAGAGAGAAGCATTTACCTGGCAGAAGTGGGGTATAAAGAGATTATTCCTAGAAGGGTATCAACGTTTTGGGTGGACTGACCACAGCACGGCTTCTTTTGGCAAGTTCTCCCAGGAAATGCAGTGACAAGTCTCAGGAGATTTTCTTTTGCATGTTCTGAACTGGAAGATGGGTTTTCCCTGTACTACTGGTTTTCCCTGAACAGACCTGCAAGAGCTCACAGTAACTGGGCAAGGTGGAAGAGAACTGGGTATGGCAGAAGCCACAGAGAGGAGCAACTTTGTCAGCTCCCTGCCCACAGAGGGACTCCATCCCACTCCCAGTACCTCAAATCTGCCTCCCACATCTCCACACAGCCAATTTTCAGCTCAGAGAGAAAAAAACACAGAGAAACTCCACCCTGCCTCCCAAAAGATGCCTGCACACACACACAGCTCCCACCTCCTTCTGGGGAGAACTGCATCCTTAGGCTGCTTTCTCAGAGGCAGCTCAAGCAAAACTCCACTCTGCTGCCTCTACACTTCAAGCTGCCACCAGCCTCACAAGCTGCAAGAGGCATTGGTGTCCATCCACCTCCTGAAGGTACACTGGAAGAAGTTGTTTCTAAAATGATTAACCCCAACTACTATCTGCTCCTAGAAATGACTTTTCCTGCATCAGTGAGGTTATTCCACAGCAAAACCAGAGCTTACAGCTCCAGATGTTGCACTCAAATAATACTCCTCAGGATTTCATGCAGACTCAAACCCCATCTATAAAATACACTTATGAAGGTGGAACTGCAAGCCAAGAGCTCACAGATGAGAGGCTTGAACAATTATTTATTCCTTTATTAACCTGAATCTTTTGGAATCAACTGTACTGAAATCAAACTTTATATTGAATGCACTAAAATGCAGCACCAGCTCAAAGCCACACTGTATTTCTTTAAAGTATGTTAAAGGTATTGGACCCAGATAAAAGCAAGTTATTAAAAACAGAAAGTATCACTGCTCTGCAGCTATTTCAGTGTGTCCCAACAGAAAGTTACCAAAACAAAAAGGCAACCAGCACTTCTCCAAAAAGTGTTACTCCCAAGAGACTCTTTGCTAGAGGAAGAAACAGGAATACAACAATTATGTTACAAGAGGCACTGATCCTGGCTTTATTCACTTTAAGATACATCCAACATTGTTATAGCTCACTTGAAATTCAAAATGCTTTTAAGAAACCAACCATAAAACCTTGATTTTTCCCTTACAGTGCTGTCAAGTTTTCAAATAGCAAGTGAGTGACTTCCCAGCAAGACTGTGCTCTGTATTAACAAAGGTTAAAACTTAGTACAAACCCTTCAGGTTCCTGATTTGTGATGGATTGCATTCAGAAGGAGCATTTTCCCTGGGGCAGAGGCTGCTCTGCTCCCCTGCAGGGTGGGTGCCCAAGCTCCTGAGCTGTGACACCTGTCCCTCACCCCGTGACACTTTGGCAATCAAGTGACAACTGTCCCCCCTGATGGTCCCCAGGAGGGACTTGACTCCCCCTGACTCTTTGTACTTGACAGCTGTAAGACACCTCCTCCAGCACTGGGAAACCAGCAGGGACAGCACTGAGTGTGCCCCTCCAGAGTCCTGACAGACTGGGAGTGGAGGGAAGTGCACGGGATGATCCAGAGGCAAAATGTGTCAACTGGGAACTCAAACTACTTGGCAGCATCTTCTGTAAATTCATGATTTATAGAAGACTGGGTTGCAGCCATCACACAATGACATCTACAGCTAGGTAATTTTCTTTTTTTTGCTGCATTTAGATTCAATTTAAAGTGATGAAGAGTGCAGGACTTCAGAAATATAAACATTTCTCTGTTAGAAATTGCAAAATTTAGTACTCTGACAATAGGAAAACTGAGAGGACAGTTTATTGATTCTGTGTTAAGATTCAGCATCAATCTGGTGTCTGAATTCTCTCAGAGCTACTTTTTGCCTAATGAAGCAGTACCAACATGTCCTGCTGTCCCTGTCTGTGCACCCAAGGCTGTAAAAGCACAAGCAGGTCCCATGCTGGCACATCAGCCCTGGGACTCTGTGACTGGTTTCTCTGTTTAATGACAGCCTAACTAAAAATCAGCTTGTTATGGAAAAGCAAAATAACCTCTATGTTAAACTTCATTCTGGGTCTCAGACATAGTTCAGTGACATGATCTCCAGAACAACACACCGACCATTCCCACCTGTGTTTAAAGAGGAAACTGAAGGAAGAATCCAAATCCAGGACACTCACTGTTACAGTATCTTTAATTTATCTTGTGTTTTACAGAAGTCTGAATGGATTAAAAAGCACCTCCTTTCCCATCCCGTTCCTTACAGTTGGTAAAATATATTCAATGAGCAAATGTATGTGAACAGCTTGAGGATCTGCACCTTGCAAGAATTTCACAGCCCAATCAACCAAAAGCCCAATTTCTCGTAGTTTTTACACTCTTGTTTTAATACGAGGGTCAAGGCGCTCCGATTGGAAACCTGTCCAGTGCCACCTGCCCAGCACTCCTTGCCAATCCAGTGGGGGTTAGCACTCTAGTTAGCTTTGGCACGGAGCTGGGCTCTCTTGCCTGTCACAGCCTGGAAGCCTGTCTTGATGCTGGCCACGGAGCAGCGGGAGTGGCAGGTCTCGCACTGCAGGAAGTAGAGCCTGGTGTCCTTCTGCAGGATGGTGTCTGGGGAGCGACACGTGTGGCAGGTCACATACTCCTCTGCAGGGAAGGGAGGCAGTGCCAGTTAGAACATCCTGCACCACCAGCAGCAAAGCCACCACCTCTGCAGCCTTTACTTGGGCAGCTGGGGGGGAACACTGGCTGCCAACTCCCAATGCTCGCTGTGAGCACCTAAAAACTGCCCCCAGTTCCCAGGGTCAAGATGAGGTTTCATATGGCACATTATGCACTGACACTGGGGTTTTAAAATGAATAACCAGTTAAAGCTTCCCACTGTTGTTCCCTACGTTCCTCTGCTGAAGCAGCATGGCCAGGTGTCAGCAGCTCTGGGACAGGCCCAGCACCAAAGCAGCAGTTTTGTTCTATGGAACCTGTGAGTCCTCTGCCCAGCAGTGACACACACACTGCATCTGCTAATTAACATGTACAACAGCCTTTAAAATTAACAATTAACACGTACAACAGACCTCAAAACTTGCTTTCCAGAGTCTTCATCACAATCAAGAAATGAAACTCAGAGGAAAACAGGCACTTCTCAAATGCTCTGTTTTCCTTGGCATGCTTTAATGCAGGACAGAGTATGACATTTGTGGTTATTCCAACCCCAAAGCTGTGGTTTCTTAGCCCAGAATCTCCACTGTGCCCACACATGGGCCTGAGAGAAATCTGTAGTGGAAAAGGGAGGTCTACTTACTGATATATCTTCTCAAGACATTTTCTATCTGTTTTTGCTGGAATCTTCCTTTGATTACAAGTTGGTTGTTACCATCTATTGAGCCACTAATTTAAAAGAAAAATATGTTAATTATTTGATTTGCAGAAGATGTGAAGTGTTAAAACAAGTCAGGAACATGAGGAAACGTAACAATGTGTTCTTTAAAGTAAACCTGGATTACTTTGGGGGGAAAAATGCAAAATTCTGAAGGTATTTAAAAACCTGCAGGAAGGTTCCCCAAGCACTCACTGCAGCAAAGGCAAACTCCAGCACAGATCAGCCTCATAGTTAAGCTCCCTAATTAGAATAACTTTGAGCTGAGAATTAACACAACTCTCTAGTAAGGTGTAATATGACTAATAAGATCATTTTCTAAGCATTCTGATGTAGTCAAGTTGAATGTTTTTTTATGGTTTCTAATTTTTTAAGTCATCTGGAGCAGAAGAGACTCCAAAGCCCCAATCAGATGGGCATTTGTTAGATATCACTGCAAATAGACTCTGATTCTCTGTGTCTACAACAGAGCAATGATTAAATAACCAGAAAGGACAGCACCACACCACAAGATCTTCTCTAAGATCTGTTTTGAAGCTGAGACAGGTGGGTTTAACTGCAGCATTAGCCACAATAACTGGCTAAAGGCCCACCCCCCTTGCCAGCAGGCACTCCCTCCTCCCTCCCTCTCCTCTGCCTGAGGCTGCCAGAGCCACAGAGCCATCCTGAGGGATTACAACAAACAGTCTGCTGTCACACTGTCTTTGGGAAAGATCCCACCAGGGAATTCAAACTCTTATCCAGACCATTCCCTAGGACAGTTTCCCTCACTAAAATGGCATCTCTTCAGTCACCCAGCACAGCACTGAAGTGCAGGGAAGAAAAGCCTGATGTTCAAGCACATAGACACAAACCTAAACCCCCAAATGCTGTGTCTCATCAGTATCTACTCTAAGCACACACACGGCCCAGCAGCCTTACCTTGTACCCAATTCTGCCAACAAAAATGCCAGGAGATGTTTTGGCTGACGATGTAATCTAAAAATAAAGGAAGAATATGTTTAACCTCCCCCCTTCAGAGAAATCTGGAATTTATACAGGACTGGGAGGGTAAAATTATCAAGTTTAAGAGGGGGCAGTGCCAGAGGGTCTGCACCAAAGAGCACAGGCAGACATTGAGCGAGGACAAAAGAAACCTGACCAGTCCACAAAAATAAAACTCCACCATTTCCCCCCAAACCAAGCTCACAATTACATAACTATTGAAAATAAGTTGTCTATTTAAGATTTTCCATTCTTACTCTCCCATCCCTTGAAAAAACTTTAAGTAGCTACTATTAAAAAGTCTCTGTAGCAACTGCCCAGAGCCTCAGCAGGCTTTCAGCAGGACTGTTTTCTGGCACACATGAAACCAATGAGAGCTGCATTCCCAGAAGTGCTCACAAAGAACAGAACTGCTTTCACAAGACGTAATTAAGACATAGAAAAGCACTGCAGAAAACAGTGGGGAAACATTACTGGACTCCATACCATTTACCAAGAGAACAGTATTTGTAGTGAGCTCAAATTAGAAAGAACTTATCCCACCCTCCTGTTCAACACTTGCAAATTAATATCACTGGTGACCAGACTTGATAGAAGCCAATGCACTCTCAAAGTCTCAGTCCAAGAGGACCACACAGCAACCCTGCCACTTCCACAATTTAAGTATAAAATAAGAAATTATCACAATAAATCATTTTCCTAAGTATCTTCTCCCAGAGAAATGCAGATGTAACTGAAATAGCTTCCAGAAAACAAGCCTTCAACCCAGCCCCGAGCAGTGCATCCACCTGCTATTCCCGAGCCATGCAAAGAGCACACTTACAATTTGCAGATATCTGTGAAGTTGACAAAAGATGTTTTCTTGGTCCCTACTCTTACAACCTGGGGGGGCTTCATGACAAATTTCCGCTTTTCTCCAGCCACCATGTCCGGGTTTTTTTCCCGCATGATGTTGAATACTCTGTTGAGCAACTGCAAGAGAAGGGATTCCCAGCCAGGTGAGCAACTTGCTGTGTCAAATGAAGCACCTCCTAGAAGCCCCTGAACCAGCATTCACAGTGAGCAGCACGCTGCCTTTGCCCAGGGGCACGTCCTCATGTGAACACACTCAAAATGCTCTGCTAAATGCACACCTAAGCGGTTTGCCCCAGGGTTTGCCCCACAGTTCCCAGCCCCTCAGCCCCCCTGAACTATCACTAATATTGCCCCACGTGATAACGAACTGTGGCAGCACACTGGCTTTGTTATTTTTCTGTTCACAATTCTGAATGCAAGTCCTTGGAGTTAGAAACAGGCAATATGAGCACAAGGCTCTACTGGTGCAGGCCAGCATGGGAAATGTTGTTTAGAGTCCAAGGAACGTTACCTCATCATATGTGTAGTCCCTTTCTGAGCCTGCCCACGCAGGTCCTGACTGAAGGCTAAAAGAAATTCCATCGTCTTTTTTGCTATCTTCATCCTCAAATGCTGGAAAGGAAGTTTTTTGGGATTTATTAAGAAAAGAAACATACTTTAACCTCACACTTACACCATTTCTAAAAGGGACATGAAAGAAGATTCCACCGAGATGTGGACTTGAGTCTACTCGGGACACCAGCACTTATGGGAAATGTATACAGGCTAATACAGAATGTTTTTCTGACAAATACAATAGTAAAGGTAATAAAGTGAATCTTGGAACAAAAAAGGCACTTGAACAGAACTTATTCACCTACAAGATGGACCACATTTCCCTTTCAGCATCTCACTGAGTTAGGTTATACTTCTACCTTCATCCTTCTCCATAATCTCATCTTCATCTGGAAACTTCACATTCTTCTTTTTCTTCTTTTTATTGCCCAGCATGATGTCAAGGTCATCTTCAGGTTCTACTGCCTCTGGCACATCTCCTTCAATTTTCAATTCCTGCAAAGAAACAGGCCTACAGTTTACAGTATTAAACACCCATGCCCCCTGCACAGCATCAGAACACCAGGAGCCCACTGGCCCAGGTGAATGCTGGTAATATCCACCACAGCCCTGAAATGTAACAGGTACCAATGCATTCAAGTATGTTCAAGAGAGCCCTGCACTTCTGCCACCAGAAGGGCCACTTTTTTGCCCTCTGGGCTAACTTCAAGGACAAGGTCATACTATACTTAAAAGCAACAGCCATTTGAGGGCACAAGGGAACAAAACAGCCTCCAGGCCAGGCAAAGCTGTGCTACCTGCAGCTCCTCCAACTTTTCATCACAGTTCTGCACATGGGGAGAACACAGAGCAAGTGTTTTTTCTGTCTGGGTAGATCACAGAGACATTTTCTTCCCCAAAAGGCAGAATCTGAAAAGGAGGTTTACATGTAACATAACATTTCTCTGTCCTCTTGCTCTCTGGGCTTGCCAGTTCCACTGACATGTGATACAAAAACACAGCTTGGAATAAAACTCGAGAAGAGTAAAAATATCTCGTACACCTTCTGGAACACAGCACAGTAGCCAAGCCTCCCTAAAGACAACACCAGAGGGAAAACAGATTTCTTGGCAGATAAGTGCACTTGATCTGCAGGGCTGGCCTTTACAGGACTCTTCTGTGCGTGGCTTCTGACATCCATTTGCTTTTCCAACCCCAACAGACAACTAACCTTGAGGCTCATCGACCCTTACAGAATCATCTGCTCCTTGTGCAGAGCACTCAGGTTTTTCCACTTCTGGAAAAAAAGCCCTGCAGGAGCAACATGTTCATCAGAAGCTGCTACATGTGAAAGACACATGAAGTTTCAGCCTGAACAAAACAACAGACTTGAAACATCTCCTGCCCTGCCAATTCAGAGAAAATGAAAGCAAGGAAGTTTTCAGCCACAGTCAAGATGGCCTGGTTATGTAAACAAACCTTTACACCTTCTTCTGCTTCATCTATATCGAATATCTTTTTTGTTTTTTTCTTCTTTTTCTTTTGATTGAAGAAGTTTAAATCATCCAAGTCATCTGTTGTATCTAAAAAACCCAAAAGATTGCTTGAAAAAGGAGCAACAGTTCAGACATCAAGGCTTCTAATTTATATGCAAACCTTTAAACCATTACAGTAAGACACCAGCAATGGTCTGTAACCCCTGTGGGTGTCCTCCAGGTTTTTCAGAGGTCATTCCCCTCTGCCCCCAAATACCTCAGTACTGTTTTAGTTTCTGCATCTTCTAACTGCATTTTCTGATTTTTTTAGAATTTAACCTTTCTTTTTATTGTACAAAAAAAATTAGCCACTTTTGTCATTCCAGATGCTTGGAAAAAATGAGAAGAAAACTGTAGGAGTCATGTATAGTTTCTTTGGTCTGCAGCAGGAGCCAATTTTATCAACAAACTGGATTTAAGTGAACAGAACTCCCTGAATTAGGTCATCTTGAAATGACATTGGCCTCAATTTAAAAAGTGAGGTTATATTCACAATCACACACTTATTTCCTGAAGATTCCGAAGAGCACTCTACTTACCACATTCACAGTTATCCAAAAAGCAGAAACCTCTGAAACCATGTTTCTGTTATTCACACTACTGCTTAATCATTTCAGTGAAAAAGAGCCATAATTGTGGAATTACTGCAACATCTGCATGTGGAACACTTAAAACTTCACCCTAACTATTTTGGAGAGTCTCTTTTCATTGCCTCACACAAAAAGACTGTTTGAGTCAGGAAAATGGAAATTACATAAGGCACTGGGAGCCTGGTGGATGTCTGTGAACGTGACTTCAGGCAGGAGGGAAATGTGCCCTCCGAAGAGGCAGCAGAGATTCCTCCCAAACCCTGGACCAAACCAGGGCCCACTTTACACTGGGATGCCAAACTGGAAATGGGGCTTGCACTCTCAAAATGCCACCGTGCAGTTTATCTCCCCAGATTCACCTCACCTTTCTTCCTGCTGTCTTCTTCGTCTGCTTCAACATCTTTGTCTTCTGTTGGCTCTGGTTCAACCTCCTTTGTTTCTGACTGCTGAGTCTCTTCTGCTTGTGTATCTCCTCCTCCTTCCTCATCCAGCATAAAGGGCTTCTTCTTTTTCTTCTTCTTCTTGCTCATGGTAGGATCGAAAATCATCTGTAAAAGTCAAGAGTTCCTTAGCAGCACAATAATCACCTCCCACTTAATAACACCCCGAAGTTTCTCTCATCATTCCTTCAGCTTCCCAAACTGTTCTTTGCCTTCAATCTCAACTGTCTGAAGGGAAGACCTCCTTGACCGTTTACAGCTTCTGCTCCTTTTCCTCTAGTCCAAGTTTCCCTCAGCAGCAGAAAAAACTGAAGCCCACCCATAGCACAGAGTCTGATCATGCATCACTTCCACTTGTGGTGAGACACATTAATTTCCACATTTATTAGAGGCAAGATCTGTGAACAACTCTCTTGACAAGAACACCCACACTAGAGGCAAACCTAGAAGGGGCTGGTGACACAGCAAAACCCACATGAGCTCCCAGCACTAGGAAATGGCAAAGGTCTCACACTCTTCCCCCCACGGGTGAGAGACTGAACCCCAGACACCAAGGGATTAAAAGCTGTTAATGAGCTCTTTAGCCAGCAAAGCAGCTTAATTCACCTAGTCTGACTGTGAGGAAGGCACTGACCTCAGAAATTCACTTTTAACCTATTCAGCATCTGCAGACCTGAGGTATTTTACACACCAGCTCTCCAGTTTTCCAGCACATTAGTGTTCCTTACTTTTGTCACCCCAGATGCAAGTTGACATCAAAGCTGCTGGCCAGTTCTGTCACATACATCTGCCCACACAGTCACACCAGAGTGTGTATTTAACCCAACAAACAATTTTAGACACTTAATGAGACTTTCTCCAGTGCTCTTCTCACCTAGTAAAGGAAGAGTGTTCTCACAGATAGTTACAATTCAGCATCATGAATACCCTGACTCAGAAAGTATCAGCACTTCACCAAAGAGCAGCTCTCCAACTTCTTTAGTTACACCCTGCACATCTGGTGCTTTCCCCCTCCCCACAAAGCAATTTTGTCCTTGCACTTCTCATTCTCCTACAGGTGATATTCTTGTGCTATTCTTCCAGTTTCCTGGAAAGTACATGTTTCATAAAGACTCTACAAAGGCAGCAAACTGCACACAGGGGTGTCTGAGGCACAGCATCCCAAAGTGTTCACATATATGGAACACTGAAGGCTTTCAAACTGCTCAAGTGTGTCTTTAGTTGCACACACAGTGCTAGAACAGTCCTCTAAAACGTTCTGCCAGAGGGCTTTCCTCTATTGCTTCCTTAGACACTGCTATGAATCACGCCCTTGTAATGCCCAGAAATCACAGAGTATGTCCAACTGGTTACACTGTCTGTAACCTCCCCAGCCTGCTGGGACAGAGGCAAAGCTGCCTCCAGTGGCAGAGCCCACAGCTCTGGGAACAGGCACAGTGGTTGACTCATTTCCATGAAGATGCTTTGCAAGACTCTGAAGAGGTTTTTATTTCCTCGTGTGAAGCAAACATAAGATCACGCTTCAATCAGATGTAAGGGTTTCTAGGAAGGAACCAGCCAACCCTCCTCAAATGACTCTTCCCTCTGTGAAGGAACAGACATCTTGCACCCTGAACCACGACAAAGGATCTCTTGTATCTACAGAGACAGACTGTGACTTCAGCTTAACCACACTGAACTGAAGTCAACACTCAAGGACAACTCCTGGCCGCAGGAGATTGGCTCTTCAGCACTAAACCCAGGCAGCTGGCCTTGAGCAGGGCACTGCTCTGAGGGGCCACCCCAGGCAGCCAGGGCAAGCCAGGCTTCTGCACCTACTGAGAACATGCTGCCTGCTCACAGCAAAATGCTCTAAGACCCCACAGCCTGAGGAGGAAGCCAGTACCTAATATGTTGTGTTCATCAAGAGCTCTGACAAGCACTACGCAGGAGCCTTAGGTCACACGGGCTTTAACAAGTCATGATATAAATGAACTGGCCTGATAACTGGGGTATTCCATGTTTGGGCTCAATGTTTCAGAACTTTTTCTTCCTTTTTTGCTAGTTATGATGCCATTTAAATACTGAAAACCTACAAAGTTGCAGGTTTCCTACTGAAGGAACTGCAGCCCCCAGTCTGAACACACCAAACATCAATGCTCTTGCTGTGCAGTTCCCATCCTGTTTCTGCTCTCAGGGCCACATTTCCATATGGGGTTTTCTTCTCTGTAGACCAAATGGTTCTTTCTCACATCCAGCTCCGTGTATCTGCTCCTTATTTCAAACACCTACAGTCAAAATCCCAACTTACAGAAATTAGCAAGTGAAAGAACAGAGGGAGGAAAAAAGTATCAAAGCTTCGTGGTCCAAATGCAACTGTCAAGACAGAAGCCAACCTTACTCTGAGCTGCTGTGACAGTGGCAAATGCTGGGGATTCTAAGAGCAGGCACAAATAAATCCCATTTCCTCAGTCTGAATAAACACAGGCACATCTAGGAAGCAAAGAGCAACCCTGCCCTGCTCGAGTGAGCTCAGGAATCCTTACACTGCTCTGACTTATGTCTATGATGGAGTGCAAAATTATTAAAACCAAACAGCACCTACATTTTCTGGCTGCTTCAAACACAGCAATCTCTAACATTATTGCTTGGAGCTTCACAAAGCTCCATGACTGAAAGAACTTTCACATCTCTAGTGGGTTTCTATACATTGTAGGATCTTTAATAAAGCAAACAGATGTTAACAGCCTGATTCCCCTCCCAAACCAGGCCTTGCTGCCCCTGCTGTGCCACAGTTCTGGGCAGCACCCAGTGCTGCTCCTACCAGGGAGTTTCATTTGTTCACAGCTCTGAAAATGTTAACCTACAGTTCAATACAAGAAGTTTGTACCACCTATACCAGTTTAAGGTGCCAATCTGTCTTCATGTGTCTTCACCCTCCTCAACTTTATAGGTTTTAAAAAGTTTCACCAACTTAACCTCAGTATCAAACTATGTGGCTCCCAACAACCAGGCATACAAGTTTGGGAAGAGTGTGTAATTCATGAGCCCGAAGAACTCACAGTGACAGTCCAGCTGTGTTACCTGCTATCATCTTTATTTCCTGCCAGTCTGACACATAAAGCAACCCAGAGAGGTAACTTTACTGTCCCACAGATTGCAGGAATCACTTCAGTGTCACAAAAAAATTCATTATGCAAGAAAAACAGTCTTACTGACACCGGAACTAACCCCAAGCCAGGCCACTGCCTAGGAACTGCTCCAGTGCCCTGGGATCGCCTGAGTCAGGCAGCACCTGATGCAAGCACAGCTGAGTGCAGAGAACAGCCCAGCCAGCAGAGCTGCAGCTCCTGGGGCACATTTAGGCACAGAAACGCTGCACGTTCATTCTCCGTGTTAAAGCAGCTGAGTAAGTCAGTCTCAGCCACCTTTAAAGTACCAGTAATTACACCAGTTCCTTCATTACGCAGGACAAACTATGACTTGCCTGTCTCTTGCTTGAGTGATCACTGTGCACTGAAGGAAACGAGCCACGCAGGTATTTTAAACACGGCCAGAGATGACACAAGACCAGGAGCAGCCATCTCGTGGATTCAAACAGGCTTGCCCAGGCCACACTGCCACCCTCGGCGTGGCTATCACCTCCCACACGCAACACTGCCCTTTTCCCCACGACAGCGAGGGGAACGAGGCCGGCAAAGGTGCCGACACACGGCTCCTCCAACACGCGAACGACTCCTCGGGGACTGAGCCATCAGCTCCCCCGGACGCGTGTCCGGGCCAGCAGCAGCACACCCGCAGGGCCCGGGGCTAGCATTTGTAAGACGGGCCTCCTTAGCTCTCGGGGCCGAGGAACAAGCCCTAAAGCTCGGGACACGGGGCTGAGCGAACCGCCCGAGCGCCGCGTCCCGCCACAGGAGCACGGACCGCGGCGGAGCGGCGCCGGCGGGGCCTGCCTACCTGCCCGGCCTGCCCCGGCATTCCCGGCCTGCCCCGGCCCCCGGGCAGCTCCGCCGAGCCCCGCCAAGCTCCGGGCCCCGCAGGCCCCGCCGCCCCCGCCCGGCGCGGTTCCCCTGCCCGGCCGGGCCCGCAGGCCGC
>JAWWEW010000051.1:1518339-1570333 GCA_035583185.1 Anabacerthia variegaticeps | reverse complement strand
CACGATCCTGTGCCGTGTGCTCTGGGATGGCCCTGCTGGAGCAGGGAGGGGGGACCAGAGGCCCCACTGTGGTCCCTGCCAAGCTGAGCAGTCTGTGACTCTGTAATGGGGCATTACCTGCTTCTGCCTCAGCATTCTATCGTTCTGTCACCTTTAGCGTTTATGCCTTGCAATATATAGGAGTTTGAGAAGGTGCTTTTGTGAATAACAAAGACATCCACCTAAAACACAAAACTGGACACAAGTAATTTCGGGTATGGTACCAAGCTGCCCCATCTGCTGATCTGCCACACCCACTGAGCTGCAGAAATTCTGTGTTTAAAGGTTTGGCCAGTGGTAAGTGCAGAGTGATGGATGCCCTTTGGATGAAGACTCTTCAGTGAGGGATGAAGAGAGGCAGGACCCCTCCTGGGTAAGGAAGGTGAGCATCACAGTCCCTGTGCCTCCCTGCTTAAATTGGATGCTTAAATTAGAGCCTCAGGGAGAGCCAGTGCTGAGAGGAGATGGCAAGATCACACTGAAAGCCACAAGTCGTGCCCCAGGAGCTGCTTTCACACAGCTGGGGCTGCCCAGCCACAGAGCCACCTCCTCCTGCCACTCTGCTCCCCTTGCCAAAGGGATTGATGCCTTAAAGAATAGCTGAGTTTTGCAGAGCTCTGGGGTTAGGCACCAGGCTGGGATCCCTGGAGTCCACATTGCTGTTGACTCTCTCTGGGAGCTCTCCAGGGGGATCAGGGTGGGAGTCACAGCAGCCCTGAGGAGATGCCTGGCTGCCTGCTGGAAATGCAGCACCAGGGATGGATCCTTGCAGCCTCCTGGGCCAGAGCTCCCGAGCCTGGACAAGCATTTTGGGAGCAGCAAGCGCTGAGGGGGCAGCAAAGTGATGAGGGAAACAAAAATGTGCTTTTGCAAATCCCTCCTCCAGTTTGCTGCTTGGCTGAGCCATAAACATGTTTTAACAGGAGGCTGCTGCATTTCAGACCAACATCCCCAGGCAGGGCTGAGCAGCACCCTGAGCCCACACCCTGCACCCCAGGGACATCTGAGGTCCTGATCTTCCAGACAACAGACAAGGCTTGCACCAAATGGACAGAGGGGTGGGGTGGCACCAGAAGGCTTTGAAAGTCCTTCCTTTTTAGGCCAGTTGTGGGGATCTCTTGGGATTGCTGGTGCCTGGCTACGGCAGTGCTGCTCCGTGCTGTGCAGGCTCAGTGATCCCAAAAGCAGAAATAGCACTTCTTTACTCAATAAGAAGCTTTTCTAAATCCAGTTTGGTGATGTTTCCTCAGCCATTTCTCATATTCCTGATTTTTTTTACTCATGTTCCTTCATTTTTATCTTTTGGGTCGTGTTTTTTTCCTGGAATGTTCCTGCTCCTCCTTTAACTCTTGTACAACTCAAACCAATATAAATGATGTTTGTGATGATCTGCAGCACTGAAGAGGATCCCAGGTTGCAGTGACAGGCCCAGCATTGTTTTAAAGGACAGGAATGAGGGCAACACCTCCTTCTGTAGGGCAGGAGATGGAACAAGGAGTCACATCTGTACTGGACAAACAGCATTGGTTTTCTTTGCCAAAAATGCAACCTTTTCCTAAGGAGATCTTGGAGCTGGAAGGGAACAGGCTTGTGGAAACTCTAAATACAGTGAGAGAAAGAGGGATGGCATTATTTGGAGAGCACAAGGGGCTGGTAAGGCCCTTCTGCCTGGAGCTGTTTGCTGTAATTTATCCCATCTGCAAGCACTCATGCAGAACTCCATTCTTGGGATTCTGTCATTATTTCTTCTGAGGTTTTGTCCCACTAAGTGCTCTGTGCTCTTGTTCAAAAGTTTGTCAGTGGCTCTCCAGAAACCATTGTCTGCCACTCCAGGCTGAAAACAAGCTCATCACCTTGAGATTGGTACACTCGGGAAGCTCAAGAGGTTTCTCATCATCTATCAGGGGGGAAAGAAAGAAATGTGAATCAACACATTCCCTCCCAATATTTATGATGCAAATAGAATTGTATCACTGATCACAAGTATTACAACAACAGGCATCTGCCCACCCCTCAGTCTCCTGGTCCATTAGGAGCTCTAAACTTTGGGCATCTTCTCTGTAAAAACCACAGAAAAATATCGAGTGTCTGGACAATTTTCCCCTTATGATCAAAAGTGTGCTCAACTCATTCCTTTGGGTTTGAAAAGAGAATAAATGTCTTTGTAATTGAAAGATTGCAAAAACAATTCTCCAAACAGTGACATCTCTGCTTCTACCAGACACGCTTTATAAGGGAATCAAAAAGTCTGTGTGAGGTTTCTATAACAATAAAATGTTCTCATCTGACAAAATGGTCCCAAACACAAAATTTGACTGAGACAAAGCTAAGCAGCTTCAATTTTCAACCCTCCCTTAATTGCAGTCTATTCTCTGCAATCCCAAGCACGCTGTTTCCTTCAGTGCAGTCCTAAATGAAGCTTTATTTACTGAGATTTCCTGGAAAGAGAGCCATCTGCAGAAATATATCTGACTAAAAATACTTTCCTTGTGTTCAGAGAAATTAGTTTA
Source organism: Anabacerthia variegaticeps (assembly GCA_035583185.1). Lineage (NCBI taxonomy): Eukaryota > Metazoa > Chordata > Aves > Passeriformes > Furnariidae > Anabacerthia > Anabacerthia variegaticeps. The sequence goes on along the minus strand of JAWWEW010000051.1, from coordinate 1,567,784 downwards.
GCCCAACAAATCACAAAAAAGGTGAAAATAGCAAAGTTTCCAAGATTTCTTAGCATGGAAGTGTCTTTCCCCTGTTTGTTACATGAGCTGCAAAAGTGAAGATATGCTAATTAATTAGTTCCAGTAAGAAATGAAAGGACAGGTGGAAATATGATAGACTTACATAAGATCTTGCCTGTTACTGGGAAAAATCAAAGTATCTGGAGCATGACCAGGGAAGGGAATGGAACTGAGGAAGGGGCTGGAGCAGCAGGAGGGGCTGAGGGAGCTGGGGGGGCTCAGCCTGGAGAAAAGGAGGCTCAGAGGGGACCTTGTGGCTCTGCAAGTCCCTGATGGATCCAGGGGAGGGTCGGGCTCTGCTCCAGGGAACAGGGACAGGAGGAGAGGGAATGGTCTCAGGCTGGGCCAGGGGAGGTTTAGTTTGGATTTGGGGAAAATTTCTTCCCTGGAAAGGTGATCAGGCAGTGGAACTGTGCCATTGGAAGTGGTCAGGAATTGCACAGGGAAGTGGTGGAGGCGCTCAAAAAACATGGATGTGGCTCTTGGTGAACAGGGTGGTGCTGGGGAATGGTTGGACTCGATGGTCTTGGAGGTGTTTTCCAACCTTGGTGATTGTGTGATTCTGTTCTGCTTAACTGAAGGTCCAGGGAAGGTCCAACCAAGTGAAAGGCAGCAGCTTTCAAGCACAGAGAGTGTTTTCTTGCCTCAATGACACAGGTTTGAAACTCATAGACATGAAGTAAAACTGTAGTTAAGAGCTTAAGAGGACCCAAAAAAGGCTTAGAGAGTCACAAATATACCAAGAATACCCACATCTGTCAGCAAAAGGACAGCCATTCAGAAGATGACAGAGAAATTCTGAGCCCTCTCCAGGGGTGAGGATGGATCCAGCTCCTCTGCCCTGGCCTGGCTGGATCCCTGGCCTGGGGCAGGGCAGCCTCTTTTAGGTGTTTACAAATTATGTGCATTCCAACCCTTGTGTCCTTTTCCATTTCTTCAGATAAGGACAAAGCGTCCCCTCCCTGTGTGGGGTGTCCTGGGGGACTGAGCTGCAGCTGCACCAGTGCTGGGGTATGGCCTGGAACTTTCAGGAGAGATCCTGCAGATCAGATGGTTTTCAGAGGTGCTTCATTGAGCCCACTCAGGTCTGCTCAGGTTATTCAAATGGGTGACACAAAAGCAATTTGTGTGAACTTGTTCTAAGCATTGCAGAGAAAAGAGGGAATTTTCTGTTCCTGGTGCAGAGCTCAGAGAGCAGAGAACAGGAGCGTGGAACAAAAATAACATGCACCTAAACAAGAGAGGCAGGACTTGGGCACCGTGAGGTTCCCCAGACGTGGCCTGGAACTGGTCGCTGTTCACTGCAGACTCAGTGTGACCTTGGAATCTCCTGCTTCAAAAGGATGGAAAAACCTTCAAAGGTTTATAGCTTAGCAAAGAACTAAGTCAGCACATTGGATATTATCTACTAAAGATGTGGGAAATTACCTCTATGTTTATTAAATATTTTATGATGTAATAGCCCTCCTAATTGATTCCTTTTTGATGCAATTGGCATGGCTTGAGAGAGGCTGCCCCAAGAACACACATTTTGATTCTTGCAATGTATGGAGGAAAAAAACATCAATATCAGGTAATCAGCAGTAAATCTGCAGTAGAGCTCATTCTGATTTACTGGGATATAGCAGCTGGAAACACATAAAATGGTTTGGATTGGAAGGGACCTCAAAGCCCATCTCATTCCACCCCTGCCATGGGCAGGGACACCTCCCACCTGCCCAGGGTGCTCCAAACCCTGTCCAACCTGGCCTTGGGAACTCCCAGGGCTGGGGCAGCCCCAGCTTCTCTGGGCACCCTATGCCAGGACCCCACAGGGAAGAGTTTTTCCATCTTTATCTGTAGGACAGAATGGATCTACAGCAAAAACCCAACAATCATAGATGAAAAATAACTAATCCTGGTAAGTCACCCAGTGGAAATGAGCCCAGACATCAGAGCTTTGTCTCCCAAGCACAAAATCCTCTGGGGAAGGCAGAGAGACCACAAGAAGATGCATTGATAGGTTATCTCTGCACAGCTGTATTGTCACTGGTAAGGGCAGGTTTTTGGAATCCAAATCTATACAGGAAAGGAAAAAAGAGAAAAAATGGATCGTGTAAAAGAGAAATAAATAAATAAATAAACAGAAATAACAAGGGAAGACCGGGCACATTTTTCTGTAATGAATTTTAAATCCAGCAGATTAGAGAACCCAGTGAATTCTCAGCCAGGAAGGGGAAAAGAGAGTGAAAATATCTGGGTCCTTAGAAACAAAGATGAGAAAAAGAAACCCAGCTGCAAAGGTTTCCTTCCCCTACTGCCCTGCTGCTCTCCCCATCCCCAACCTCATTTGCCAAGCCTGCCATCTGGTACCTCCCCTGCCCCAGCCACTTCACCTGCAGGAGATGGGAATGGAAGTGGCGTTTCTGTCCCCAGTTCCCACTGCTTCCTGCCTCATTTGTGCTCCTCTTACAAACCTGACAAATCAACCTCCCAAACGACCAGCCAGCTCTTTGCTTAGTAAGGTTTAATCCAAGTGCCTTGGCACGGCAGCTCTGCCGTGTCAGCCCTTCACCCAGGACTGAGCCAGGGCAGACCTAAAAGGCCTGTAGTAGAAATAATCCCTTTCCTTACCCCATCTGAACGTGGATGGAGCAGCCTTGGACAGGCAGGATGCCACTGGAGCACCAGGGGCAGGAGAGGAACCACCCAGGGGTGCCCCAGGGCTTGGTAGGGCTGTGGCTATTTAGGCACCAAGGCTCTGCTGGTTGTGGATCTGCCCCATGTGGCTTGTATGGGCTGACACTTTCATTTAGATAAAAAACAAGAGACCAGCTGGGTTAATTTTTGCCAGCCTTTGTTGAAATTTTAGCTAAGAATTTCCTGAGGTGCAGGACACAAGCAAAAAGTTGTTTTAAATCTAGCAAATGTGCCTCCAATTGTACCTGTTTGAAACTGAGAAGAGGGAGGAAATAAGAAAATGATGTACACAGCTTTCTAGTCCCTCCTGTGAGAATTCATCAAGCAAAACTGAATGTAAGCCATTTAAGTTTAGATCTGTACAGGCTCTAATGTAGTTTGGCCACTCTGGTTTGAATTATGACCTTAGTTCTTACTCAGGTGACTCCTGAGGCTGACAGGACTATTTGCTCTTTTGAAGACCTCATTTGTGCAGTTTGAAATGTGACGGCTTTCATTTCAGATTCCCAATTCCTTTCCATCAGTGGGCTTGTACTTCATTTTGCAGCCAAGAGAAACAAGACAAGGATCAGTTACCAAAGGGAGGATTCTGAGACAGGGATAAATGACAACAGCTTGGACTGGGCCAGGAAGCAGGTGGGACTTCTCTATTTGGCAGAAAGGGACTATGGCTTTGGTTGGGTTTGGAGCTGTTTCTTTATTATTTTAAAAAAGGAGAAACTGAGAATTGGTGGAAGGAGAAACAACTGTCATAAACTTAAGGTGTGGCACAACCTCCACACAGGTACTCCCCCATCATTTTTATTCATGCTGCAATTCCTAGCTTTGAATTTCCTCCTTCTCTGAGGGGATTGGGTTGTGTAACAGAGAGAATTCCAAGTCTGGACAGGACACACCAGCCTGGTTCGGGGCTACCCACCATGGCTGGTCTGAATTGGTGAGGAGCTCCCAGAAGAGCCCCTGCAAAGCCAGCCTTCCTTCCCCAATCTAACCCAGGCATTGTACTTTGGTCTGTACCAGATGGATGTGTCCCCAGTTTCCTTGGCACTCTGCCTCCATAAGACTTGGTTAATTCCCTTTTTAACTTGTGTTGCAGTGAAACACCACAGCCCCCACAGCTTTGTGAGCTTGGGCTAACTTCTCCTGCACCCAGAGGTGCAGGGGTAACACAGCTGGGCACTGTGCAGCCCTTGGTGAACCCCAGTGAAGCTTTCTGCTGTCCTTTGCAAAGACAAGCTTGTGGCAACCCCACTTCGTAGCAGGGCAAGTAAAGCATGGGCAAAGTTTACTACACTGAGCCACTCTGACACTCATGGCACATGGGCTTTGGCTCCAGCTGGTATTGTTTGGTGTGCAGGAGCAGTTAATCCCCCCCAAATCATTAATAATCATTGATTAATACCCCATTAATAATAATTGATACCAATTCCTACAATTTGAAAGTTAACTTGGAATTATTAATAAGCCAAAGGAGGTTAGCTGGTGAGCCTTGCCACATGCTTTCAGGACGTGCCAAACAGGATGCCCACGGGCACTGGAAAACTGCTCCTTGCTCTACCAAGCCCCTGGGGGTGGGCTCCCCACTTTCCACTGTGGCCAAAGGTATTTTGGTTTTCTCTGGGACACAGGATCAGGATGTTGGTCTCCTAAATCCAGTATCAATTCATTTTCTCCCGAAAAGGTTGGAGGCAGAAGGACTTGCCCTCACTCTTCTGGTGGGCTGGCAGCATCAAGCTGTGGACAAAATATTCCAATTCCTCTTCTGAAGCCAGTCGGTACTTTATCTTAACATCTGGTAAAAGATTCAAGCTGCCTCATTGTTCTTGCAGCCCCATGTGATGGAGGTGGGTAGGCAAGTGCCCAGCATTGTGCTGGTGGGCACACCAGTACCAGGGGACAGTACCCAGCCAGGGATGCTCTTTGTCACCTTGGAAAATCCCTGTTCCTGCAGGGCCCCCTCCGCTCCAGGGGCTCTGATAAAGCAGGTGATGGACATTCCCCACTCCACTAATTATGTGCTGGAGGCCCTGGGCTCACCTTCCCGTGTTTCACCCTGATCTCTGCCAAGGAACCAAGTAGGGCACCTCCTCCCCAATCCCTCATTTCACCCTGATCTCTACCAAGGGATCAAGTAGGGCACTTTCTCCCCAACCCCTCAAGGCCATTCCCATACTGAGCTCGTGTCTTTCCTCTTGCAGATCCATTGCTGTGCTATTTATCTAATGCTCCCCAAAGGGTTACACTATTCTGTCCCCCCTTTTCACCCATCACCTCCTTCTCTGTCCTTCCCCAAGGGAATGTGTCATGGAGTTACAGCAGCAAAGGCCATTCCTTTTCCTTAGGGTTCCCCTTTTTCAGCTGTGTTCCTTATTTTGGTCTATTCCTGCCTGCCCCAGACCTTCTAACACATCCCATGCTGTTCCCACATCTACACACCTTCAAGGTAGACACATGGACACGTTTCTGGGGTCAGGCCATCCACTAAAGTTGTTTTAAATGCCACCTGGTTGTGATTTGGAGCCTGTCCAGCTCTTATTTAAAAGACCACAAACAGAAGCTTTCAACCCCAAATGTATTTCTGTGTTTTCATTGAACTTGTGCTCCTCTAGATGATTTTTTTTCCCTTTCTTTAATATTTCTGCTCTGGGTTTTGAAGCTCACATGGCACTCTGACCATTTGCTACTGCAGGAGCTGCATTAAATTGAGTTTTTAAAGCTGGGTCAGAAGTAGAAGCACTGCCTTGGCAGGGCTCACTGGGTCACACAGTTAAGCTCCTTCTTCACCTAACAGGATATAATACATATGTTTTTCCTTAAAGGACTTAACTGCTGAGCTGAGGTTTTTAATTGTTTTGGGATCAGCTCAACAGTCACTTTTCTCTGAAAGTCTGAAGAGCTGACATTTTGATAGACTGGAAAATACTAGCTGTAGGGGGTATTTTCCCATTTCTGCCTGTTGTTCCACCCTTTCTGCTCCTCCAGCAGCCCAGCAGTAACCAGGGCTCCAGGATCCATTCACTGGGATGTCTCCAGCTCCCCAGAGACAGGAGTGCAGCTCTTTAGATCCCAGTCTCCTGTGTTTAGGGAACTCACCAATCTCTCCTGCACCTTCTGACAAACCCCACTTTTCTCTGTTCAGTGTGCAGTGATATAAGGTATCAATAAAGAACTAACATTGAGAGGGTTAATAGAAATAATTGTAGAGGCTTTTGCTGAAGTAGCCAAGATAAACTGCATGGTTGAGGTCATAATTGTTAGCTACAGAGAATATGTTATGGTTGCTCTCAGTACCTGGCCTTGAAGCTTCTAAAACTAAGATAAATCAGGAAAAATGTCAAGAAAGTAAGATAATTGTAGATGTTTGCTAATTAGACCGGTTCAAGTTGCCAACAAAACCAGTTTAGGTTACTTTTTGAGCCAAGTTGAAAAGGGCACGGCGAGGAAGACCCACGATCTTCATCCCCAAGACCCCCAGAGACCCTGGCCCAGGAAAAATGGAAACCAATGTGCAAACTCAGATGGGAGGAGTGCAGGGCAGAAAAAAATGGAAATTACTTCTTGGAACTAATTAGAATAACCCTGCCTTTTCTAAGAAAATAACACATGTATAAAGAAATACTGAATATGCATGTTTTAACTGTATATAAACAGGCCTGTGAGCACAGACAGGGGTGCATGTCTTTGGTGGAGCAATCCCCATGCACCCAGTGCTGGATAAACGTCCCTTCTCTACATCTACCTGGTGGGGGGTTTTTCTGCACGTCACCAGCACTGGATCTGTCACTGCACCAAGGCCTGAGCACTGCATGGAGGGCAAGGGCTGTTCCACATCTGTCTCACACCATCCAGCTGCTCACCCTTCCAGTGGAATCTCTGCCTTTCCAGAGCAGCAGGGTGCAGTGGGCTCAGGGGCTGGGCTGGCTCATGTGCTTGGTCTGAGCCCACAGCAGGTTTGTCCTGCACAGCTCCTACATGGCCATTGGTCCCCTGGACCATATTTAAGGAATTCATTATTGCTGCTCCATGTTTCTTACCCTCCATGCATCCTTCCTCTATGACAGGGAGCTGCTGACAGGGAGTCCACACAATTAGGAGCTTCTTTACTGAAAAATACTGAAAAACTTGTTACTGCTTGCTGTGGAGAGGCCTGGTTTGAACATACCTGCTGTTACTCCCACCTGCTCTGGGTCTCATTGCTTTAACTATGAAAAATAATATCAGTCTTGTTCCTGCAACAATATTTACCCAAGCAGTATTCCCGTGATCCCAGAAGGCACTATGGGATCAAGAACATTGAAATTAGAAGAGCAGCACTGGGGAAAGCCCTGTGCTAAAAGCCAAGGATTAGGTGTTTTCCCCTGTAAGAACTGCAGACAATCCACTGTCAGGCAGAAGATGAAAACCTACCAGGACTTTGGAGATAACAAGCCATGCTGGGGAGATACACACCCTAACCCAACCCAGCCTAAGCCCTTTATCAACCCTACCACAATTGCTGTCCTTGATGCAGTTCCAGAGAGCATCCACATATAACCAATTAAGTTAATTACATCACCTGAACCAAGCTGGAAACCTTTGGACACTGTTTATGCATCCCTGTTCAGGTGCTGGATCCTTTGCATGGTTGCACAGAGTTGTGGAATCCCAGAATGGTTTGGGTTGGAAGGAAACCTCAAGATCACCCAGTTACGACCCCCCTGCCATGGGCAGGGGTAGCTTCCATGGGACCAGGTTGCTCCAAGCCCCATCCAACCTGGATGGGTGGGTGGGTTCTTCCTCTTCTTTCTGCTCCCTTTTCAGGTGTGCAGCTCCCTGGTTGGTTCTGGTAAGTCAGGCTCACTGTCTGAAGGGGCACAGGATACCAAGCACGACTGGTTTGTGCCACACTTGTGTTTCCTTCAGCTTTGGCCTCTGCAGGAGAGCTCGGGGACCTGCATGGAGCTCGTGGGCAGGGCTGAGCCCAGCACCTGGAGAGGTGTCAGCATGTCCCAAGGGACACTGCAGGACCTCCTCTGGCTAAAGAAAACCCAGTTTGAGAGGAAAATATGATTGAGGCTGCTGTGCTGGACTGTGCTGGTGGATCTAGGCACTCCTGCACCATGTCCACTGGAGCTGCCCCTGGCACTGCTCCCCAGCAGGACCACAATCCCTGCATATCCAGCAGGGCTTGGAGAATGCTGCAGAGGGAGGGAGGGAGGGATGGATGGATGGATGGATGGGTGGATGCATGGATGAATGGATGCATGGATGGATGGAGGGATGGAGGGATGGAGGGATGGAGGGATGGAGGGATGCATGGATGGAGGGATGGAGGGATGGAGGGAGGGATGGAGGGATGCATGGATGCATGGATGCATGGATACATGGATGCATGGATGGATGCATGGATAGATGCATGGATGGATGGATGGATGGATGGATACATGGATGGATGGATGGATAAAGCACGCTGGTTCTCTCTCAGCTTCATTTCCCCTCTGTCCCACCCCCCATACCCTGCAAGACCAGCTGGGCTTTTTTGTAGTCATCAAGTTTGGCCCCAAGTGCAGGATTGCTGTTCCAGGCATGGAATGCCAGGATGCCAAGGTGGTTCCTCTCAACAGCTCCTTCCCTCCCCATGGCTAATGGTCTTGGACCAAAAGCTGATCTCCAGAGAGGGTGGCTCCACTCCTGTTCTCTGAATGAGCCAAGTCAGGCTGTGCGACCACCTGGCCAGCAAAACTGAAACCTTGTGGACACAGCACATGGAACTAAGCCCCAATCCTGTCTTGGTTTTGGCTTTAGGAGAGAAGGGGGACATCTAAACCTGTCTCTGCCAGAAGGAAAGAGGCATAACCTTGCCTTCCCTGAGGAGATGTCAGGGAATTTTTGGCAGGCCACATTCCTGGCAGTGTGGAGCTCAGAGTTTCCCAGAGACAGCAACCTGAGAGGAGCAAGCTGTACTTTATCAGTGTGAGATGTGATGCCAGAAGTCTTACAGCACTGTGAGCCTGGGAACAGCCCTGTCTAGAAAGAGAACTTGCTATCCAGCTGGAGCCCACGGAGCTGTGTATGGCTGAGAGTTACTGAGGGTCATTTCAGGAAGAAATCCTTCCCCGGGAGGGTGGGCAGGCCCTGGCACAGGGTGCCCAGAGAAGCTGTGGCTGCCCCTGGATCCTTGGAAGTGTCCAAGGCCAGGTTGGATGGGGCTTGGAGCACCCTGGGCTGGTGGAAGGTGTCCCTGCCCATGGCAGGGGGTGGGATGGGACGAACTTTACGGTTCCTTCCAACCCCAACCATTCTGGTTCTGTGATCATGGTTAGAGCAGGCAGAGACATGGAGAAGGGCTGGGGCTGAAGAGCAGTTGGTTCTGACACCTCTTGCTCTGTGTGTGCCATCCTGGACCCTGGGAGAACACCCTGTTCCCATGGCCAGCAGAGCTCTCACAGCTGCCTGCAAGAGCAGAGGGAACACACAAGTCTTGAATTTAGTTTGGTTTTAATGTGACCATCATTTTATGCTACAGTGAAAGGGAATTAAATACAAGTACAAAGTCAGGCTCAGAATGAAATCCTGGCTCTCCTAAAGTGGGACTCACCATGCTTTCCAGAGGATGCTTTCTGGACAATTTATCCCATTTACTGTTTGTTCACCTAGTGCAGACACACCTTCAGCTACGAAGCACTCTGGAATGCTCTGCACTACTGCACATGCAGGTCAATACTTTGCCACAAAACCTGGCATTCTGCTCCAGTTCTTATAACATTTAAAATTAGAACCAAGAAAAACTGTGAGCTTACAGAGGTAGGACTGCTGCCCTCCCTCCAGGCAGGCACAGGGATTGCCTTGCCTTGAACACTCCAAGAGCACCAGGCAGGCAATGGAAATAAAACTCCTAACAAATTTAGAATGTTTCTTCTCATGCTGAAATAAGCCACAGATTTCTCAAACATCTTTCAGGAAAATGACCTTTTCCAGACATGTTATTTCTGCTTATTTGTCTGAGCTGCATCTAATCAGGCCTGAAAGCTTTCCAGTTCTTCAGATAAATTTGAAAATAGGTTCCTCCCGACTAAATGTATCAAATGTTATTTTGCAAAGAGTTTGGGTGCTTTTTCCTGGCCCACAATATCTCTACTTTGTCTTCCTCTACACTGCTGTAACTACAGGATCAGGTAAGAATGTCTGAGAACAGTGACCTGTCACCATCGACAGCAGCAGAGTTAGAGGGAAGGGTTAAAAACACCAACAATTTTGACTATGTACTAAGGACCTTCACTGCAGAGAAAAGGATTAGAGCTTATCATTATCTCATCTGAAAGGGTAAAACCAGATTCCCATCAGGTGTAGAGATTGTTCCTGTAATTGTTGCTATTAACTATTCATTAGGTCATTAACAATCCCACTGGGTAACCCTTTCTGGGGGTTCTGTTCCCTCCATCGATGCTCTGAATCAGAAGAACAGCCCAGCAGGAACAGACACTGAATAGGAATCCAAACAAAGCCTTCTTTTCTTAAATTATTTTACTCTTCTTTCACCATTCTTCCTCAGTATTAGCTCATCACTCCACAAAGTCAAAATATCTATTTTTCAGTAGTCATGGTCTCTTTTTGGTTATTAATTTTGGGTTGGGATTTGGACATGTCATCTTGAAAAGTCTGAAGTTTCTTGAAGTTATCTTAACCCTTTCACTCTGGACAGAGTTAATTCCTGTGTTGGCAAACATCTCAAGCCCTCGCTCCTGCAGCAGCTCCAAGAATCCAAAGGCAACTGCAGGTCATTTAATTCTTTCTTAACTCAGTTGCTGAGTTGTTCTTATGGACCCCACAGGATAAGCAAAATAAAATAGGGTGGCCCAAGCAGCTCTGAAAAGGCAAACAGCCCTCCTGCTTTGACATGTGCAGAGTCTCCAAAGTGCAAAGAAGATTAAAATAGCATTTTGGAGGAGTCTCTTGCTTTCACAAGTCTTCCTACAGAGGAGACTTGGGGTCTTTCAGATGAGGCTTCTCAATTTGCTGCTTCTTTTTGACTGAGGGGCCAAGGGCAAGAACTAACAATCCTGGGATTTGCATTTCCCACAAAGGAATTGTTCCAGTACAGTGAATCTTATAAAATAACATTTGTGTTGAGTTAAGTGGAGACATGCTGGCTTTCTCACAGAAAAACCTCCATTGCTTTTAAAATTTGCCAAAACCAGGAAAACAAGAAGCCTAACAAAGAGACTGGGTATTTTCCCCCCTGTAGGAATGAGGCTTCCTGAGGCCACCAGTCCTGGGCTGGGCTGGAGCTCCTGGCCTGTGGGACAGAGGACAGGAGGGAATTCCAAGTGTTGCCTGCCCTGGGAGGGGCAGAGCAGCCCTCTGAGCACCGGGAGCTCAGAGCATCAGGGAGCACTGACTGCTGAAAGCATATAGAATGTGCTCTAAACCAGCCATTTTTAAAGGCTGAGCAGGAAAATGTGTGCCTTCCTAATGAGCTGGCACACAACTCCAAACCAGCCCAGCCAGAGATCCCCTTGGGTCTATGAATGTGGCTGGGTAGAGCTGAGCTTCATCAATCACTGCACTGCCAAAAGACTCATTTTATGGAAAGACTTCATTTCTTCGAGGAGTTAGGCTGTGTTTTATCCTGCTGATCTTTAATTATGACAGTTGTTTTCCCTCATAATTTTTTAAGTCAGACCAATTAAGCATTATCTCTCAGGACAGCTCACTGTCTCTGTATTTAGGGTGCTTTTCTGTCAGGGCTGCAAATCAATTTATTTATATATTTATATTATTTATAGGGTTGAGCAGTGCTTCTCTTGCCACTCAGCTTTGTTTCCTTCCTGTGTTTGGTGGGGGGTTTAAGCCATGGGTTTGGTTGCTGTGGATCTTTTAAAGCTTTTTCTTGCTTTAATCCCTTTACCATACTTGTCTTTGCTGACACTAAAAACTCCAAATATCCATTGAGTTCTCAGGCCATGTCATAGTTACCTCTCATATTTCTTTAACATCCTTCCTTTCTTTCCTTCACCTCTTGCAGGTCACACAATCAAGTAATCTTTCATTATTGGAAAAAATACTATTTTTAAGTTTTACTTTGTCAGCTCCAGGCAAATGCTGCGTGTACACACTCAATACAGACACGTAGAGCTTGAGGCTTCATCACCCCAGGCCTCCTCCTCTTCCTCCCCGTGGAGGAAGGGGGTACCCGTGGCTCTGCCCACAGCCCTGCCTTGGGCAGGTGACCAACCTGCTGGAGAGCACCAGGGAGATGGTTTGGACTAACTCAGATGGGACTCAGTGTCATTTCCTTCCCCCCAGCTCTGGGAGAGGGTGCTCACCCAGCAAAGGACCAGTGGCAGGCACCTCAGAGACCTTTGGCAGGGACAGTCAGACCAGCTGACCCTTCTGCCCTTTGTCAGCACAGCTGAGGAGATGCTCAGCCTGAATTCTTGCCCCACTTACAGCAGCAGGTGCCCTGAAGGTGAGCCAAGCCCTTTTTAGGGAGAACAAGCTTCAAACCAGCTCAAACACAACACATCTGTGGTTGCCACCCTGCCCTTCAGTGCCATGTCACAGCGACTGTGTCACAAGCCTAGAATGTTCAGAAAACATTTTGCAGATTTTGTCCTTTCTTTTCTGTTCTGCCTCCCAATGCAGCTCCCAGGGGCTCACACTCCGGTCAAACACAAGCCACAGGGCAGCTTGTAACACCAGGGGAGTGTGAGGCAGTGGTTAGTTGGAACCCCAAAATGAGAGGGTGGCCACAGGATGCATCACGAAGGGTCTTCCCCAGGAGGGGGACAAGCCAGGAGCCAAGGGTTGTCACCAGGGCAGCCAGGGCTGGGGGCTGCTGGCAGGATCCATCAGCAGTCGTGGGCAAAGAGAGCAACAAACCAGGTCCAGGGCCCATCCAGGGAGGCCAGCGAGGAGCAAAAGGGCTAAAACACACACCTAAAGCTCATCCTGGAGATGGTCCATCCAGGACAGCCAAGAAGGTCCATCCAGGACAGCAGCTCCTACAGCAACATCCAGTGTCCATGCAGGAGATCAGTGCTCCGACAGCACAGCTCAGGGAGGGAACCATCAACCTTGAGCTCTGAAATGGGAGGGAAGGAAGAGGAGAGCACAGATCTGTCCACATAAAATAATACTGATTTTTTTCTTTTTTAATAAAGGAAAACAGAAGAGGGAACGAAGTGAAAAAATAAAGTTGTGACAATGGCACTGCAGGAGGAAATGTTGAGACTTGGCGACATGCAGAGAGGAAGGGGTGGGACACAGGAAGAAAGATTTAAATGCTCTTTTAGGGGGGGAATCAAAGCCTGGGCAGGACCTCGATGAGCACGATCCTTGCTTTGCTTCCAAGTGTGCTGGGGTGCCTCAGGCTGGTCAAGGGAGGGGATTGTCCAGCTCTGCTCCTGAGTTCATTTCTCAAGTCAAATCCCATCCATTTCCTTTCCAGCTCCTGCCTCTTTCTCCCACATCCTGCAGTGATGCTGCACGTTGTTTAAAAACCTGCCATTCCTTGGTCATTCAGGAATTTGTCTTGCTCTGGATTTTGTTTTCCTTCCCAGCTGCCAATGTACAGGAGATCTTGGTGAAGGCTCCGAGTTACTGTGTGATTAGAAGGAACATGATTCACGTGTATCCTAGTTCTGAAGTCAATATTTTGAGTCAACACTGGCTGTTTTAATGGCTAAATCATCTCTGGAACAAGCACCTGCCATGACTTTATAATCTGGAGACCTCCATAAGAGAGGTGCTGGAAATCACCTTGTGTCCTGAGTTGGTGCTGAAAACACCAAGGGGTTCTTCTTGCAATACCTGGGAGTCACTTTGTACAAAAAGAACCTCACAATCTTTTAAAAATATATATTTAAAATGTCTTCACTTATTCAGGTGGGTACGTGCAGACCTCGGGATGACATTTCCTGTTTGCCAAGAACTTCTCTTTTATAAGATTTTTTTTCCAAACAAACAAACAAACAAACTAACTTGTTTTAGACTATTAATGTACCAAGTTTGTGTGTGATTATTGTCAGGAACAGAAACGAGAGGAGACATTTATTTCTGTGTTATCCATACCAAGCCACACAAAGCTCAGGCTGATGTTGTGCTGATGCTCAGAATCTTTTAATTTAAAATATATGCTGGGGTTTTGTAGAATATTTCCTTTTTTGTAGTAGCTTTTTTACCCTCTGAGTCAGTCTCAATTAAACTTTTATTACTCAGCTGTAAAAAGTCTCAGTAGGATTTTTTATGCCTTTAAAGTACAAGGAGGTGATTTGCCAGGACTCTTGGGTTAAATTGCCACAGGAGAGAAACACTTTCCAAAGGTGCTTTTCTCCCTGTGTTTCTGGTCACCGTGTGACTCACAGGGCTCCAAGGACACTGGGAGAGCAATTTAGCAAAACCATCAGCTGCTGGTTTATCTTTGTCCTCACTGAGACTGGAGGGTTTCCCAAATGCAACAGGTATGGATCAGCAGCTTCCTTTGGTTCATGGTGGGAGGAGATGCTGGTAAAGCCAAGCTCTGATGCAACCCCAAAATACAAAAGGCACCTCTTTAAAGATCTAATTAAAAATGTGGTTCCATGTGTCGTTTCAGCTTTCTTTTTTTCCTTTGTTTTCTCAATTAGGGTTAATTTAGAATGGGACAAAACATGAGCTGATAGAGCTCATTTTTAGGAGTGGCTGTGCTTTGCCAGCTGAGCTTCCTTCAAGGGTCCTGCTAATAAAAGTTGTGCTTTCCCTGGGATGGCAGGGCAGGAATGACATTCTGTGCAGCTCCTCAGAAACTCCTCTTGGGAATTGTTGGCTTTGCTTCCCCAGAGTGTTGCAGGTATGGACAAGAAGATAAAAATCCTGCCCAAAAACCATGGGTGTTTTTAATAGTTGGGGGGAAATCCACTGAATGAGTTTCAGGAGTGTTTCAGCATCTCTTTTCTCTATAACTGATGTAAAACCTGTCCCAGTTCTCATGAAAATGGCAATCTGTGTTGATGTTATTCCATGACCAAAGCATCTGCTTCCAGAAGGTTGTCTCAAGGACTCCAGACTCAGCAAGTGCCACCTGGCACGTCCCCGCTCCCAGCCCTGCCAGCTGCCTAGTTACAGCATGGCTGGAGTTGCTAAAATGCCACTTGCAACGTTCTGATTTAAAGTCCTTGCTGAAAAGCTTTTCCCAGAGAATTCAAGTGCCATTTAACCACATTCTCTGTCTCATGTAAAGTCCACTGGTGGGTTGAATGTCTCTGTTCTACTTTCCTGGCTCCCATATATTTCGTAGACTTTTTCCTTATTCCTTCTTGCTTTCACTTTTCAAAACACAACGCAAGTTTTAGGTGATTAGTGTCATGTTTCAAGTGTCACATTTTCCTTCAATATGTGGAATTGATTTCTCTCAGAGCATTTCAACATTCCTTATTCCCCACACTTCCAGTGGGGGCTTTTCCTGAGTGTGGCAGATGATGTTCTGTGTGCAGGAAAATAACCTGAGCTTTACGTGACTGCTGAAAGCACCTTGTTGGCTTTGCTTGGCTTTCATTCTCTTTATGGAAACCTGGCCAAAGTCTGAAACTTCAAACTGGTTTGTGAAAGAAATAAAAATATCTCCGTGTGCTGAATCTTGAAAGAAATAAAAATATGTCAGTGTACTGGATCTTGCAAAAAAAACCCCAACAAAACAAAAACAAACAAAAAACCCAACTAAATTGGAACTAAAATTGTCCTTGCCTGATTAGCAATGTTGGATTTTGTAGATCGTCAGTGAAGCTGCAGAAATAAAGGCCTTGCTGTCAGAGAAAGCTGGTCCAGCTCCTCAATAAAGAAAGAAAAAACATCTTGAAGGAAGTCTTGATGCACAAAAAGCTTCCAGGGAGAGACCTGGTGGGTGTCACAGACCTGCCCAGCCTGACACAGAACCAAGTGCTGCAGAGAGGGGCTTCTCCCTTCCCTGTCCCCAATGGGCACTTTCAACAATGAAATTCAGAACCAAACCCCGTTTGCTCCACGTTTGGAAATGGAATCCCTGCATGTTCAGCACAGTCACCTCTGTTGCACGAACGGGCTGGGATTTCAGCTGCCCGCGTAGTGTAAGAGCTTCTTGTGTGTTTGGACCCTCCCAAATCCCAAAGACTCCAACCCCCCCAGCCCAGTGCAATACTGAGAATCTGCCCAGGGGCTGGGGGTGGGAAGGAGCCCTCCAGGGAGTTTTCCACATGGGAACACAGCTCTGGAATTCCAGGGAATAAATTACCGTCCGTGTCTGGCAAAACCTGACCTTGCACGCCCCACTTGGGAAAATGGGCTGCAATAATACATCACACAGCACTAAACAAGTGTTTTTATTATTCACCCGTTCTAAAATGCAACTTTTATTATAAATCTAGAAAAGATGGGTCAATCATTTTACTCCCTCCATTGTTGAAACCAGGGCAACCCTTTTTCCATGCTCCAGGCTGCCCTGCAGCCTGTTTGCAGGCACCAGCCCAGCCTGACCCTCCCTGTCCTCCCACTCCCTCTGCCCATCCCACCAGTCAGAGCAAGTGCCTGGCCCAGACTTGGGATTTTGCCATTATTTGGGGTTTAAGAAGTGAGTTTAGGGCTTTGCTAGTACAGGCCAGCGAGCAGAATCTGTTCAAACCAATGTTGGGCACTATTTTATCCAAGAATCCACTGCAGCATTCATTGAAAACAGGGGCGAGATTTCCTTCAGGCCTGTGAAATAAGTCTGTGAAGTTTATCTCCTGTGAACATAAAGACAAAAAACAAAACAAAACAAAAAAGAGAAATGTATTCACTGGGAGCTCTCAGAATCTGCAAACCCAGTGGAAATTTATAACTGTGCATCTATTTCAATATGACACTAAAACTTTTCAGTCCAAAGCTTCTGGGAAAGAACTAGAGGGGAAATATTGCAGCAAGATTTTAAACAAATTATTCAAATTCACAGAAAACTGTATTCTGTGGAGACCAAATTCCCTGGCAGGCCTGGCCAAAAGGAGGGGGCTGGCAATGCCAAGATATCCCAGTGCTCTAAGAAATGTTGCCTTTCCACACTCCTGTGATGGAGTGCCTTGGCTCCTGCACCCTCTGAGTACCTTCAACCAAAAGGCTGAAGAGCTGGAGGCAGCACAAAGGAAAGCCTGCATGGTTCACTCAGCTAAAAGTTCTCCTGCCATTTGCTTGACCACATATTGATTTACTTTTCCATTTTTTTTCCCAGAGAAATGGAAATCCTACATTTCTCATAAATCTGGGAAAGGGTTTGTGGTACAATCATATGGAAAAGTTTTAGTTTTGGTGTTGAACAGGAACTACAAATTTCTCTTGAATGTCTACTGTGGTCTGTTTTTCCCAAGATTTTAAATAGACCTTCTTGCAATAAGGGCTGGCTGCAAACCTGGTCCCAAAGCCCTGGTCCCAGTGGGAACTGAAGGACTGGATGTGCCTGCAGCTCCTTTGGGGAAGGAAGGGCAATTCCTTCAGGGGGCCCAACACAAACCTAGTTTTGTCCACTCTCAAACCTTCCAAGACTGAAGATTTGGGGGGTTGTTTTTCAGTAAAGTGGAGATGTGCTGGTGACTGATGACCCTGAGATGAGTTCAGCTGGTTAAAACTTGCTGCTGAGAACCCCAAGGTCATGGGCTCAGTCCCCTGTGTGGCCATGCACTTAAGAGCTGGACTCGATGACCCCGTGGGTCCCTTTCCCCTCAGAATATCCTGTGCTGGCAGGACAGGAACATTTCACCTGACAGAGATTATGCACCCAAAGTCGAAAAGTGTCTGCACCACCCCAGCTTTGCTCCTGGCCCATTTAAAGTCACACCTTGGGCACAGTTGGGGGGTTTGTTGAGCCTCCAGAAGGTTAAAGGTCTTTCTCTATTTTATTTTATTTATTTTTTTTTTTGCACATGGCCTTTAGAGGTGCCCAGTTTAATCCAGCAGAGAGATTCAAACAGCTGGAACGAGTCCTTGCTTTGCTACAAGGACTCCCCTGTGCAGGGCTAAATGCTGAGTTTGTGTGCACTGAAGAGCAAAGTCACACCCCCTGGCCCTTGGCTCAGCCCTGGTGTAGTTGGGCACCTTTAGATCAATTAAATCGGTCCAGATTGATGCCACTGTGAAACCAAGGATGAACCAGGACGACTTCAGTGTCTCCACCCCAGGGAACAGGGCTGATGATCCCGGGCTGTCCGTGGGGCCCTTTCCTGTTCTAAGGCAATTCTGTGGTCCAGACCAAGACTCAGACACAGCTCACAGACCTGGGCTGGTGGCTGAGGTCTCCAGCCACTTCTGCTCCACCACTGCTGGTTCTGCACTGCTGCTTGCAGAAAAGTGCCCCAGCACAGCACAGGGGCAGTGCAGGTGCAGGGAACTTTCCTGGAAATGTCCTCTGTATTACACTGGGAGAAGGGAATGTGCAAACACACCCTCTGAACAGCCAGAAAGTTTTGCTAAAACTTGGTATTTTCTCCTGGAGGAAATGCATCCCACCTCCAGCAGGTCACAGGGGTGTCACTGCCAAGAAGAGCTTGTTGGGCTGCCCAGAACCTGCATTTCCTTCTGCTGGCAGGGAAAGAGCCTGTCCACACTGGATGTAGCCTGGATGCTGGGAGTGTAGGACAGGCTCAGTGAGAGGCACCTCGGGCAACACCCCAGAAATCACCCCTCATTTTCAGTTGTTGAAACAGAGCAGAAAAGGGTCGATGGAGCACAATAAACTGTCTCACAGCTTGAGACAAACCACTTCAGAGCATTGTTTCCCACAAACCTCTCAATTAAAAAAGCCACAGCGAGGGATTTCCTGAGCTTGGGAGCCCAGATCTGTGGTTCCCTCTTGCCATGGGGACAGAGGTGACCTGCACGGTGGGACACACACAGGGCACAGGGACCATTTTTACACACCATAAACAGCTGCTTGTGGCTCGAGCAGGCAGGAGAGGAGCAGAGCTGGAGCTCTGGATGGTCCCTGAGCTGGGTGGAGCAGCTGGACAGACAGTTCAGGTTTAGAGCAGTGAGATGTGTGACCTCCCTTGGGATTCCTGTGGAGCAAAATGCAGGAGGAGTGACTGTGGATCAAAAAAACCCATCCCAGCACTGCACTGAACAACTGAGTTATTGAAGTCTCAAGTAGATAAAATATTTAGATAAGAGCAGAGAAGCCTTGCCCCAGAAACCTAAAAATCTTAAGGCATTAACAGGAGAGAGAAAGATCTGTTGTTACACCTCAGATTTATTATTTTATTTAAATTCATCTTTCAACAGTCCTTTATGAAGACACTTAAACATACTGAGCTGACACAGGACAAGAATGAAGTCCAAGACTAGTTTTGTACCAACAGTTGCCTAAATGGTAGGAAAAAAGGGATGTTTTCCAGAGAGGAAAGTCCAAAGGGACGCAGAGGATGCTCTTGGTTGCCAAATGGTTTCCAGTCCTTTTGCAGGATCCTCGAGACAAAGGTTGTTGTCACAGGTATTCAGACCGACCATGCAGGGAGAATCAGGAGGTCTTGCAACAAAGCCCTGTCAATAAAATTACCACAGTGCAAAGACATACAAAAGGCAGAAGCCTGAACCCTTGAGGACTCCTGGAGGAGCCCTTTCCAGAGGAGCTGCCAGAGTGATTTTCCAAATAAACTCTTATCACTGAAAAAAGGTGGTTAACACTCTGGGGAAGATCTTGGAGAGCGAGGCAGGGATGGACACACTGCAGAAACCAGTGATGCATCTGGAATTCTACCCGCACTTGTGAGTGTCCAGATAATCCAGAGAGAGGCAAAAGGACAAGCCCAGCTGAGGAGCCATTTCCCATCCAAAGGAATCCATGTGCCCCTGGTTCTCAGGAGAGGTCACTGAGGAAGGACATGTGAAGGACCTATAAACCAGCCAAGAATGCAGAGAGGAAACAACTGTTCAATGTTCATTGAACTCAAGAATTCAACTCCATTTCCAGGCAACTGATTTAGTAAAATACACTCAAAATACATAAATAAGACATCAATGTCTTGCCAAAAGTGCCCTTTCTGTTGTATGTGCATCACATTTTAGTTCTGAGAACAAAAGGAGGTTTATAGCCAACTATTTCCTTAATGCCCTTGCTGTGCTGAAGTGCCTGTTTCATCTGAAGTACCCAGTGCTTGTTTTGACAGAAAACAGATCTCTGCTGGCATGGTCTCTGCAGCAGGGCTGGAAGAGAGCTCTGCAGACCCCTGGCATGCAGCAGAGCTCACACCTACCTAGGGATCCTCAGGCACAACCCCTTGGCTTGCTTTAGTCAATACAACCTTTACCTGAATGCAGCAAATTAGTAAATATTTAAAGCAATGCGACATTTTAGTCCCAAGCCCAAGAGGCTGTTGAGCCAATACTGTTAACAGTTGGGTTCAATGGTCTCAGAGGTCTTTTCCAGCCTTGATGGCTCTGTGGTTTTATTCAAAGCAAGCACAGGCTCTGTAGTTGTTGGCAGAGACACAGGAGGAAGATTGGAGTTTGAAAGATGGTTTTCATTGCCTGTTCATGGTGTAGCCCAGCAGGAATGCCAAAAGTCATCCATGGGGTTCATTCATGGATCCTTCCCTTTTCTCCAGCTCCTTTGGGGACCAGCAGGGCAGCTCTGGAGATGCACAAACACTCCTGAACCAAAGTTGCCCAGCACTAACACAGGTTCTAACACCCCCAAGACCTGCTGGTGTGAACTGCTGCCAGCACCACGACTTTGTTTCAAGGCTCATTGTTACTTCCAAGAGAACTTCTGCTTGTTTTCCACGTCTTAATTCCTTTCCAGATGTACAAACCTTCCCGGGCCAGTTGTCTCCTGTGAGGTGTTCATTCCCCTCTGTGACAGAGAAGGGGCTCCTTGGGCAGTGACATCAACCTGCAGGCAGGACAACACTTGTGCCTGAAACACCTTCCAGTTCATACTGCTTTGAATAAACTCTTGATTTTCCCTCCTTTCTTGGAAGGAAATGATTTTGTCAATTCTTCAGATGCAATGCAATTAAAAGGAAAAAGAAGTTAATTCCAAAGCTCCAATCCTGTCATTGTTAGCGCTTTCTTTCCAAATGTTTTAGTTGAATAACTTGTACATCTGCCTTTCCTTAGGAGCGTATGAGCTGCCAGCTGCTGGGGTGGACCCAGAGCTGCAGAAGTTGCAGGTCTCACCCATTCCAAAGCCATTCCTCAGCACTCCAGGCTCCAGGGTGTGGGCTGCTTGGCTGCAGGGGCAGCAGGAACATTTCCTTGGGCCGTTTCTCCTTCCTTCCTTCCCTCCTACCTGCTGCCAAAATGGAGCTTAGCTAGACTGGGGGGTAAAGCCTTGTGTCCTGTGTGACAGTGCTGTGACCCCTCTGTAGACTATCACTGTGGTCATTTCATTTACTCAGAGGACATTATCCACTCCTAACACCCACGGGTAGTCTCGAGTCAGGAGCTGGCACATGCCACCATGCATGGTCTGCATTCAATCCCATTGTGGCACCCCCAGAACTGTTAGGACTAAATACAGCCATTTTTCTTAGGAAATTATTTTAAAATCCATGATATTCCTAAGGTTTATTATTTTCGGGGGGGGGTTTCACTACCTTGGGGGTTTCTTGGAGTAACTGCCCCCGTGCAGAGGTGCTGGGTGGTGCTGAACTGGATCTGCTGGGCAAGGGGATCCCTCTTTATGTGGGAGGATGTCATGGTTTAACCCCAACAGGCCACTCAGCCCTGGGAGGGGGAGAGAATTGAAGGGTGACAGTGAGAAAACCTGAGGGTTGAGATAAAGACAATTTAATAGGGAAAGCAAAAGTAGCACCAAGGAATTCATTCCCCCCTTCCCGTGGGCAGGCAGGCTCAGCCATGGCAGGACAGAGGGGCTCAACCTGGTAACAGTGACCTGGGAAAGCAACCAGCAGCACTCCAAACACCCCTGCATTCCTTCTTTCCCACCTTTACATGCCAAGGACACTGCCACATGGTCTGGAATGTCCCTGGGGGCTGCAGGGAGCAGCTCTCCCTGCTGTGTCCCCCCAGTTCCTCGGGCACCCCCAGTCACCCTGCTGGGAAGGAGCCTCTCAGCAGCTGTGGGAAGGGAACAAACCCCACCCCAGGCAAAACCTGCCCATGGGGGGACATTTTGGGGGCAGGTGACTCTTGTCAGCACCTTTCCCGAGGGGGTCTGGCAATTCCTCATGACTGAGGGTGCTTTGCAAGCTGCTCTCCTGCTTCAGGTAACTCCAATCTTGACATTAATGCATTTAGTAAATATTAGGCCTTCAGTATGGGAGGTGTGTCAGTTTAGGCTCAGCTAGTAATGGGAAGCAACACCTGTATAAAGGGAATGTGAAGTTTTATGACCGAGCAAGGGCAGAAAAAGGAATGTCTGAACCGGCATGATGAGGTAGGACAGGATTTCAAGCACTCACTGTATCTCATAAGTGACCCTACTCTGTGCCTTGGTCTTGCAGCTTTTAGAGGGGCAGATGTTCAGGCTCTCTCAGAAACCACAATGCCTCTAATCCTGCACTTTCAGTCCTTCAAAAGCACTGGTTGTTCCTACAGGAAGAGTCAAATGCTCAGGATTGAAGAAAGGGTGGAAGGCAGAAACACCTGGCTCACAGCCTAAGGAAGGGTCTTTGGGACTCTGCAGGTTGCAGTTAAGGTTCCAAAACACTCAAAAAGGAGAACCAATGCAGCTTCACAACTGATATTTCAAAATTAAATTAGACTGGAAGTGGTTGAAAGAAGTCCCGCTGGATCTGAGGTCTCTTGGCATCCTCAGCAGGTGAGTGGGAACAGGCAAGAGGGACAGAGAGAGCAGCAGCTCCAACCAAAGCTCTGTCCTGCCCTCTCCACCACTCAAGGTGACCTGTTTCATTCAGATGTATTTTAAACAACCGTGGTATTTAAGTGAGGCAGACTGACAGCCTGTTGAGCATATTTGGGAAAGAAACTCTTCCTGGCTCTGTAGCTTTGTTTCTTCAACAAGTGGTACCAATTCTATCAAGCACATACATTAAAAAAGCAGCTACTTACCCAGAAAACTTAGTCCAGAATCCTTCTGGTTCTTGAGTCGGTGGCGATCCCATTTCCTAAATGAATTTCCTTCTCTTTCTGAAAGCACAGGAAATTACATCTAAAGCAGCACGGAGAGCAGAAATGGAATTAGCACTAATGGAGTGTTGCAACTCGGCAGGTCCCGTTGGTTTCACTCACCCACCCTGGGAATGCTCCGAAGGTGCCAAGGCAAGAGGAGGAAATTGTGGTGCCCCCCATTCCTGCTGGAACTGCCACTCAGGGCTTGTGGTTTCCCCACAGAAGGAGTTACATTTCATTGAAGGGGAGTAGTTTCTGTCTCTAAACATCATGGAAATCCTCATCTTCCTAAAGTGTTCTGACAGGCACAATTCTTATGCAGGATTAATGAACTTCTTTTCTTTTTTCGTCCAAAGGCAATGAGAATGGAATAAAATTACTGTTTTTGGTAGGAGTTGGGCCCTCACTGAGATCCTGATTAGGAGTCAAAAGGGACTATTCTGCTGTGTCACTGGCATGTGGAGTTCTGAGCAGTCTCCTGTGCAATCAGTCAGGGAGGCTGTGACTGAAAAAGCTGAAATGTGTCGAAATTAATTAAGTTTCCCCATTGCATTTCTGCCTGCCAGCCCTGCAGGCACTGGAGACATCAGAGGGAAGCATTGATGTTCACTGCATGGCTCTGGATTTCTTCTGGCCCAAGGGAGAGAGGGAAAGAAATGAGAATCTTTCCCTGAGCTATTAAAAAATAATAGCCCAAAGCAAAACAAAACACGGGGATGGAAACAAAGCAAAACAAGCCAAAACAAACAAAAAAAACCCCAAGAAATGAAATGGTTGAAACAAGATTAAATCTCTAAACTTGCAGCAGTATTCCACACTGGCATCCTTTTTGGAGATGGTTGCTTTGATCCTGCCTGAAGGGCAGCAGTTGGTGCATCCCCCGGTCCCTGCTGCACTGGCGGTGTTGGAGCTGAAGATCCCCAGGGACAGATGGATTCACTCAGCCTGTCCTTGCATGGAGGGGACTGTGCCAAGCAGAGATTTGCTGTCTTGAGATCTCTGTGTTTTGGCCAGCAGAGAGGCTGCTCAGCTGCACGTTTTGCCACCCCTTGGATGCACGAGGGGCTCTTGCCTGCTGTGCTGAGGCTGCAGCATTGTGAGAGTCACCCAGCCCAGAACCTGCCCCTGGCACACAAACACTCCCACCACATTCCAAGGCACAAGGAGTAAGAGGGAATTGTTTGCTATCTTCTCCTCCACCCTCTCCATGAGATGGGACGAGATTGAGGCCATCCCACCCATCAAAGCATTCAAGAGGGGACTGAATGAAGGAACTTCAAACATTCAAACTGCTTCATTTTTTGGAGGAAAATCAGAACGTTCAGGCAACTTTGTGATTCACAAAAATTAGTTACATTTGCTTTTACTGGGTTTCTGTTCCTGGGACTCGTAGTTCCAACCTGTAGCTGCAAAGTGGTTGGGAATCAGCAGACCTTGCCTGTTTCCACCACATAAAACGCACTTCACTCTCTGTGTCCTTCTCCCAACTTGCAAGGAAGCTGCTTTCTCTGGGTAAAGCATTTTGCAATGTAGTGGCAACAGAATAAATATGGAAGAGATTATCATTAAAGCAGAAGTGCCAATGTCACACAAGCCAGTGCTCAGAGAGGAATGCAGCATGGCACCAAAATGGGGATTGAGAAACTAGAACCATTAAACCCAACTGTGGGACACTAAACAGTTCTCAAATAATGAATAAAATAATTGCCATTAATGAAATTAGAATCAAATGCGCTTGGAAAGGGAGAATTGTAAGACTGGCCAGATTTTTGTTTCCTTTTCAATGTGTCAACTGGGAAACTATAAATTGGGATAGATGGAGAGGGACAGAAGAGAAAACTTTGGTACAAGATGGACCTTGGGCAAGGGTGATGAGGAGCTGCTGAGGGAGCTGGGGGGGCTCAGCCTGGAGAAAAGGAGGCTCAGGGGGGATCTTGTGGCTCTGCAAGTCCCTGCCAGGAGAGGGGAGCCAGGATGGGTCGGGCTCTGCTCCCAGGGAACAGGGACAGGAGCAGGGGAACCATCCCCAAGCTATGCCAGGGGAAGCTTAGATTGGATCTTAGGGAAAATGGGATGGTCAGGCATTGCAAGAGGCAGCCCAGGGCAGTGGTGGAGTCACCAACCCTGGAGGCATTTAAAGACACGTGGATGTGACACTGAGGGACAGTTTAATGGTGGCCTTGGCTGTGTTAGGTTTGTTTGGACTCCATCTTGAAGGACTTTTCCAACCTCAACCTGTCCCTGATTGTAAAACAAATGAAAATAATACTGAAAAAATTTCATAAATGAAACAAAACACAGAAATAGGTAGAATCATACAAATGGCCTTTCAAAAGCTTGGGGACAGACTGAAATAGTTAGCAGAGCTTTCAACACAGGTTTTGACAGAAATAAGGAAAATTTTTATAAGGGGCCTTTTGATTGAATTACAATTGCTTCCAGGAAACAAACAACAGCACAACTTGCTGGGATTTAAGGAAGGAGGCATTCACATACGTGACAATCACACACAGCTCTACCAAACCCAATGGGGGTTCAGGGTGATGATAATTGAACACCTTATTGCTTCAAGATGAGCTCAAACGCAGCCAGACCAGATGATGCAGCAGGGATGGAGGTTCTTGCTGGGGCTGCAACAGCTGGGTTGGATTGGGCTGGGCTGGAGTGGCCTGGATTGGAGGGCAGCACTAGAGCAGTGGGTATGTGGAGCAACACAGTCAGTGCTGGAGAAGGGAGCATCCAAATCCACACCTGGCAGAGGTTTGGCTTTGGTCCTGCTCCAGGGTGGTGCCAGGGCCTGGGGGGCCCCAGGGGCTGGGCTGCCAGTGCCTTGGGTGGGCTCCCAGAGCACTCTTTGGGTGCAGTTTGAAATGACCCAGTGGCTGCAACACAAACCCAAGGGTGAGAAATGGGCTCTGTTGGACCCCCTTCCAAGGGGAAGACCTTCTTGGTCTGAACTAAGACAGTTTGGGGCACAATTGCCTTGTCTTCACTAGCTTCAGTTTTGATAGTTTTTATGTTTCTTAATGATTGCCTCAGTAAAAGAATTACTTGTTAATTAGTATGGAGGACCTTGCTTAGCTGTAGTCTACCTGGATGGCTCCTCAGTAACCACGAGGAGAACCTTCATGTGGCACCCCAGATAACACCGTTTCTTATTCAATTCCAGAAAAAAAAAAAAAAAGGAAAAAAGAAGAAAAATTCCTCAAGAGGCCAAAGCAATACCTTAATAAATAAAAACCACAGGCATGCAGCACTTCACTTGTGACTTTCTCACCCACTGCCACCAGTGCAAAACAAACAAGTGACAAGTGGAGCCCAGCACGATTCCAAGATGACACGTGTGATCCTGGGACCAGAAATAAAGTCTCGTGTCCATTTGGCAGCACTTCCACACCACAGCACCCACTGTGCACAGTCACCCTGCCAGCTCCACTCCTCCCAAAGGGCTTCCAGGGGCAGACTTCCAGGCAGGCTGGAAGTCCATTTGGGGAATCAGGCTCATGGCTGGCCTGTTACACCACAAAGCTGAGGTCACCTTCTCTGATGTCCCATCACCCAGCCACCAGAGTAACCTGGGACCATGGTGGAGGTGGCCCAGCTCTTCATGGAAAGGAGGAAGTCCCAGGGCAGCAGCCCAGCCCATGGTGCAGCTTTCCTTGATTCTCATCTCCTGCTGCCCCTGCTGGAGCCACTCTGTCCTGGGAAGCTTTCCTTGATCCTTCTGGTCATCAAAGATCTCAGTGTCTCAGGTGGTGCCAAGGACAAGGCTCCATGGGAAGGGCTGGTTTCTGGCTCTTGGCTCTTCCAGCACCAAGGTCTGAAGTCAGTGCTCTGCCTTTCTTTCTGCCTCTTTTTGGCTTTAAAGTTTTGTGTTCTGTACGTGAGTAGAAGCCTCGAGAGTGTCTGTGTGGAGGTTACAAGGGGGTGGTGTTGCACAAGCTGCTGCCACCGACACACCTGCCCTAAGGATTAGGCAGAGGGACACCAGGACAATCCACAGTCAGGTTTTTCAAGGAAGGGAAAGGCAAGAAAGTGACTGAGAAGAGATGGTTGGTCCCTCTGCTGCTGGGAGGGCGAAAGTGTGAGACCTTGACTGAGGCTGGTTTGGATCCTGCCCTGGGGAAGGATGTGCAGGTCACACCCAGCCAGCTCAGTCCTCCATTACAAGAACCCCAGTGGCACTGGAAGAAAAGAGTAAAGAACCCAAGTCCAACCAGAAGAATAAAGAGGTCAACACTTTCCTCAGGGTCCCTTGTGCTCTGAAGCTGCATTGGAGCTGCAGAGACTGACAAAGAAATGCCCCTGCCAGGAATTCCCAACTCAGCTCTCTTTCTTGGAGAAAAATCTCCTAAGATGTGTGCAAGGAGCCACAGGGAGAAAGGAGACAATCCCTGCTCCTGAAGCAGCAACACTGTGATTGTTTTCTTTCCTTTTCTTCAGGATGGATTTTTTCTGTTTCTTTTCCTGGTATTTATTCACAACTTAATTTTTCTGACTGTTGACCAAATGAGAATGGGTTCAACAATAAGGGCAGGTTGGACAGGGCTTGGAGCACCCTGGTCTGGTGGAAGGTGCCCCTGCCCATGGCAGGGGCTGGATGATCTTTAAGGTCCCTCCCAATCCAAACCATTCTCTGAAATTCAATGCCTGGTTTTTAGGCTAAAACAACACAAATAACAAGGGCTTCTCAGAAATCAGGCTTATGGCATTTAAGACCTGACAAACTGTGCCACAAGAAATATTTCTGTGAATGTCAAATTCAAAGTCCAAACCCTTTCTTTCCTTACCAGCTTTGGTTAAAGGTATCAGTCCAGTGATTAATTTGAAATCATCCTGAGCTGCTCTTGGCACCTGTTCATGAGTTAAGAACGGAGTGTTGCACCAGTTCACACCAAGAGGTTGTTTTCTACACAGAGATATATTCTAGAAAAAAAAGATATTTTCCATGAAAGCCTCATTTTGGAGGGGGAGGGGAAAAAAAACCCACAAAAACAACACCAGAAAAAAAACAGCTAAACATTTTGGGTCACTATTCCAAAAAGAGCACAAAGCCAAGCAAGAAGCCATCAAAAAAGCTCCTCAAACCCTTTTAGTGCTCCAGAGAGAGTTCATTGCACTTCATATATTTCTGTAAAATCCTTTGATTTTATCAGGAAACTGTTTCCTGATTTATGTATAACTGGCACAATATTTCCTTTTCCTCATCTTTAGTGCATCTGAAAAGTCAAGTTTTTGGAACCTCTGTGCTTCAAAATCCTTTGTTACAAAAAGCATAACATAAATCTGGTTAAGTTATTGCTGCCTGATACAATAATCCCCCTTTTCTGGTTTTAAACGAGAATGAGACCAGAACAGCAGAATATAAAATGACATCAGAAGACAAAAAGATGTGGTGGCAAAACACACACAGGAAAAGTGTCTTACGATGGGGAGTGGAAAGTGGAAACAATTACAGATCATCCTGCAAGCCCAGGGAGTCATAAACACCACATCAGCTGACAGAAGGAACAGCAGATTTGTGAGAAACCAAAAGACATTTTAATTTGGGGTACTTTGAAATAATGGACCTCCAATAATATCGTTATATTGGTAAGGGAGCAGCTAAAAAGAGCTTTATTTAAATGCCTGCAATAATGTGTCAAGGTGATTTTTTGGGCAAGGGAGCAGCAGCAGCTGCAGTAAGAGCCTCCCTCCTGGCTGTCCTACAGGTTCTCCCTCTGGAACAGACTCCAAATTCCTCTATGAAATGGGCATTAAAGGGAATACCCAGGTCTCTTTAAATCTGGCAAACACATGACTATAAAACGTCCTGATCTGGATAGTATTTTTTTCTAAATTTGCATAACAGTGACAAAATTCCATCCAGGCTGCCTGTTTGGATGAGAGGGAGCACAATCACATCCCTCCTTTCTTCCACTTCTGCCCCAGCAAGTCAATGAAGAAGCTTTTTTGTCCCTTCTTTTATCCCCCACGGTACTTAAAATGAAAAATCCATGCAAATTAGGGTCAGATCCAGTGGAACGTTTTAATAGCAGGAACAGACCATATTCCACATTTTCTATATTCACAAGGAAAAGCTGAACTTGGTGCATTTCTTCCCCCCTTACCCATTTTTGTCAGTAAATATATAAAAAATATTAAAAAAAAATAATTAAAATCATCTCCTTTCGTAGCCAGAAGGGGAGTAAAAGAAAGAAGTTATCATTGTTATGCACGTCTGGTACTTGCACGTGCTTTCTTCTGTGAGCCTTTGGCTTCTCACTGACTTGAACTTCCCAAAGCCAACACATGTCACTGTGCTGGTTTAAAGGTAAACCGGCAGGAGAAATGAACCCAGCTCAGGAGAGGTCACAAGTCACAATTACAACTTCCTAAGAAAGGATTACAATAAATACAGTGATACAGAGAAAAACTGGTTTTGACCCACAAACCCAGATGTACAACCCAGCACCGTGGGGCATGAACAGAATGGTGTTTGTTGGCTCCTGTGCTGAGCCCCAAAGGGTAATAACCATCCCAGTTCCCTGTTACTCAAGGAGGGTTTGGATGATGCTCTGGGACACAGGATGTGACTCTTGGGGATGCTCCTGTGCAGGGCTAGGGTTGGACTTGATGGTCCTTGTGGGTCCCTTCCAGCTTAGCACATTCTGTGATATTCTCTGACCTTTCAGCATTGCACCTTGGAATTACATCCCACAGTGGGTCCAGGTCCCCTCTCTCCACTTCACACACTCTCAGAGTGACCCACCACAGCCCCAAGTGTCCTCCCTGCCCTGCCTGCCTTTTATATCACTCTTAGTCAAAACAGAGGCTTTTCCCTCATTAATGACACAAAGATGCTCCTCTCCTTCCCAAGTGCCTCAGTGACAGCAGAGCCTTCAGGAACAAGAGGTGTTTCACAAGTCTCTCCTTGCTGCTGAAATGATGCTCAAAAACCTTATGCTTTCACTGTGATTTCGAGCAGCTTTTCCCTCCCAGCACCAGCCAGTGCAGATGGATAATCCCAGGGAGAGCATCACTGCACATGTATGTTCTTATTCCCATAACTCTGCCCAGAGCAGTAACCACAGCTTTTATTTCTCCCTCACCCCGAGTCATCTGGCTTTGATCTTGAAACTGGGCGTTGAATGCCATAAGTCAGGTATCTGGGAAGCTTTTCTTGTCCTTTTGCGTTAGCTCAGATGGGACAGAGAGAAGGCAGAAAAGGAATTAGGAGGTCAGAAATGCAGGTGAAGCCCAGCAGTCCGGGCTGCTCTCTGTGCAGCTGGATGCCATCTCTGCTCCTGCCAGAACGACTCCTCCTGGATGGGGCAGACAATAGCCAGGTTCCTCCTCCCCACGCCCCTGACAGGGGTGTGCTTGAAAAGGGTTTCATTTAGAACTGAACTGTACCCACAGCTCTCATGCCATGAGATTTTACAGCAAGAAGCACACAGAACCATTCTGTGCATTGCTTTCAGACCTGAAGTTTTCCCTGGTTTAGTTAGACGGTTCAGTTCTCACCACAGACCCCTTGTTTTACCTAATTACATGTTCAAACTCTGTAAAAGAGGTTTCAGTGAGATTTAAGGTGCTCACCAGTGGCAGAGGCCATGAACCCAACACTCACCACACATCCCCCAGGGACAGTGAGGGAGCCCAACCCTGCAAACACACAGACACGTGCATTTGGGAGCCAATGCTCAGTATCATCCCCCAGTAATTAAACAGGCTTTCAAAATTAGGACACAGCTTCATTAGAATCGAAAAGAACAACTTAGGGAACACACCTTTACCGGAAACAGGTTTTTTTGGTATCACAGTAGGATATTTGACACTACAAGTCAAAGCCAGACTGTGAAGGGAAACAAAACCCCCTGTCTTTGGAAAGGAGCCTCCAGAACCACTTCTGGATGTGCAAAAGGCTCTTCATCACTTCGGGTTTTTAACACATCTGGGCACTCGGATGATGGAGGAGCAAACTGCTGCTGCATGGCAATACAAAGACAACAAAGAGAATGGGCTGTAGGCTGCAAGGAACAGCTGGTTTTGGTTCCAGGTCTTCAGGAGTGGGGTGTCTTCTTTAAGTTACCCTTGTTTGATTTGCATGAAGAAGTGGAATTCAGGTAATTCAGATCTTCTCTTTTCTTTCTCTTAAAAAACCCCCAAAATACAACAAAACAGGCCAAAACCACCAACCAACCTAAACTTCTCCCCCAGCAGTGGTGCAGAAAAGCCTGAAATCAAGACATAAATGTATACTGAAGGTTCAAAATCTAGCAGAAAATAATCCAGTGTCTTCCAAACTCCCCCATTTCTGCCAAAACCACCACTGCAGAGAGTAAAAAATGTGAATTCCTCTGTGTTTCTTGTAAAATATTTCCTTAGGAAGGGGCTGTGCAACCTGTAAACCTCAAATGCTGTTGAATGCAGCTGACTCACCCCGTTGGAGTTACAACAAGAAAACAGAGAGTTGGAAAATGGAAAATAAGGGAAATTAGTGATAAAGATTCATTCAAACCCTGAATCACTGTGAGAGATGAGGTCGAGGCATTAACCTGCTGTGAGTGCTCCTGTAGATACACAGACATCAAGTACCAAGACACATTTGGAGTAGTAGGTGATATATTAATTTATCTGAGGGAGGCAGCCAGCCCCTGGAGGGTGTTTAGGGTGCCTGCCATGGCACACCTTGCTTTGGCCTGCACTCAGCAGTCCTGGAGAGTAATTAATTTGATGTTAGCAAGGGGAGAATTACAATTAGCTAGAACAATGCAGTGTTATTCTAGTCACTGAGGGCGGGCCAAGCAGTGAGAGTCACACACACGAAGCTGAAGGATTGCCCACAATTGCACTGCTGGCCCCCAGTTTGAATGCCAAGGTTTCTACACCCACAGGCTGCCCCACGGTGTGGCTTTAGCAGGAGGCACAAGAGCCATGGTGACCCCAGACACTCCACTTTGCCTGTGAGTACATCCCCAAATTCGTCCCACCCAGCTTTTGGTCCAGCCCAGCCCCAGTAAGTTCTCTCAGCACCAGTGAATTTTGTCAGTAGCACTTTGTGACAAGGAAACTCCCTCTTGCCTCAGAGCTGTTTTCAGGCAGGAACAAGACCCGTTTATCTCTATGCAGACCAACCTCTGAATTCAGAGGATGCCAGAAACACCAGCCCCAGCCCAATAAACCTATTTTTGCCATCCAGCTGTCACTGCTGTTCCTTGGAAGGAAGAAAGGTGATTTTCTTCTCTTGTTCTCTGTGTGCTGGAGGAGGTACCACACGTTTGGTTGAAATCACAGTCTTCAGGTCAATATTATAACCTGGGGAGGAGCCAAGAGTGGCATTTAATTTATTAGGTATAATGTCAAAACCTAAACCCAGAGTCCTCCCTGCTGTTCTCACCTGGGGGTCCCAGCCATGACTGTGCCAGGCCAGGTCCAGGTTTCCTTTACCCAGTCCACAGGCATTTAAATGTAGCAGCAGTGATGTGAAATGTGTGATTAATGGGAAGCTGGAACACTGAGGAAGATCATCCCTCATCTTCCTTTGGAGCTGCTGCCACAAAAGCCTCCAGGTCACCCCAGAGCTCTTCAGGGCTCTGAGAGCTCCAGGAAATCAGATGCAGCTCAGATGAGGCAGCTGGAATAGAATCCCTGTTGTGTGTTTGATTCAGGATATTGAACCATGGGGCTTATCTGGGTGAGAGATGGATGAAGGGGGTGCATCAGCCTGCAGAGATCCCTCAGATATACCAGACATCTTACCTCAACACAAACCAAACAGGGAAAGGGGCTCCCTCTGACACTCGGGGCTCAATTCTCAGTTCCCTGGACTGTGAGCACTTCAGCACAGGCTACTCAGCACCAGAGGGCTGTGTCTGTGGAACACAGAACAATCTTCCTCCTGGCAAGGATGTCTTTGGAAATTACTGTTCTTATTGTAGCAAAATGTGTGCCACGCTTCCACTTTAGTGGGGGGAAAGAAACCACCCAAAAAAATATGCTGTAGCTTTACAGAACCATAGGATCTCCTGAGCTGGAAGGACCCCCAAGGATCGTCCAGTCCAACTTCTGGCCCTGCACAGACACCCCAACAATCCCACCCTGTCCCATTGTCCAAACCCTCCTGGAGCTCTGGCAGCCTTGGGGCCGTGCCCACTGCCCTGGGGAGCCTGGTCAGTGCCCACCACCCTCTGGGGAAAGAACCTTCTCCTGAGATCCACCCTAACCCTGCCCTGACACAGCCCCAGCTGTTCCCTCAGGTAGTTTAAACCTCTTTGTCCTGACCAAGAACAGTTGGGCTGGTGGCAGAGAGTGGCTGTGGAGCTGGGACGAAGGGACAGGCAGCAAAGGCTGGCAGCCACATGGTCTTTGGGGGATCAGCTTTGAATGATGTGAGAGTGATGACCACGGGCCAGGCAGGGCAGGTCTCTGCTCCCACCCTCTACCATCCCCTGCTGCCACACCTCTGACTGCACTAGGAGACCAAATATATATATATGTATAAATACACAGGTCTTTGGTCAAAACTCATTCCTGTGCACTGCTGGGTTAAAACAAAATGAAAATTCAGATGAAGGTTGTGTCCCATGGGTGATGCTGAGACCTCAAGCTTGCAACAGGATGCAAACCAGAACTGAAGCTTTGTACCTGCAGATCTTCATTTTGGGGAGGGCAATGTGGCTCCAGCAGGTTAAGAACAGCTTTTTCTGAGGCTTGAGCAGAGGGTTCCTGAGCCCCAGTACAGCTCTGAGAGCTCCAGTACAGCTCCCAGAGCCCCAGTACAGCTCTGAGAGCCCCAGTACAGCTCCCAGAGCCCAGCACAGCTCTGAGAGCCCCAGCACAGCTCTGAGAGCTCCAGTACAGCTCTGAGAGCTCCAGTACAGCTCCCAGAGCCCCAGTACAGCTCCCAGAGCCCAGTACAGCTCCAAAACCCCAGCACAGCTCCCAGAGCCCAGCACAGCTCTGAGAGTCCCAGTACAGCTCTGGGAGTCCCAGTACAGCTCTGAGAGCCCCAGTACAGCTCCCAGCACTCCAGTACTGCTCCCAGAGCCCCAGTACAGCTCTGAGAGCCCCAGCACAGCTCTGAGAGCTCCAGTACAGCTCCCAGAGCTCCAGAACAGATCCCAGAGCTCCAGTACAGCTCTGGGAGTCCCAGTACAGCTCCCAGAGCCCAGCACAGCTCCCAGAGCTCAGCACAGCTCCCAGAGCCCCAGTACAGCTCCCAGAGCCCCAGTGCAGCTCCCAGAGCCCCAGTGCAGCTCCCAGAGCTCCAGCACGGCTCCCAGAGCCCCAGTACAGCTCCCAGAGTCCAGTACAGCTCTGAGAGCCCCAGTACAGCTCTGAGAACCCCAGTACAGCTCCCAGAGCTCCAGCACAGCTCCCAGAGCCTAGCACAGCTCCCAGAATCCCAGTACAGCTCCCAGAGCTCCAGGGTTTTGCTGGGTGAGTCCCACACATTTCAGCTCCCAGTATTTCATTTCAACCACTTTGCTGAGCCCCATTCAAGCGTACTCCTCAAAAGCCAAGGGAGAACTCTTTCTAAAGAAACAAACACCCCAGAAAGTCTTTCAGCCTTTTGTTTTGAAGCCAGAAGGTTTCATAAATTATGTGAACTTTGCTCATCCTCAGCAGCCGAGGATTTGCAGTGGAGAAGCTACTGGGAAATCCCGAAAGATTTCAGCCTTTGCTGATTTCCATGCAGGTGTGCCAAAGGGAAAAGGACCCCAAAAGCAGTGACACTACTGAATGCAGTTACCAAGTGATGCATTCCTTGCACAGATACAATCAAATCTCCTTTTTCCACAGGGAGACCCTGCACTGTGTCACTTCCAGATGTTGTCCTGCAGTGGTCCATGTTCAGTTCGCTGCTGCCATCCACCAGCAGATGTTTCTCTTCATGCTGCAGTCTGTAAACATTTTGCCTTCAGCAGAAATCTATTTAGGCAGTATTTTTGAAGTTCAAAGAACTGCTGTGTTTCTTTTCAGTCCTGTGTGCTTCTATCTGTGAGAAGCAGAGAGCTGTAATTTCTTTCTCCTTCGGTTCATGTGTCACCAAGAAGCCTCCGTTTGTCACCCAGCTCAGCCTGGAATTCACCACAAAACTGATTGAGAGGTTACATTTTCACTCTTTGAAATGGCAATCCTTTTAAATATGACAAATCATATTTAAAAAACCTTGAGCCCCTTTTTCACTGAGCACACAAAGCAGCAGGGGATGTTACATGAACATCCCAGATAAACTCAGATAAACAATACAGGGGTGTTCTCTGTGTGCTGCTCTCCTGATCCCACAAACCACCTTCGAAGGTTTGCCCAGCTCCCTGAAAAAGAATTGCTTTCAAGGCTTGATTAAAATCAAGTCTTTAGTAAAGATATTAGTAGTCAGATATTGTTAAATTTATTAGAAGTTCATTTCCCCCGCTATTTCCATTATTCCTGAGTTCATTAAACTTGCTTTAGAAGTTTTTTAATTTATTTTTTATTAAAAAAAACTACCAATAATGTATTAGAAGCTTGATAACTTATTAAATTTCCAATAAGTTACTAAACTTCTAAGAAGTTATTAATATTATAAGTTATTACTCAGAAGTAATAGGAACAGCAGGGGAAAAAGAAATAAACCAACTAACTAACTAAACTTCCCATAGGTCTAACTTATGAGACTTTTATTTATTCCATCCCATTGCTATTACTGATGAAGTTCAACTTCTTGAATTCAGCAAAAATTTTCTACAAAAACAACGTTTTCTTTCACCAGAAGCCTAAATGGTATGCAACAGTCTCATTCTTTCTTTTGTGTCTGTGTGTATTATTTGTTACTTCTCAGAGAAATCTACCTGATAAATACTTAAAGAACAGACACAAGAGAGTGAATTTGGTGGCATTTCTAAATGACAGTTTCCTGTTCTGAAATGTTCAGCTGCATGTTGCCTGTTCAGGGAGCTATTGCAACCTGCCAATCTGTCATGTAGCAGAATAGTCATTCTGAATGTTCAGGCTCAAACCCAAGTCATTATTTCATATAATCAAGGTTGTGTCCGTGGCAACAAGGAGAAGAACACTCTGCAGGTCCTGGGATGCTGCAGGAACACAGAGCCATTCCCAGTGCCCCTGGACACAACCTTGGGGGCCAACACAGCCCCAGGTCCCAGAGATTCCCTTCTGCTCCCACTGCTCTTGCTTTGGGAGCTGAACAACGTCGGTTCTGTGCAGACAGAGAGAAGCCAAAGCCCCTTTTCCTCCCAAAGGGGTCAATATTTCCAATATTTCCCAGACATCCTGTGTTCACTGGAACCCTGGAAAACAGAGGGCAGCGAGGAGGCAGAGGAGGGGCTGCCCCAGGGAATCACAGTCTGCAGAGCATTGAGGAAAAGAAGGGTCACTGACTGGACAGGTCCCTTTTGTGGGACCACCTTGGACTCCCATCTCTGTTATGGATCTTACAAAAATTCCAGAGCCCCACTTGCAGTTTCCTCTTTCCACCCCTCAATCCACACACACAGAGCCCAGCCTGAATCCCATGCCAGAGCTCAGGTGTTCTTGGGTCCTTGTTTTCCTCTGGCCACTTTCATCTCTGTCCAAGCACCATTTGGGATTTATGGCCTGGGAGTACCATTCTTTCCAAGCTTTGTAAGAGGATGGAGAGCTCTAAGCAAAGTTTATCCCACAGATAAGAGCAGTTTTCCTCTCTGACAGCCATCATTAAAGGGTCAGTTATTCCTTCTGATTTCCGTCTTCTTCTTACACTGTGCCCAAATATGTTCAGTTTGCCTTGAAGTAGAGACCACTCAGTACCTTTGGTACAGGTTGATCTCCTTGACACCAAAGTTGTGAACCTCAGCAACTTCAAAGGCCCGAGGTCTGGGACGATATGAGTGTGAATTAAATTCCATAATCAGAATAATTGTGACCAGAACAACTGTGACCAGAACAAACTGAAAACATATTTTAATCAGTTTCCTGGACTGTTTTCCCACAAGCTCCATGTAGGGAGAGGACTGCAAGAGGGGACTCCTGCAGAACAAGCACTCTGATTTAGAAACATGTAGTTAGTTGAGATGCTGCTCTGGTTTTGTTGATAGTTTCTCGGAGTGCTTTGAAGTGTTGTGCAGCCTGCCCTGTGGAGGCGCCTGGCTTGGGGCTGTGCCAACAGCCCCACGGGATGGCATTTCTGACCTCCTCCTTTCTCATTTTCCTCTTCCCTTTCAAATACTGGTTGGGTGTCTGAAAAATGACATCTGGTCTTGCCAAGTCAATGCACTTGAGCTGGAATGGGAACTTGTGAGCTTCCTTCTCTCCCTGCATAAAGGCTGCTCTAGCAAATAATCTGTATGTCAGTGATGCTCCTTCATCCAGCTGAAAACAAATTTGAGTCTTGGTTTGTGCTCTTTTACCTTCCCTGGTAAAACAGACAGAGGGAAATGCTGCAAAACAGAGTGACATAGAGAATCACAAAATCAGAGGATCACGAAATGGTTTGGGTTGGAAAGGACCTTAAAGCCCATCTCATCCCACCCCTGCCATGGGCAGGGACACCTTCCACCAGCCCAGGCTGCTCCAAGTCCCATCCAACCTGGCCTTGGACACTCCCAGGGATGGGGCAACCACAGCTTCTCTGGGCACCCTGTGCCAGGGCCTGCCCACCCTCCCAGGGAGGGTTTTCACGTGCACCTCTGCTGATGCCTTTAAGTAGCCAAAATTTGAAGAAGCAGAACTTTGATCTGGTAGCAGGGGTTGTCTTCCCTGGCCATTCCCTCTGGTCACCTGCTCATGGTGATACTGTGGTTTAGTTAATACTGACCTGGTTGGATTTATTTCTGGTAGCCACACTTCAATTACTAATTATTTGTTAAATAGGACTTTGTTAAAAGTTGGCTTTTGTGGATAAAGGAAGAGCAGAGAACATGGACTACACACCATCCCTGTGTCCAGGCTGGGACACAGAGAGCACAAAACCAGCACTGGGCTCCAGGTGCCTTTCATCACAAATTAATATTTATTTGCCTCAGTTCTTTTGCCCATCCTTAAGAAAACCTCCACCCTCATGGGGCAAGAGAGGCAACCTACACAAAGCACTGCAGCATTTCCCAAAATCAAGCCCTTGAGGGAGGAGAAACCAGCAAACAATGTGTCACTTATTAAGTGCAAAACAATAAAGCATTGGGCTCTTTGTAAAAAAACAAAGTACACAAACAAAGGACATTCTTAACATAGAAACTGTTTCTGGAGGACTCATCAGACTTTCACTATGAAACTCCCCTCTCACACTCAGAAACCACAGCGAGTCAAAGAGACAAGTTCTAAGGAGATGCCGCCCCCCATCCATAAGTCAACTAAAGGAAGAACTTTATGCAACATCTGGAGGGGAATGTGACCTTCCCAGTGCAGGATTTCAAACACCAGAATCTATCCATCCTGGGTCTCAGAGGATATCAAGGCCAGATGCTGCTGTGGATAGTCAGCCTGGAGACATGGTAAGTATTTTCCTTCCACTGCCCTTTTCAAGCACTCAGATCTCTAATCACCCTTGGTAAATTAAACCTTTCAAACCTGGGTCCAAAGGCATGAATATTGTTTTCATTGTAAGAGTTAAAAAAATGGGAACAATATTCCTTTGTATCCTAGAAAACCTGCAGAATCAAGAAATGACATGGTAATTGCACTTTCTCTGTGCTTACTGCCTGTGTTCCAGCCAAGGCACTCTTCTCTGTCTGGGGACTCAACCTTCAAAGTGTTCCTGCACTTCACTCACTGTCTACATTGCCAGGCACTCAAATGTGGAATTATTGAGCTTCATAATTTTCATGGAAAGACCAGAAGTACAGATGTCCCCCCACACACAATGGATCATTCACTAGACATTGTCCTGGAGAATTAGATATTATAATACAACTGCTGATTGCTCAACATCTGCCTAATGGAAAATTCCTCTTGGTTTTCTTCATTGTTGCTTCATTAGTGAACACACATTGACTTAGGCTGCCCAAAACGTTTGTTGTCGAAACAAAACTTTCTGCCTCTGTTGAATCGCTTGATTATCCATTGCAGGCAGTCTCTGCAATATTGTTTTTTATTTGCATATCAGCCTAGATGTCTGCAAATGCATCTTTTGGTCCAGTGCAGAAAACCAGCCATTTTCAGGCTGTGAATCATCCAGTGAGTATTACAAGTTCCTTTTAGGAAATGATACTCTAAATGGGTACTTTTCTGTCTTTTGACAGTAAGGGTGGGCTCATTAGCTTGGCTGTTGTCATTTAGTGATAGGAATTCTCCCAGCAGGACTGCAGCTTCAGACTCAGTACTAAATATTCCACCTGTTGCTTTAAAAGCTCCAGATAAGAGGGCAGTCCCTGCAACTCCTCCTGAAGGAAGGGAACTTCACCCAAAACCTGTGAGGCTGATTTCATGTCTCCAGAGCAAGAAACTTCTCACCCTGTTCCCATCAGGCTTGTGTGGGACACTTTCCACTATCCCAGGTTGCTCCAAGCCCTGCTGGCCTTGAGCAATTCCAGGGATGGAATTGGGAAACAGAAAAATAACTCTGCTACAAGTGACATTCCCAAGAAGACATATATCTTTTAGCCTTTTTTTTGCTGCTTTTTTCACCTTTTTGCTGCTTAGCAAACAGTTTGAATGAAGTATAACATTAAACATCATTGCTATAACTGAAAGAATAGTAAAATATGTATATTCTCTGAGCAGGATGAGACAACCCAAATTAGCTGAGTGTCTTAGGCAGGTAAGTCACAGTGCAGTATAAAAATGCTGCAGCATTTTCTAAGCCTGCAACAGACTGAGCATTTCAGCTGGGAACACTAAATTTGTGCTGTAAAACTCCACCCAGAGCTTCTGGTGAAAGTACCAGACCCAGTGACGCTTCTGCTACTGTTTGTTTCTTTTCCTTTGGCTACTGTCCGGGGTTGTTTTTCCTAGACCTGTGGGACTGCATGCCCCGTTTTTCCACTACCATTTCAGTTCAGGTGCAAAGAGGGTACCCAATGCCAGGCACAGCCCTGCCAGTGCCAACCCACCTCTGCTCACTGAAACTCACTCCTACTCCCTCTGTGTTACTCCCACATTTCTGTCCAAGATTTTCTGGACATCCTGTCCTAAACAAGAAGAAGACAACAGTAACTTTAATTCATCCACTCAGCAAAAGAGAGAAACCTCCTTTCAGTGAAATTTATCATGTAAATTTTAGCCTTCCTATTCATTTACAGAAAGGGAAACAACGTGCTCCACAGCTGAGGGGCATGTACAGACCTCTGGTGAGACTTTTGTTCTTCCCAGTTCCCAGAGAAGCACTGAGGAAGGACCTGCCACCAGCCATGGAAGCATCATCTTGGCAATGACTAACATTTTTTCCACAGTCACAAAAGAAATGGAGCATCCATTTCTCTTATGTAAAACTTTTCATTAAATGAAATTTGACTTTACAGCTGACACTAGTTATAAATAAGACTTTGCAGCTGACAGGAGTTATAAATAAGACTTACAACCCTAGGAATCATCTGGAAGTTTGGGGTAGCACATCCCATTCAAAGGGCCCTGGTTGGGAACACATCCTGTTACCTTTCACTCAGGAGGCAAAGAGAAGCACGTTTCGTGTTGAGCTCCCTTAGTGCTTGGAAGAGTTGGATGGCAAAGAGGAGACATGAATGTGGGACCATTCCAAAGGTGTTCTGTGCCTGCTCTTCCTGGGAGACACGTCTGTTTGGTGTCCTGCAGAGGCCAAAGGGAGTCCCTTTGGTGCAGCAGCGCCGTGTGATGCAGGGGCCAAACAGCCCCATCAAGCCCAGCACCCCCAAGCACCAACACAGTGACACCTGCACCCACCAAACTGGGGTCTTCTGTCCTCAGGGTCCCCACCACTTCCACACCTACACAGGACAGGGGGACAGGCAGGATGGAGCTGCCACAGGAACCCCCAGTCCTGCCCCATTTCCAGGGCTGGAGCACACAGGGGGACATTGGGGGACACCAGAACCACTCCCCAGGGCCACTGGGGCTGGGGATCCCTCAGCACCCCAGCACAACAGAGTTCTCACAGGGGCTTAAAAACAGTGACAGGAGGGTTTTTTTTGGGGGGGCGTGGGGGGAAAGGCTCCTTAACTACTTTGGCTATAATATTAGAAGAGCATCTCTTGGACTAGAGGAATGGAGTCTTTCATTATCGAGAGAAAATCGATGTGAGCAGAATTCCTACCTGGTTGGAAAGGGTAAAGCAGAGAAGAACGTGGTCAGGAAAGGGAGAGGAGCTGCAAGCACCGAGGCTTTGCTGCAGGGGCAGGGCAGGGCTGCAAGGTGCAGGCTGGGTGCCTGGGCTGGGCAGCCTGCCCTGCCTGCAGTGCTTACACCAGCACACAGCTATTTTGCAAAGCTTCACACATTGTCACGTCCCAAGATGCAGCTGGTTTGTCCATCTGGCAGTGCTGTGGTTCCATTCAACTTCAGCCAGCTCTGATGGGACAAACAGCAACAGTGCCTGCCAGTTGCTTGGCCTCGTCTTTTTAGGGAGAAACCAAACCTGGGGGTCATCAGTTTCTCATCTGACTTGCCACATGCTCATCTGACTTTTTTGTCTTCCTGGAGCTGATGAAAACAATCCATGTTCCATCGTCCTATAACACATTTTAGAACAAAGTGGTTATTTACTTTGCCCTGGGTCCTGATGATGCTGTGTGAATATTAGCAAGCAGCTTTTCCAAATATACAAGGAGTTGCCCAGCCAGGTCTGTGTTAGCTCCTGATGGTGGCCTGCCAGGACTCTGCAAAAGGAGCTGAAAAGCTCCTGGAGTTCTGGCTCAGTCTGCAGCAGGAGCAGGGACACTGCTGGAAGGAAGGGTTTCATCTGGACCACAGGAAACATTCAGCAGTACTCGTGTGGAAGAGCCCTGGGCAGTGCTGGGACAGTGCAGGTGAAGGGAGAACACCAGAATTCTGGCCCTCTGGACACGGCATCAGCCTGCTCTGATGGGCAGTACCATGGAATCATGGAGTGGTTGGGTTGGAAGGCACCTTCGATGCTCTTCCGTGGGCAGGGACACCTTCACCAGACACGTTGCTCAGAGCCCTGTCCAACCTGACCTTGGACACTTCCAGGGCTGAAGGAACTTCCTTGAGAACACGCTCCATTAGACCCTGAATAACACTCTGCAGTATGGATTTGACAACACATACGCCCCCACCAAACCTCTGGGCTACAAGGGGCGCCCTTGTGTCTTCCCCCACACAGTGCCCTTCACCTTGCAGAGCTCCTTCTGGGTGCCCAGCACCCCACTGCAGTGTGGGGCAGCTCAGCTGGCACAGACACCACGTGGGAGCCCAGAATATTTGGAATAAAAGGATTATTCCCTCCAGCACTGAGAACAATTACCTGCCCACGGCAGGGGTTCTGTTGGGGCACTGCATGTGTGTAATGACAAGGCACTGAAGTTTTCTGTCTTCACCAGGTGCAAAATTCTTCTGATATATGTTTTATTAGGATGTTATCTTTAATCTTAGCGATACCACTCTAATTAGAAAGAAAATTAGGCAAAAATGGTAAACACTACAAGAAGAAGTGTTCGAAAAAGATAGGAAATCCTGGGGTTTGCCATAATTTCAGATTCCTGTCCACAGAGATTTGATCATTTAGTCTCAAAGTAAACTCAAAGGTAAGAGCCTTCCTGCAGGTCTCGCTGGGAATGAGGAGAAACTGGGCCATCCTGAGAAAAAGACTTATTTTTCCTTGATTCAAAGTTAGTCTTTTGTCTCAAAGTTGGTCCCATGTGCCTGTTTGCAATGAGGCTCCTCAAACTGGTGTTATTGGCAGTTCCTACACCAGTTCACAGAACCTCGAGGTCAAAATTTACAGATGATTTGAAACGAGCAACCAAACTCCTTTTGGACCTGTTAATCACCTGAAGATCTGGCCCTCACTATTAAATGTATTTACTGGGTGCTAAATTTTATTACTTCCAGTAATAACATAGTTGTGTTGTGTTTTGTTGGAAGGAGATGGTAGAAAAATATGTAGCTTGAGAGAGAGGAGAGATTGCATCTTGTATTATCTGAAACTGCACCTTTAGTCAGAATTACAACATTTTTAGGAAAAAAAAGATGTCTTGCTCAAAGCAGCCTCAGTGACAAAAATATGTCATTGCCTTTCTCAGCTTAATTTTCTTCTTTTCTATGCAACTAAAGAGTGAAGGTTGGTAAATATACACCCAAACTCCCTGGGGGAGGGTTCCTGTGCAATCCCCATCTCAGGAATCTCAAATAATCGGTGTTTTCAGGAGGATGGCTCCAGTTGGTTCTGGCAAGGCCCCGTGTCAGTCACATGTCAGGCCAGGCTCAGTCTGATGCCAACCAAAGAAGCTGAAGGGAGAGCAAAATGCGGGGAAAACACTGAAATATTGACCAGTTACATTGTTTGCCCTTAAAAGTGAAATAAGGATTTACTGTGGTCACGTTTCCAAATGAATCACCCTAAATGATCCATATTAACAGTTTGTGGCTCTTTATCTCGACGGCTCACAACAGAAGTTGTTAAAAACCAATTTCCTAACTAGATTCATCCAAGAGCCTGCACTGCCCCAAAACTTGAGAGAAACACCCTGGATGTTTCTTCTCACTGTGCCCAAGACATTGTTTCACCACCTTTTCTGAGGGGCCCATTTTTATGCCTTGATCTGCTTCAGGTTGTTCTGTTCTTTCACTTGCCCCTTGGGAAAACTGGAAGGAGTAGATTGCTGGCACGGGTAGCTGCAATGCCCATCCCTGGCATCCACCACCGTGCTCTTGGAGCCTGTGGGTGGCACATTTGGGGCAGTGGAAAAGCACAGCTCTCCTTGGGCAACG
Source organism: Anabacerthia variegaticeps (assembly GCA_035583185.1). NCBI lineage: Eukaryota > Metazoa > Chordata > Aves > Passeriformes > Furnariidae > Anabacerthia > Anabacerthia variegaticeps. The sequence continues at coordinate 1,524,173 of JAWWEW010000051.1, read as the reverse complement.
CTCTCAGCCCATCCTGCCACCAGCTAAAAGGAAAATCCACAAGTCTTGCAGAGCAAAAACGAGGAGAAGGTTGTTAGGGCTGCTTATTGAGGCTTAGTGATTGCTTAATAAAAACTTCCTTTCGAATAAATACCCTCAGACTCGAGAAAGGCAGAGCTGAGAATGGGAGATGCCAGAGAAGGACCTGCCCCAGGCCCTGTTAGCAGAGCAGGTCTTGCAGAAACAGGACTCACTCCACCTAAGTGTCCTCCCCAGGCAGTAGGGAGCAGGAAATGGTTTGGATCCTGGAGGTCAAGACTTCTTCCTCTCCCCTTGTCCTGGTGTCATCCCCTTGGTGCTCCTCAATACAAGCCCCACTTGGTGGCTGTGGAAAGCAGGCTCTGCTCCCAGTCCTGGACTCTCACATGGAGGAAGGTGACCAGGGAGAAGTCAGAGGCAGAGATGGGCACAGTTCTTGTGGTGTTATCTGCACCTTCCTTTTCTGTGAGCAGGGTTTGGACAAGTGGCACACTCCATGGTCAGAGGGCTGGAGCACCTCTCCCATGAGGAAAGGCTGAGACAATGGGGATTGTTCAGCCTGGAGAAGAGAAGGCTCTGGGGGGCTTTACTGCAGGGTTCCAGTGCCTGAAAGGGCTCCGGGAGAGCTGGAGACGGACTTTGGATGAGGGCCTGGAGGGACAGGACAGAGAAGAATGGCTTTAGGCTGACAGAGGGCAGGGTTAGGTGGGATATTGGGAAGAAATTCCTCCCTGTGATGGGGGGCAGGCCCTGGCACAGGGTGGGCAGAGAAGCTGTGGCTGCCCCATCCCTGGGAGTGTCCAAGGCCAGGTTGGATGGGGCTTCCTGAGCAAGCAGAAGGTGTCCCTGCCCATGGCAGGGGTGGCACTAAATGATCTTTCAGGTCCCTTCCAACCCAGGCCATTCGATGACTCCATAATTCATGGAAGGAAGGCGCTGAACCAACAGATTTCCCTCTCTGAAGGGTCTTTGCTTTCAGCCTTTACCAGCTGCCAATACCAAAGGCACAGACCAAGCAGCCAGCAGGTCACAGCCACAGAAACGCAACACACACTGAGCCAGAAGTTGCTTCCTCCTCCAGCAGAGCACACTGGCTCTCCTGTGCCCTGCCTACCTGCTGTGTAAACCTTCACAGTGTGCTACAGGACCACAGGAACCGACAGCATCATTCCCATTTGGCATCGGATTAGGGAGGGAGGGAAAAAGTGATAACCCTTCCGAAGTCCAGCCCCTGCCAGCACGTCCGGGAGGTTCAATATAAGCGAGAGCGCTCCTGTCCCTCCTGGCTCGAGGTTCCCTGCTGCTCCAGGGCCCGAGGAAGCAGGAGCAGGACCCTGCAAGCCCAGCCTGCAGAAGGGCTGTGACAAAGGTACGTGGGGAAGGCTCCTTTCCAGCACGGTTAAACACGACGCACGAGCACATCCAGCTGTGCCTGCACCTCTGGGCTCGCACCACGGGGCCAGCAGCCAGCACAGCCCTCGCCTCCCTCCCCTGCTCTGCTGCTTCACAAGCAAGGAAAATAAATCTAGAGAAAGGCCTTCAGAGCTGAGGTACCTAAGAGGCTCTAGATAAATCAAAGGATTTAGTAGGATTAGTTTCACTCGACTCGCAGTGAGATTTCTTGCAATGAGAAAAGCCAGAACTGCCAGTCAATGTGCAGCAGGTCTGGCTGGAAGTAGATTCCTCAGCTACATGCTTGGGGTGAGTAAATTATTTGTGATTTAAGTGGATGTTTTGCTTTTATTCCTAAGTTACTAGTAAATGTATATTTTTTCACTGTTGTTCTAAATTGCAATGAAATATTTTAGGGAGATGCAGCTCCAGCGGGGACTGTAGATGGGATGTGGATGCTTTAGCAAGCTAAAATGAAAATTCAGGAGCCAGAGAAATCTGCAGTTTAAATATTCTGCTTATATAGGCATAAATATCATAAATATATAATTTCTTTCAAAAATAGCAGCACTGGCTGCTTGAAACATGAAGGCAATAACTACGTACCAGTTTTTGTGAAATAAAAACTGAACAGACTAAAAGAGGAGACAAGTTTTAGTTACATTAAAATACTGATTTCTGCACATCTCCTTTATGGACAAGATAGCATTTTCTTGCTGCATTTTAAATTATGAATTTTCCTTTAGACATTGAGCAGTTAACGTTTCTAAATATCCTCTCATATGAAACATACTTTTACTTCTTATAGAGTTTTGTCTCGTACTGGCCTCAAATTCCTTTTACTATAGGGGGAGAATCAGCGGTTTCTCCGTTGTGGAAAGTCAAATCCAGTTTTCTGCTTGAGAGATTTCACTAAATGTTACATCGGGTTGTTTCCAACCATTACAAGAATTTCTCGTCGGAGCACAGGCAGATCTTTATTTATAAACATGATACATCACTGGATATGTTCCGATTTATGCGAGACTTCTTATGATATACATAGAATTCTGAAACCTGTAAACACACTGATGGCATTAACAAGGATCAGATGGCCCCTGCCTTTCTTGTAGAGCAAACAAGAAGGTGGAGGTTCCCGAGATCTGCCGAGTTGAATGGCTCGCTCTTTCGATGTGCCGCTTCTTTTCCCCTCCGCGCAGTTTCGCGGCTCTCGCACAGACACTGACGGAGCTTTACACTCCGAGGTTGAGTCTAGCAAGTTCCTGAGAGCTTCCATTCCATTTGCTGAAGGATGGCAAGCTTGGAGAATTTTTTTGTAGGGCAATTGGATCATTCATCTTCATTTACAGCAGCTCAATTTTTAAATGGTGGTAAAAATCTGTGGGCGATTTTTTCCGCCTCCGTTTCAAACTCCTTTGCACCAAAAAATAATGTACTGATTTATCTCAAAAACATCCATCAGGGCTGCTGAGAACTGGCTGACATGGAATGATGAACCATTCCTGAATAGCATGGGCTCCTTAAAATCCTTTTCCATGATTAGGTAGAAGATAGATGTGGTAGAACAAATAAAATTGGTTTCAGAGATTCTGAGATACCAACAGGACAGCCTGGTTTAATGGTCAGGTTTAGTGTTCAGGTTTAGTGTTCACGTCCCTCCCCCAGATCACAGTAAATCACTCAGGTGTGAGAAATGTTATGACTGTAACATGAATTAACAAAGCTATGGATGTTGGGTGTAAATGAGCTATTTAATTAAAGTGTTATTTTAAGGAGTCGGTCATGAGTATCACTAGAGATTGCATTTTAAAATGCAAAGAATAAAAGAAAGGAAAGTAAAATATTGAAGCACTTAGGAAACACTTCATGTAAGACAATTTATGTATGTAGTGCTTGTATGAGACATTCTGAGCCACAATGATGCACCATTTGCAGGGATCAAAAATACAGCCAGTACTTCACAGAGTAAGGAAAATTCCTTCCCTAAAACCGCCTGAAGTCCTGCAGACATTGCTGACAGTGGTTATGGCTCCTCTGCACCCTTCAGTTCGTGCTCCTGTTGCCTCTCTCTTCCCTTCATTATTCCCAGTGCTCTGCTCTCCCCGTCTTTCTTCTCCAGGCAGGAGAAAAAAAGCTTTTAACTAAGAACACACCCCTGGAAGTTTTACCCCTTTTTTCTATGAAAGCAGGATCAAGTCAAAGGAGTTGTAACACCAACTTGAAACATCCAGCCTTCCGCTAAACCTCTTTCTGATTAAGTATGAAAGCAAAAAGAAGGTTAGGATTAACTGTTCGTGGGTTGTCTTTATTAAATTAACATAATGAAAGATGCTCTGGATGAAGTTTTTCAAGAAATACTTTGCCTGGTATTGTTCCTATGAGAAAGCTCTGACATTTCCTGTATTTCTATAATCAATACTTTCTCTATTTCTCTTCTCTGAGATATAAAGTGTTCAAAATGCAAAGCAAAATCCTGTCTCATATTGGCCACAAGTGTCTAAAAATGAGGGCAAAGGGTAAAGAAGCAAGGTCAAACCTGTCTGAAATACTTTAGATCGCCATGAGAGTGAAAGAACTCCCATCCTGAATTTCCAAGCACGGAGAAGGAACGAGAGAAGCTGTGAAAACAGTGACCATGGAATATCCACAGGGGGTGGGAGGCTGGGGGTTTTATGTTGCAGAAACTCAGAAGTAAATGCAGTCCCAACCTGGAGCCATGTGTGGATTTCACTCCTTTTGACTTCTCCCAGTGAAACAGATTGTTTTGATTTCACAGATTTGAGGAGAAACCACTGAACAGCAGACTTCTCGAGTCTAAAGGTAAGACATTCTCCTCAACTGATGTATTATTATTCTAATTATACTAAAATTCAGTGCAACCATTCACACCCTTTTACTCAAAAGCACAAATTGGGTTGGTTTCACTTGAACCGTTCATTACTCTATTTTTGATTATTGTTGTCCATTTTCCCAGGTATGGATAAGGATTTGTTTGACAGTTTTTAGAACAGTAGGTGTGAAAATTGCACATTTCTACTCTGATGTTCCCTCCATTGAGCTGTCTTTGCCTTTCCCAGCTATTTCATGTTTGCTTGCCCAGGTTTCTAATGAACAAAAGGTCAGATTTGACATGGCACTGACTAGAATTGGTTCAGGGCACTCAAGGTGGTTCCCAGGGCACTGAGACCCCCTTGGTCCATCATCCATTCTTTGCCTCCATCTTCAACACAGATGATGGACCAAGGGGGTCTCAGTGCCCTGGGCTGGGGGATCATGACTGGGAGAATGATCAGCTCCAAGTTGACCCCCAAATTGTGTGGGGTCTGCAGCTCCAGGTGGATCCTACAAATCTATGGGGCCTGATGAGACCCATCAAAGAGCTGCTGGTGTCATTGCACAACCACTCTCAAGGACTTTTGAGGGATCTCAGGAATCCGTAGAGGTCCCAGCTGACTGGAAGCTGGTGAATGTTGTCCCAGTTTTCAAGAAGGGAAGGAAGGAGGACCCTGGAAACTCCAGGCCTTTCAGTCTCACCTCAGTGCCTGGAAAATTTATGGAGATAATTATTATGGGAGGGATTGAAAAACAGCTAAAAGTCAAGGCAGTCATTGGTCACAGCCAGCACAGCTTCAGGGGAGGAAAGCCCTGCTTATCAAACCCTCTGTGAGATGGTGACCCAGTTGGTTGATCAAGGGAAAGCAGTTGATGTGATCTTTTTGGACTTCAGTAAAGCTTTCAGTACTGTCTCTCCCAGGATCCTTCTGGACAGGCTGTCCAGCCCACAGCTGGATAAACACATCCTGTGGTGGGTGAGCTCACAGGCTGAGCACACAGCGTGACAGGGGCTGGGGTGACAGACTGGTGACCTGGCACTAGTGGGGTTCCCCAGGGCTCCATCTCGGGCCCTGTGCTCTTCAACATCCTCATCAATGACTCGGATGCAGCACTGGAAGGGACACCGAGCAAGTTTGCAAATGACCCCAAACTGGAGGGAGCTGTTGAGTCCCTGGAAGGCAGGGAGGCCCTGCAGAGAGACCTGGACAGATCAGAGGGCTGGGAATCGCCAACCATGGGAAGTTCAGCAAGGGGAAGTCCCAGATTCTGCCCCTGGGATGGGGCAACTCTGGATGGACAAACAGACTGGGAATGAGATACTGGAAAGCAGTGCTGGGGAAGGGCCCTGGGGGTCCCGGTCAGCGGCCAGTTGGCCACGGGTCAGCAGTGCCTGGAGCCAGGAGGGACATCCCTGTCCTGGGGGGCATCAGGCCCAGCATGGCCAGCTGGGCAAGGGAGGGGATTGTCCTGCTCTGCTCTGCACTGGGGTGGCCTCACCTGCAATGTTAGGGCAGTCTGGGGGGACACAATGGAAGGAAAGTCTGAAGCCATTCGAGAGTGTCCAAAGGAGGGCAGTGAAGATGGGGAAG
>JAWWEW010000051.1:1498183-1517176 GCA_035583185.1 Anabacerthia variegaticeps | reverse complement strand
GAGCTGCAGGAGGGTTTGGATGATGCTCTGGGGCACAGGGGGTGACTCTTGGGGATGGTCCTGTGCAGGGCCAGGAGCTGGCTCAGTGATCCCTGGGGTCCCCTCCAGCTCAGCCCATCCTTGCTGGCTCTCCATGGCTCTGGCAGGGGCACTGTGAGCAGAGCCCTGCCCTGCCCTGGGTGGCTCAGGTGAGCAGTGCCCTGCTCTGCACACACAGCCTGGCTCACCCTTCCCCAGCCACCCTGCATGAAGGAACAGCCCTTGGCCTCCTTGTTTTCTTCTACCTTGTGATTCCTGGCTTAGGCTAAACTGTTTCAGAGAAATGTTTGATCTGAACTGCCAAGGCTGTAATTCCTGAAAGCTATTAGGGCAAATTCAGGTCTTGGGTTACCCACATGCGTTGCTGCTTTTGTCCTGCCTTGACTAACAAGTTGTGACTGGAAATTATCAGATCAATAGCCCTTCTCAGATGAGATTGATTGAGAAAACGGGAAGCAGCTTCAAAACACAAATGGTTTATTGCCTCAAGGAACACAGGAGACCTTCGGGGGTGTTGGAGCCCATTATCCATGTCTTCCTTGGATAAAGCCAAGCTGTTTCAAGCTGATTAGTCAGAATTTATCCAATGTAGATATGAAGTTCATTTTGTTCTAATGAACTTCAGCTTTGCTCATCTCAAGTGCAGGGAGTTTCACTTTTGAGTTAATGTTGGGTTTGTTTTATTTACATCACAGTACAATAATTGGGTGGCTCAGGACTAGATGCTTAATAACTTGGTATTTCAGAGTGCTGTCATTAAATATGAGAAGATGAAAGAAAGTTGTCACTAAGAACAGAGGGTTTGGAGCGTGTTCTCCTGAGAGAAGCAGCCTGGATTTCAAAACAAAACCAAACCCAACCAAGCCAAAAAGTCTCAAAGCATGGAAATGTGAAAATTGGACTTTGCTGTCAGGGATCCCCATTACCCTGCTCTGCTGCCCAAAGACACGGATCATTTTTCCCCTTAGGAATGAGCAGCACAATCCTGGGAAATCCGTGACTGGCCCTCCAGATTGTTCTTCCAGCAAACACATTTAGATCACCTGCCAACACTGTCACTTCACAGAGGCAGAGAACTACTGTGGCAGACTTGTAAACAACAGCAGCTTTGATTCGTGATGGGCTTCTAATTTTAATTCTAATTCTAATTCTTCTTATTTCTATATTAGAAAAAACACCTTAAGCCAAGCTGGGAAAGTTTTCAGAATAACGATGGTTTCCCAATAAAGGCATTTGCACCTGAGGTTAAAATGAATAAATTTATTCATATAAGTAATAGATTGTTCATAAATTCCATTCTTGCACTGTACTGATGCAGCAAAACAGGGATGGATCAGCTGCTTTCTGTCACACGAACATGACTTCAAAATCAAAGAGACGTTGCTGAGAGGAGCCAGGCCACAGAAACCCAGGAAAGACACCAATCCTTTTATAAGGTAGTAGGAGACCATTAAAAACATGATCTGTAAGAGTTCACAGACCATTCGGTGGGTTTGGCAGATGATGGGCACACACTGATCCCTGTCTGAACACAAACAGAGCCCGCATATCCCCAGATCCTCACTGGAACTCTTCTTGTCTCCTCCCATTCCTGAGGCATCTGCAGAAAGATGCTCAGGAGGAGGTACAAGAAGGAGGAGGCAGGAAAGAGTCACAGAACAAAGAGTGATGAAGGGCATGGTGAGGGAGCCAGAAGAAATTGTGAGGAGATGAAGAGGTTGATAAACTGGGGGGAACTGAGAGAGATTAAAAAGCATGGATATTAAGAAAAATGAGGTGGGTAAAGGAAAGACAGGTAAAGACAGGAGGATAAATGAAAGACTGAAAACACAGCAGAGAGAAAAGGGAACATTGAAAATTATGGGAAAGCAAATGTCATGGAAGGATATGTTCATGTCCAGAAGAGGAGGAAGGCAAGCTGAGATGTGCCAGTTATAGAATAGGGGGAATAAGGAAAGGCAAAATATGTTGATTTTGTTCTAAACTCACAAGAATAGAAAATAAAAAGAGCCAAACAGGGAGAAAATGAAACAGTGACTGAGATAAAGCCCAAGTGTGCTCATGCCCCAAACTGTTCCCAGGACTGGTACAGAGAATGCAAACGAGGCTCCCTGCGTCGTATCTGCCAACCCAAACCGTGCTCCACTGCCACAGCTGAGTTTCAGTTCAAGCAGCACAGAACAAATCCCTGGGATTTCAGTCTTTTTTATTTAATGAGAAAATTAATTGCATCCCACAAATGTCTGTAATACAACAAGATGTACATTCAGGGCCCCGAGGCTGGAAGAGAAGCTGAGAGCAGAATTTGGCCCTAATTCAGATAACAGCAGTGCCTGAAAAACAGTTTTTCTTCAATGGCAAATTTAGACAAAGTTAGTTAGGGGAAAAAAAAAAAAAAGGAAAGAAAAGAAAAGAAAAGCCATAACATTTTGAACTTGAAGTTCAGGAATGGAATGAGAACAGCATTTTCAAAAGAAAGGAAATTGCTGGTGCTGTAAATTTCCCCACACATAACATTTTCTCATTGAAACTCTTTCACGTGGAGAATTTGGTTGCTGTTAAAATTTTTCATGTGATAAATATAAATTTTAACAACTAACATTCCAACCCCCTGAAATTCAACCAGTTCCACTGCAGTGACACTTTTCACATCCATCGCTCAACAAAAGTGCAGCAGCACGGGCAGAGAATGAGGGGAAAATATCTGATCTCTCCAGAGCCTCAGAAATCCCTTGTGCTCACTGAGCCTGTGTCCCTCCTGCTGCTCTGGGTGTCTTCTCAGGCTTTCTCTGAAAAGCTGCTCCAAATATCACTCGGGTGTTTTTCTTCTCCTCCTCCTCCTCATGTCTATCTGGTGCCTCTCAAGCACATTCAGGTAACCCCCAGAAGTGCAATTTTGCCCCCCATGTGGTGGCTGGACACGTCTTTCTGTCCTGCAGGAACTCTGTTGGTGGGTAATCCCCGAGTGTCCCAGGATCCCAACTCTTGGGGGAAAGCTGTGCATTTCCTTCAACAGCAACAGGAATCTCCAGATGTCCTGCACTCAAAAATACTGCCCATCACAAACTGTTAGTGCTTCAATCTGAAGCAGTAAAAAATAAATAAGCAACTTTTGAGATGTACAAAGTTCTCCACTCTGTGGGTCGCAGGGAGTGTTTCCAGCTCCAGGGCAGCAATTCCCAGGATCCCATGTTTTCCCCAAATGTTCCGAGTCCTGTAAAGTCAGCTCGTGTTGCCTTAATATCAACTTTCTCACCTAAACTGCCGCAGTTTGGAGGCAGACTGAGAAAAAAGTAGTAATAAAAAGACCTCCCAAGAGATATTTTTCTAACCCTGGAAAAGTCCTGATGAGACCCTCAGCACTGAAAAATACAGACTTGTTAATAACAGAGAGAAATGCAAAGAGGCTGCACTTTTATTTCATATCAGAGCCTCAACCCCTCCATCAACTTTTATCCTGCAGACTCTCCTGGGGCTGTTAAATCCAAATCAATCGTTTGGCTTCCATTTGGCTTTGTCGTTTCTTCTAATCTGAAGCTTTTGGTGCCCCAGGCTGTCAGTGGCTGAAGAGCTTAATGATCCCTGATTTCCCCTAGCACAGAACTTACCCAAGTAGGCATCAAACCCCCCCTCATGGCACACATGACACACACATGGCTGTAAAATGGCCAGCAAAAAGTATAAATATGCCATGGAGATGGATAATTGAACCCTGGGAATTAGAAAGGGATATTTGATACGCTCGGAATGACGGCGGCCACACTCTGGGAAACTCGGCTGCTCTTTGTAGGTGCCTTTATGCAGGTTAAGAAAAAAAGCCTTTCCTGCACTGCGTTTTGGCTTGGAGGGACTCCACAAAACCCGCTCGTTGCAGTGGAATTAATCAATGGAAAACTCCCAGTTCTGCTGCCCAGGGAACGGCTGAGGAGCTGCTCGTGCAGATGCCCAACACTCGCAGGGCAGAGAGGGAAACAGGCAGGAATGAGCCCCAGAGACACACCAGATGGGCTTTGATCACCAGGCCCTTGCAGTTGCTCTCCTGTTATCCACTTTTCCTACCTGAGCTGCAGGAAAACAGCTGGAATCTCCTCTGCCCGAAGACGGCAGCACCAGATCCGTCCTGGCAGGTTTCAAATGGGAGGAAAAAGGAGGAGCTGAGGGTCAACTTTCCACCAGATTTTTTTTATTTTTTCAGCGAGACAGCAAAGAGAAAAAGGGAGAAAAAAAAAAAGGACTGAGAAAAAGCAGCAATCGAAGTAGAGCAGGCTGTCCATCCTCGTTAGAGCCGGGTAAACGCGTGTGCTCGGGCTAAAGGCGGTGCAGCCCGAGCAGAGCCCGCGCCCCAGCTGTGCCGGCACCTCTGGGGCCCTGCTGGGCCCTGGGCCCTGGGGGCAGCACAGCAGCCAGCTGCCCACTGGTGGCACCCACCTCTGAGCCCTCGCAGGGCTCTGCCCTTGCCCTCTGCACCGCAGCCACCGTGTCCTCCTGCCGCGGCTCCCACGGATCCGTCTCCGTCACCTCCGCTCGCTCCTGCAGATGCTCTTCTGCTCTGGGACACAGTAAAGTTGTAAACCCTCTTAACTTGGCTCTTTTACCTTTTCCTCCTCTCTGTTCATTTGTTCCACTCTTCTGTTCTATTCCAAATCCTTCTTTCCCAGCCCGCGGTTCAGGTCGTTTCCATTCTCGGTGGTGGTTTTGCCTCTTCGATATTTTTACTGCTGTTGCAAGTTTTCGTTCCGTCTATTTGTATCTAGGTTTTGCCTGAAATTATTTTAAATGTGATATTATTTCTACGCTCTCTTTTGTTGTATGATTTTAACTTTAACAGTGTGCGTTTCCAAAGCTGTATTTTCAGCGTTCTAATCAATTTGCTGCATTATTTTATTCCCCTTAGTGCAGCAAATGATGATACAATATTGAAATAAATCTTTCTTTTCCTGAAGCTTTCATAACTCCAGAAAGATTGTAAGAGATTAGATGTTATTTATTTTAGCAGTGCTGATATCTCTTTTTGAACTGTAATTATTTTTCTAACTTGCCCTGTAACTCCTCCCTATAGCACATCACGAGTGCCACTCTACACATCTCCAATTGTCTAATCTCTCATCAGTATTCTTAATACTACATGTTTTTGTGCAAGTTCAGCAAGCAACAGCTACTTTGCACAGTTAACAAGATAGGGAATACAAAGATAATTTACGATTGCTGTTTGCAACACCAGAATTTCTCTTTCAACATCAATTTCTCCAGCAGCCTCTTCTATCCATTTCACAGCTCCTGCAGCCACTGGAGAGCAAACACTTCTTTTGTTCATTGCATTGCATTTGTTCTTTGCCTAAATGGATTCATTTCTTACTGCTCTCCAGCTTTTCCCCACGTTTTCCCTAGTTATTTCTCCGTCCATGCTTTGCAGGTCTCTCTTGCTCGTGCCTTTCAGGCACAGCTGAAAGCCAAGCAAAGCTCGCCGTGTCCGCAGTCCCTCGGGGCTGTGCAGCACTTTGGCACTTTGGGGCATCTTTTGAACAGTCAGAAATGTTCTGAGCGATTCAGGAAAGGTCCTTAGAGTGGTTACAGGACTGCGGGGTCTGTCCCACCCCTCACCTTCAGGATTCCATCATTTCCTTGGGATAATTTCGAGTCTCTCCCATCGACATTTCGCGCAGTTCAATCAATCTCTCTCAAAAAAGCCCTGTGATGCTTATTTGGATTTGGGGGGAGGGGGGGGGGGTCATGTGGTTCTCATGGGGGTTGGGGGCTGTCTTTTTGTTACTTGGTTGGATTTGGGTCTTTGGTTGGTTGGTTTTGGTTTGGTTTGGTTTCTTTTTGTTACTTCATGTTAGCTCTTTCTCCTTTGCCTTTCCAAATACCAGTTTCGCTTCCCTCTGCATGTCCCCCTCCCCAGAGGAATTGTTTTCCCTGCGCCGAAGCAGGCTCAGGGATCTTTCGGGGTCCTTCTCCAAATGCTCAAATACACAGCTGAGCACAGATAAAACATTTTCCTCAGTTATCTTCCCTTTTTTTTTTTTTTTATTTTTGTGCACAGAAAAAAACCAATTCACTTAAAAACAGAAGGCTTTTTTCTGCTTCACTCCTGATTTTTATCCTTAGCATTGCCTTTGGTGTGTTATGCACAGACACAGAGGGAGAGCTGCAGGCATGAATTAGCCCCTTCCAAATTTTGCACAGGAAGGACCTGCTGAAACCCTTGACAAAATAGGGTTATTATTAAAAAATTAATATAGTTAGTAATTTAATCAACATCATTAACCTCATTAACTGTGAATGCTCTTGTAGGTTATTTTCATAGAATAAATATTAACTTCAATTTTTTAGTTTTAACAACAGGTTTTTTTAAAAAAGTAAATTTAACAGGAAGAAAATCTGACTTGCCTGATTTTTTTCCTTTTTTTTACAAAGCACACTATTCCTCTTCTAACTTCTTTGACTCGTGTGGTTAAGGTTTTATTTCATTTGCAAGAAGTGCATTGAATTCGTGTGGTGAGGACGGAAAGGTGGCAAATCCCCAGTGGGGACCCCTCCAGTGACCCGCAGTGCGTTATCAGCTGGAGCATCTGATAAAAGGAAAGGGAAAGCTGAGCACATCGGCTTCACTCCTGGGATCGATTAGGAACACAGAAATAACCCAGACAGGCACTCTGGGGAGCCCACACCAGGCAGGATCTACAAAGAGTTATTCCCTCTCCTGTTTTTTTACACCGAGTGGCAGAAAAGCAACTTCAGGCTTCAGATACCTGAACACAAAATACAATGCATGAAAAAATAAGTACGTTGCAGTTACTACATTATATTTATATATCCCTAAATAATCTCTATGTGTATATTATATACATATTCACCCTGAGCTTTTTATAATTTGCATGCTGAATTTCAAAGCTTGTTTCACTGTATCCTCCTAAGATTTTACAACGGGCTGCCTCAGTAAGAGGTTTAATACCTGACACTCTGGAGATAACCAGGATTTATTTTCCTTAACCTAAAGGGGGTTTCAGAGATATCAGAATTTAAAAAGAAAACAAAACAAAACAAAACCACCCTTGGAAATAAGTGGAGAGGTAGGTCAAGTTGGTAGGAAAACTGTAAAAGCAATGTCTTGGTCTCCAGGATTTTGTGTGTCCCCAAAATTCCAGAGCTGAGGTGAACATCCCACTCTTGGCACAGATCAGAGACTTGTAAGATCATAAATAAAACTGAAGGTCCAGTCATTAGTAAGCACATAACAGACAATGATGCAATTTCCAGCAATTTTGCTTAGAAATTGTATTTATTAGCAAAACCAACAACAAATATATTTTCCCCCAAGTTTCTATAGTAGAAAAGCTGTATCAGCCTTTGGATAGATGGTCTAAGATGTTCCTGAATCAAAACACTCCAGATCCTGGAAATTTTTTGGACTGGTTTCTGTTTCTGGTGGCTTCATCTCCTTAGAATTTTTGATTCACCTTGCTTGAAACCCTTTTGTCATCCCACCCTCCCTCCAGCCCTGCCCAGGAGCTCGGACACTCTGCATTTTCCCTTTGGGAATAAAGAAATTGAGCTTTGAGAGCTCTTTTTAGCCCTACTTTTCCATTCCTTTGATCTTTTCTTGGTTTATCCAAACTCTTCCCCCTCCTCAGCGGTGTTCTTGGAGTGTCTTCCAGGCACAGCCACACCATTCCCACACAAATATTGTCTCTCCTAATGAAGTTGCTCCCATTTTCCCATTCAGGGGCTACATTAACCCTTTAGACAGCCGAGTCACACTGTGAGCTCATTTCCACCACAACTCCCAACCCCTTTTGCATTGTGCTTCCCAGAACAGCATTTCCCATCCCAAATGTACAACACCCATTTTTTTCCTCAGACGTTTCTCCATAGTTATTTCCTTCTTAGAATGTGTGCTCTTTTCCTACGGAGAGTTCATCAATTAACACTTCCAGACATCTATCTCCATCCTTCCTCCCCACTTCTGGGCCACACGTGGATCTCCCTCCTTCCCTGACAAGGCTGTGCCTCACAGCACTTTGTGGATATAGTCCAGACCTCTCACTGCTCTTGTGGAGATACTCAAGGCTGCTCCGATGTCTTTCCTCCATATGGGATGAGATTTCCTGATCCCAGGATTTTCCACACACAGACGTGAGCAACGCGATTGATTTTATTCTTATTTTCCATTTCCTCATCTCTAAAAGGGCACGTGGTTGCAACAGAAAAAGTTGGCAGCTACTTCATGCAGATCCAACAGCTCCAACCATTCCTCTGAGCCTGTGCCACAGTCAGGATAACATGACCCTGCCAGGATGTGGAAGGAATGTCCAGAAACCTCTGTCTCTCCCCACAGTCACCAGTGACTGTGCCAGAAAGGCATCCCCTCCCTGCCATCCAGCACCTTCAGCTGGGACAGGCCACCATGTGTCACCAACATGCAAAGGGTACCTTGAGGCATGAATGGTTCTCATGAACGAAGATTAACCCCCTCGCTGAGGATGACAAGGATACAGGCAGGCAGAAGGAGGATATTTAGGAATTCCATTACACATAGATTTGACATTCTCTTTGAAATTTTACCTTTTAGTCACAGCCCCTCCAAGTTTCCCTTGGGCAGGTCCATCTGCCATCAGCTAAGCAGGAATTGCTGCCTTGCCCATTCCATCCCAGGAAAGCAGGGAGCCCCTGAGGAGACCCCTCCCCAGCAGCCTGATCCCTCCCCAGCAGCCTGATCCCTCCCCAGCAGCCTGATCCCAGGTTACAGATGGATGGATGGATGCATGCATGCATGGATGCATGGATGGATGCATGGATGCATGGATGGATGCATGGATGGATGCATGGATGCGTGGATGGGTGGATGGGTGGATGGGTGGATGGGTGGAGGGAGGGATGCATGGAGGGATGCATGGATGGGTGGATAGATGCATGGATGGATGGATGGTGGATGGATGCATGCACGCATGGATGGAGGGAGGGATGGAGGGATGGTTGCATTCATGGATGCATGGATGGATGGATGAGCACTGAGCACCAGAGCTGCACCCATCTCCTGTGCATGCCCTGCCCAGTGGGAACCTCCACAGCTCCTGCTCCTCACTTTGCTTCCCACCCTCCGCAAACTGGGATCACACAGCACTCAGCACCTCCCAACTCCATCACCTTCCCTGTGCAAACACTCTGTCTTCTAAATTTCAAGAAAGTTGCTCAAAATTTATCAGCAGGAAAAACCAGAGAGTGAGTTTATTTTGGCTTTGCCATCAGATATAAACTGACCATTGTTCTTATTTATCACATTGCCACCATGGCCAGAAGAGTTATTGTTGCCCAAAGGACTTCAGGGGTGAAATCACCATCAGCTTCTACCTGTCACTCATCAAACATTTTTTAACTCATATGCGATTTAAAAATAACCTCACTTCTTAGATGCCTTGATTGTAACATAAAAGCCAGTTTGTCCCTGAATATGCAAATAAACAAACCCAAATTAAATATGGAATAGAAATAGGAATCTCCTGTAAAGCCTCCATCAAGTCATGCACAGGAAGAGAAGGACTGTCAAAAAAGTAATGTCTCTTAATGAAAACAATAAACAAGCTCTTATTGTCAGTACAGGGATAAGCATTCCATACGAGTCTTCTCTGGAAGTGAAAATGGAGCAGGAATAGTTTCACAGCTTCCTCTTTCCTCCAGCCTTCAAAGACACACTTCACCAGTTCCCCTTCCTCATGTGCCCATCATTCTAGAGGCAGTTGCACAGAGCTGGAAGGAATTATAACTTAGATTTCCCCCAAATTAGCTAGGAAAAGACTTAAACATGCGGAAAATGAGGAACAGGCCCAAACACTTTTAGAATGATTTACAAAGTGCCCTAAATCCCAGTATGAAGGCAGGAGTGCATTTTCAATCAGGGTCCTGTCCCTGAGCCTTAAACAACCCTAGGACCTGGAAAACGTAATTTTAAAAGGATAAAATAATGTAAGAGGTTAATACTGTTAAAAATAAATCAGACTATTTGAATTACTTAAACACAGGAAGCAAAATGATACTCTTTAGAGGCAGATTCAACTCCAAGCAGGGTCTGTGGGGTGTCCTGGAAATAACCCTCCTAATATCACTAGTCATCTAATACATGATAAACCCCCAGATATTAAAGGCACTTTACCTTCCATCCGTTAATCAGAGGACAGGTGCTGAAGGTTTTTTTAATTAGGCAGTCTAAATAATTGCCACTAAGTTGGCAGATGAACAGGAGTTTCTCATCATTGAGATGAGCACTGAGAGAGAAAAGGATTCCTTCTCCCTCTAGTCCTAAAGGCAGGAATCCTTCTGGAAAAAGCAGTCTGACTGAGTTATCCATCCCTCCACATTCCATTCCACTCCACAGCTGCACTCCATGCTTGTGGAATCGGCTGCTCCTCCAAGAAATCTGAAAAGCCTGTCTAAAGGAGGTGCCAAGTGTTAAGCTGGTGAAATTGGCTGGGAAAGCTGGTTTTCAATAACACAGGGAGATAATTATCACTAATTTAATAGCTCTGTGGGCAATACAGCCATTATGTGGGCATTGGCTTGACTCAGATCTGGCAAAATCTTGGAGTAGAGAACAGAGGACATGATTAAAAAGAGCCTGAATGGAGGAAGGAGGTTATTTGGTGTAGCTGAGGTCACTGAAGGAGCACTACTTGTGCTTTTCATGAAAACTTAGAAAACTGAACAGAAGAGCCACTGGATGACTGAGGACCTGAGAGGGAAATCCTTTCTATTTAGTGATTCCATGGGCTCAACCTGTTCACCTGCGCTGGGAAAACATCAGGAAAGCACCTGCTCATCCAAGCACCTCTCAGGAGGGAATGAAAGAGAACAAAAGCACTTTCCACAGCGAAGAAGATGATTTAGAAGGATTTGGCTCCTAGAAATTGCCATGACAAATTTAAAGTAACAAATTAGCAGACGTGTTATCCCTTGATTTAACTAAGCCTTAGCAGTGCAATGCAGGAGAGTCTGCAGCCTGCCGTGGAAGAAATCTGACCGTATGGACACAGTGGGTTCATTCTAGCTTTGCTCCCTCCTGGATATTTAGCAGCACATCATTTATCCACTCTTGTTGTGGGGATTTCAGGCTCTTCTAAATCCAATGTAAACACACAGCAAGGAGCACAACAGCCCTGGGGCAAGAACCACATCATTCATCCTGAGCACTGCGAACAGGCAGAACATTCACTGACTCCTGGTCCCTTTTTCCCTTGGGTGGAACCACAACCGCACCAGCCAGAGCTGCTGCTTCTGTCTGAGTATTTTTATTATTAGTGTATTTTGAGTTTTAGAATTCACTCCATCCTCAGTGGGAGCAGCCAACATCGGTGTGGAAGGTGAGACAAGGATCAGATTGGACAGTACCTAAGAGGGTGTAGTTTTGTCTGGGTTTTGTGGTTTTTAAATAATTTGTGTTAATTTTGAATATGAGAAGTGTCATAGCAGGCAGGCAGATGAGCAGCTAATCCATTCCCAAATACCCCTGACTTTGGGGACTGGATAATTATCTCTGGGCACACTATTGCAGTGGTTCCCCACCCTGAACACGGGAAAGGTTTCCCCTGTGTCCTGTCTCACCCTTTACACCTGTAACCCAAACCTCTTCTTGTTGTCCTGTCCATCCTGAACAAAAAGCACAGCACCTGAGCAGGGATGGCTCCAAGTGGGCAGTAGGAGGGGGGAGAGCAAGAAGCATCATTTATCCTGAGTTCTAGCAATGTGATGGGCAAGTTTTTCATCTCTTAGGACCTTCCCTTTTCAGTCTGACCATGGTTATCTCTGAATCCCAGCAATTCTTGGCTCTGACCTGCCATAAAATGTGAATCTTGCCCTTTTTACCTGGAATCTGAGCTATGATGCCTCAGCTGAAGATCCTCAAGAAGGAAATCTGTTTCCTTCATCTTCAGCCCCTCCAAGCTCAAGGTTTGGTTTAAACAGTCTGATATAGACCTAATACAGGGGGTTTGGTAAACCAGTGTAGCTGTGAGAGGAAAACACACAGGGTGGTGCTTTGGAAGAGTCTGTGCTGAGCTGTCCCTCCCTCACACACAGAGTTAAAACTTACTACATTTATATCTATCCACCTAACAATGGAAGAGTCTGTGCTGAGCTGTCCCTCCCTCACACACAGAGTTAAAACTTACTACATTTATATATATCCACCTAACAATCTTTACTGTGCAGTGACCCCACACTGGAGCAGAGTTCCCCAGAGGGTGTGGAGTCTCCCTCACTGGAGATATTCCAGAACCATCTGGGCACAATCCTGATGACCAGTGTGGTCCCCTCCAGCCTGCCCCAGGCTGTGAATACACACAGCACCTGTAGATCGGGGGGGTTAAATAAATACAAGCCAAATCACAGCTTTTATAGCAACTTCCTGGCAAATCCCAATCTTTTTAGACTGCCTCTTGTGCCTTGTCTGACTTTCCCAACTGCTCTGTAGTCACCAGGAAGCCCCAAGAAGTTGCAGGTCGTAGGAAGGGTTGATGCAAAATAAAAAAAGGCAGTGATTTTTGCAAGTGCATCTGAGTGCATTAAACACAGACAAAGGAAAGGGTCAAACTTCTTCCACTGGTCAAAGTAAGACTATTCTTACAAGGAACAGGCCATGGAGGACACCCCCAGTCTCATACTGGTGTTTTTGTGACATATGTACGTGCTGTGAGACCCTCAGAGGTGTGAAAGCTGTAAAGGCTCCTCTGCAGTTTACAAAATGTGCATTGCCCCACCCTTGGAGAACATCACCCATCCACAGCTTGAGCTGTGTCCTCCTGGGACTGAGGACTGCCTTCCACCAGGTTTGGATCCCCCCACTCCCCCAGGGGTGGGTGGCTGTGCTCCTGTAGAATCCAAGTCCTCCAGGATGTGAGGGTGTTGAGGTCCTGGCACAGGGTGCCCAGAGAAGCTGTGGCTGCCCCTGGATCCCTGGAAGTGTCCAAGGCCAGGTTGGAGCCACCTGGGCTAGTGGAAGGTGTCCCTGCCCATGGCAGAGGGCTGGAATGAGATAGGCTTTATGGTCCCTTCCAACCCAACCCGTTCTGGGACTCTGTGAACTGAGTTTGCTACAGAGATGGAACCTGTCTCAGATACTCTCTATGTTCCTTTTTCAAAATAAAGAGGGAAGCTTGAAAAAAGTTTTCACTACAGCTCATTTTACTCTTATTGCAAAGACTGTAAAAGAGTTGGGTGCAGTCAAGGAAAGGAGGGAATGGTGTATGTCAGTAAGATGCTTTTAAAACTGTGCATTAGATGTTATAACAGTGTGAAAGTATAAAAAAATGCATGAATATTTGACTCCTAGAGCATTGCTTCTAGTCCTAGAAATAGACCCTTTTGACTGATAATATTCACATTTACCACAAGTGCAAAGAAAATGTTCTCACATTTGCAACCAACGTGTGTGAGGAAATGGAATCCATCCCAGTTTTCCTGTTGAGTCGTGTCAGGTGGAGCCTCAAGAGAGGGGCGTGTGGGACAGGATCACTGGAGACATCACTGCTCACCTTACCTCCAGCAATGCCACTTCCTCATCATTTTATTACTCTTTGCTGCCATCCATTCTCATTTAAATGCACTTTTGCTCCACATGGGTGACCAGAATTGGACAGGATACTCCAAATGAGGACCAGAATGTGCTTCCAATAGTAAATGCTTTCATATTTCAGTTACAAATACTTCTCTTGATACAGCCTACAACTGATCTGCTTTTTTCACAGCTGCATCCCATTCTCAGTCTTGGTCATGCTGTGATCAATACAGCCAGTTCCCCTTCTATCATTTGAGATCCACAAATCATTAACTTCAGAACTTCATTTTTGCTCTCAAGCTCAAGGATTTGAACTTGGCCTCTGCACTGCTGAGTCTCATCCAGTTTCACTGTTTTATTCCTCAGGGTCATCCAGCTGGACATGCTGAGGGCAAGGTAGGAACACAATAAAAGAGTGCAAAGGAAGAAGAACTAAAGGCAAGAAAAATTTATCTAAAGGGAATTCTGAGTCAAAAGCAACAGGGCTAAGTGGCTTGCTGCAAATGAAAGAACAAAAAAGGAAAGTAGGACCAGAAAATAGTAAGAAAAGGAATAGTGAAGCAAGAAGGGCAGATTGAGTTCAATAACTTAGAAATGTTATGGTTAAGATGGCACAGAAACAGCCAAATATTGCACCAAACACCCCAGAAGTCTCTCGAGTGCCCTTCTCTGTGTCCAACCAACACAATCCATTCCAGAGAAGTGATTGTGGGGTTGGCATGGAGAAACCTGAGGGGAGACAGAGCCCCCTGGGCTGGGCCCAATGCCTGGGACTGACAGAAAATACACAAAAGCCCAGGGATGAGAGTCTGGGAGGAAGAACCAAAGGAATGGGAAGGAGCAGAGAGAAGATCTCCAATGCCACTTGGCAGTGTGACTTTGGCCAATGTTAAAGCCTCATTTCCAATATAAGATGAAAAGGAGCAGAAATTTGGCTGTAACACCCTAGAAATTCATCCTAGAAATTCATCCCATCCTTTTGTTTAAAAACAAGTTAAGATTGCACCATTTGATCCAGGTGAACAAGGACTTAACCCCATTTCATGGCAGGGGACCACTGAGTTCATGCAGCCCCCTGGGCACAGCAGGGAGGAACAGGAGTCCTGCTGTCCCACCACACTCCCAGCAGCAGAACAGCTGCCTGTCTTGGCAGAGGGATGGAAGCCAGCAGGGAAAGGGCTGGAACCAGTGAGCTTCACTTGCAGTCCTGCCTCCAGGGTCAGTCCTGGGAAGTCAGGGCCAATATGTAGGCTGGAGGGGATTAAGTAGAGCTATTAGAGGGAAACTGTAAGAAGAGCCTCAACTATTACCTTAAAAGAGAAAAGACTTGGACCTAAATTTGTTCAAAGCCTGAAAAAGTTACTTTTGAGCTACAGACATGATTATTTTCATAGATACCACAAGGAAGAGATTTAAGCAGACTGAGTTTATATTTAGACCCGAGCGCCACAACTGAGTGCTTTGCATTTCTTTTCAAACAAGCCAAAATGCAAAGGTAGGACATGAAATAATGGCTGAATGTGAGACTGGACCACTGCTGAAACACAGAACCTGCTTTCCACAGGCATGGACAGCTTTTTAGAGAGAATCAGAAAAGTTAGAATGGAAAATGCCCAGAACCAAACACATAAAAGGGACAATCCATGAGCAACATTTACCCTGGCTCTTGACTGACACAAAATAGATAGTGGGGGGAAATTGAGAGTCACTGACTCACAGAGAAGTAATCGTGTCCAGAACAAACACAACAGCTCTTGTGGTTTGTGTGAAAGCATTTGGGCAAGGATTATTGGAGTTCTCTACAAGGGATCCAGGTACAGGTTAATGTGAATTCCTCATTCAGTGAGTGGAATTAGCAGAACAGCTGAGTTTGGCAGAACTGGAAGGTTGGGGTGATTGTAAATCCAGAGATACATCCCTGCAAGCCCAGCAGACAGTAGGACTGGCAGTAACCACCCAAGTTCCCTCCAGACAATGGAGTGGTATTTATTATTCTGCACCTCACTGTGCTGAAGAGGAAAACTGGGAGCATTTTGAGGATTTGCTATTCTGATCAGAAGCAGATGGGGATTTATGGGCTATCTCCCTAAGGGAAAAGCCCTTGGTGTGCTGACCCTGCACTGAAGGTCAAATGGAGGGGATGGGGATGTCCCTTAATGATAAATACTCTTCCCCTCTCACTGCTGTGGGTGATGCATTATTGCCTGGCAAAGGGGATAAGGATTAGCAAACCTTTGGAAGCTGAACCTCCTGGGCAATCCCAGAGGAGCCCTTCAGCTCAGACTGTGTGAAACAACCTGCATGGGCCCTCCTCGAGCCACATGGACAGGGTGTCACCCCTGCCAAGGTGTTCTTCAGTGAAACATGAACAGATGGGAATGCTGAGGGAAACATTCCCTGATGTGGGAACATAGAACAGAATCCCACAACGCTTTGGGTTGGAAGGGACCTCAGAGATGATCCTGTTCCTGCTATGGGCAGGGACACCTTCCACTACACCAGGTTGCTCAGGGGGTCCCATCCAGCCCAGCCTTGGACACTTCCAGGGATCATCCACGTACCTGGGAAAATAGAAATTCCTGGGTTTGTTCTTTTGGAGGTGCTCAAGAATTTGCCCTTTGCAATTGCATTTGGAAAGCATGAGAGTTTGGTGCCCAGATGGTCTAAGACCCAAGCACAACAGAGGAACAGAAACATGCTGCTCTTTTCCTTCTCGTGCTTCCAAGAGCCCATCTCAACACACAAAAGCCAAGCCCAACCCAGCTGGAGCTGAGCTTGTGGTGAGTGTGTTTGTATTCTGCAGAGTCATATTTTGGTAACTCTGTCAAAGTGCTATAAAACTTATAGAAAGCTTTATATAGAAAGCTCTCAACTTTTCCCATATTTTCATTGGAAGCAAAACAAGGGCAGATGTGCTGCCTGGGGATGGCAAAGAGCTGGCCAGGGGAAGGGGACTGAGGAATTCAGGTGTCCACCCAAACACCAAAACCTCTGCAAGGTTTGGCCCTGGCATTATTCCCCCAGAAGATCAGAGGAGTCCAAGAGGTCCAGACCAAAAAAGGGACTAAGATTATCAGCCCATTCCCCCAACACCCCAGAAATTCAATGATATTCAGTTCAGACCCCCAGCAGGGCCTCCAGGTTTGTTCTGGGGGGAGACTTTTCCCTGCATCAAATGTAATTCAAATGATTTTGTGGTTTGAGGATGAGTAGCAGCAATTTCTTTGTATTACTCATGTGTTTTTATATCCTGACAATGCCCTTTAAAGGCCTAAAAAGCAGAATCTCAGGGGCAGAGTGTTAAAAGAACGTTTGTCAGTGCCTTACTGAGAGCTGCAACAGTTTTCTGTATTTTATAGGTCTTTACTCACCTACTTTACCATCTCACTTTCCTAAGCAGCTGCTTTCAGCCTTTATAATGATGCTAAGTTGTTTATGAGTTGGTCCAAATTTGCCAGACCTTCTAAGAACATTTCAACTTGTCCCTTCCAGTGTTTATGGGACACTGGAAGGGACATTCATTTTTGTCTGAATGTCTCACACTGTTCACTCTGTTGTTGGATGAAGATGAATCTGAACAGAGTGAAATCAGCTGTGACAAGAAAAGAGGTTCCCTCAAAAGCATTGAATATGCAGAGTGTTCCTGGGGAAATCAAATTTCCATGAAGACCTTTAAAATGACATCATAAAGAAACGACTAAAAAGGGAAAAAAACCCCCTGTTTCCCCTCATCTGTCATTTTCCAAATTTACATTGGGGAGAATGTTTGTGAAAGCCAAAAGCTGGGGAAAAGATTAAAATACCTTATTTCTACATGAAATACAAGAAGCCAAAGCAGAGAGGGAATGGCACAGAAAAGGGCTCTCTGATGAGTCAACAAACTTTCAAATGCCTGCCTTTGTTTTGGTTTGAAATGTAACTCTGTCATTCCCCTGACAGTCCACATTAACTATTTCCATACCTCGTTTGCTGAACTGCCAGTTCAGTGGTGAAATTTCGGTGCTGGGCTAAGTCCCCATAAACAACAATTTAAAAATCCTATGTTAAAAATCTCCTCATGCATTTTAGCATCATTAAAGAAATAAATTGGAACATTTTCCAAGTACTACTATTAAAGCAATTTGCTTCTCCACTGTTAGGAGCTCAAAACAAAAATAAACTCTTTCAAATCTCAGTGTTCAGAGAGAAAACCAGATGTGAAGCTTGCTGGAGGTAAGGAAAATAGTTTGATTGCTTTAATCAGCCTTTGATGAGTCCCAGGAGGAAAAATAGGAAAATAATGAGCCAAATGGAAAAGTAGACCTCTCTTAATTACAGAAGAAAAAAGCAAAAAAAAATAAAATTAGGAAAAAACCAACCAACCAGAAACCCCCACCATGGGGCATGGGTTTTACAATATGACATAAAAGATGCAACTCAAGATTGATCACAGAGTGCCCTGAGCTGGAAGGGACCCACACATGCCTGAGAGAGCTGTCCAGATGCTCCTGGGGCTCTGAGCACCTTTGGACTGCCCCTCACTTGTGATTCCACTTTGGTCCTCTTTCACCTCCCAGCACTCAGGTGCCCATCTCTCTGAGCACCTTTGAACTCTCCATCACTTGTGATTCCACTTTGGTCCTCCTTCACCTCCCCAGAACTCAGGTGCCCATCTCTCTGAGCCCCCTGCCCAAGCAGCATTGCCCTCCCAGCCAGCTGACAGACTCTGCACACCAAAGCTCCACCCTGGGTACATTTCCCATGCTCAAACAGCCCCCCCGAGGCTGGACCACTCCTACCACCCCAGTGCTTTGGCTAAGAACCCCCTGAGCACAAGGGTTCCAACCAGCCAGGGCTGCATTTACAGCCCAGCAAGTGCTCAGATGGCCCTGTTTGAAGGGAACAGATGCAGGCTGGAGAGGTTCACTGCTTGCTCAGACACATCCACTGACAACCCTGCTGAGATAAAGGTGCACAAGCACTTTGGGAAGAGCAGTGCAGGTGGGCAGCACCCCCTGCTCTGAACATCACGGCGGGGGTTAGAGCAGATCCTGCAGCCAGGCTTAAAGAGCTGCTTCAAAAAGCCAAATCGACAGCATGAACACCACGACGTGCAAAGCAAAGCAGCTTCAGCTCACTTCTCTTCACTCCAGCCCAGAGTGGGAGGAATTAGAGCCCAAATGTCTGCATCAACCTGCCATAGCCAAGCCCTGTGTCGTGGAATCATAGAATAGATTGGGCTAGGAGTGATTTTAAAGGTCATTTACTCCAACCCCCCTGCCATGGGCAGGGAGAGCTTCACCCAAACCAGGCTGACCAAAGACCCTCAGCCTGGCCTTGGATGTTCCCTGGTTGCTGGACAACCTTGTGCCAGTGTTTTACCACCCTCACTGTAAGAACTTCCTTCCCTCCCTGTATGCCCAGAAAAA
>JAWWEW010000051.1:1459390-1482634 GCA_035583185.1 Anabacerthia variegaticeps | reverse complement strand
GATGTTGAAGAGCACAGGGCCCGAGATGGAGCCCTGGGGAACCCCACTAGTGCCAGGTCACCAGTCTGTCACCCCAGTCCCTGTCACACTGTGTGCTCAGGCCTGAAAAAGGAAATAATTAACAAGGGCTTCTCCCAGTAAACCCAGGAACAACTCCCATTTTTGTTTGCCTACTGCCAGGCTCCAACCCCTGCCCTCTCACACAGTCCTGTCCACTCTGTGATCTCCACCACCCTGAAGGAACACGTGGGATGACCCTGCTCTGGTCACCGTGCTGCAAAATCCCAGTTACCCCTGCAGCACTTGGAACAGGTTTGCCAGAGACACCTCATTTCCAAAACCAAGAGTGCCAAGCAAACAGCTACTTGTTTCAAAACAGAAACATAATCTTACAGTTTGGTAGTACACTTGAGAGTTGAAAAGAATTAATTGTTTCCTGTGCCAGATGCAAACCACCTGAAGCACCAGATGCTTTCCTAACTGTGGTGAAAGTCCCAAGTCACTTTTGACAAGCACCCAACCAAAGGCCACGAGTGAAGTGCCCCAGTCTGCTAAAGACTGAACTTCCACACAGTTTCAGGCTTAACAGTATAAAAATGCAATTGAAGGCATCACAGGTGGGCACACACACAGGCAGTGCTGGGTCTTGGCACTCCACAAACAGTTCCTTCCTCCTTCTGCACAACCCCTACTGCTTCAGCCTGTGTTTTGCCAGTCTCCAGACTCCAGCAGGGATTTTTCAGTGGCATCAGCAGCTTCTGGTACCACACAAAGCACAGGAACACACACAACAGACCTGCAACACATTCCCTCTCTCTTAGAATCCCTTGGCCTTGGACACTTCCAGGGATGGGGCAGTCACAGCTTCTCTGGGCAACCTGTGCCATTGTTTGGGTTGAAGGGACCATAAAGCCCATTTCATTCCACCCCTGCCATGGGCAGGGACACCTTCCACCAGCCCAGGTTGCTCCAAGCCCCATCCAACCTGGCCTTGGACACTTCCAAGGATGGGGCAGCCACAGCTCCTCTGGGCAACCTATTCACTGTTTCACCACCCGCAGCATAAAAGCAAAAATCTTCCTCATATCTGGTCTAAACCCACATTCTTTCAGTTTACAACCACCACCCTCTCTCCTACCATGCCAGCCCCTGGTAATAAAGTCTGATCCCACCTCTCTTACAGGTCCCCTTCAAGTACTGAAGGGCCACAATCAGGTCTCCCTGGAGGCTTCTCCTCTCCAGGCTGAGCACCCCCAGCTCAGCCTGGTGGCCTCCTCTGGACTCTCCCCAGCAGCTCCATGTCTTTGTTATGCTGTTCCCCAGGGCTGGGGGCAGCTCTGCAGTGGGGTCTCACCTGAGGGGGCAGAGGGGCAGGATCCCCCTGCCCTGCTGCCCTCCTGGGGGACCAGCCCATGTGGTCATGCACAGTAATAGCTCTCAAACCTGTAAAACAGAGCAGTTTTACAGCCAGAGAGAATTCAGTGGATTTTCCTTCCCCATCACCAGCAGATTACACTGATCTGGGGACCAAGACCCCCAAATGCCAGTCTGGCAGGACGGGCTAGTTTAGGCATTTCTGGTGCCCCAGGACCAAGTTATTTCCTGCCTCTTGCACAGTTACATGGGAGGGGGTTGGACAAGGGAAATGAAATTTTGCCTCTTTCCAAGAGTCTTTCACAAAAGCCCAGTGCCACCTCACCCTCATCAGGACCACCACACAAGGCTGGCAGATGTGACAGGCACCCTCAGGAGACCATTCCCAGCCAGAGGAGCAGCACAAGGCCAGAAGAGCACAGCCAGTCCCCCTCCCAGTGCCCCTCAGAAATCCATGGTGCCTGCAGATTACTTTCTGGGGTAGCACAAAGATCTTCTTGGCAGACTTCTCACATGATATGCAGATGGTCAACACATGGCTCAGGGCCCCTCCCAGAAAGAAAAGGAGTCTTCAGTCATTTCTGCAAGATTTTTCCAGTGAAATTAGAAACTCTCACAATTGCTGCATGGCATATGCACACATCTTTCTGTCCAGGAAATCCTTTGAGATGAAACCCTGCCTGAAATATGGGAGCCCTCAAATGGCTGTATTAGTGTCATAGCCCAATCCACATGTGGCTTTCATTCAGTACAGATAAAGGCAGGAAAAGACTAAAGTACATCCCTTCTTAGTGATCCAGTTCAGGACCCTCTGAGTCAGTGGAAATCATCTATTGACTTTAACCTATTATATTTACCTAATAAGAGTGTCCTTGTGGTACCCTGGCAATTCTGAGCAGTTTCTTCAGCTAAAATGTCAGTTGTGATCTCATATGAGCTTCCCTTCACTCCGCACAGCTGCTTTAAATAGACGAACAACAGTATCATATAACAGTAATAGCCAGAAATCATCCATGAGAATATACAGTCTTACCTGTGGTCCATAACAAACAAGGGTGGCATTCAAATATATAGATATAAAAATAAAAATTCACTCAAGGCTAATGGTCTTTCACCCACCACTGAAATACAGCAATTCTTAAAGTCTTCTAGAATGGAAATGGGAGCAAATGCATTTAAAGTAATTCAGCAGCCAGGGATCCCTCCCTCTGAAAAGTCATCAGAAATATCTGACAGAGCCAGGCCACTTTAAACTAGAAAGTTTTAGTATTTAAAAGATCTCTTTGCTATAAAGCTGTAGTTCAATTCATACCCATTTCTCGATTTGGGAAGCAAACATTTGGAGCACTAAATGAGCAGATCAGAGGCTTTAAATCCTCCATCACTGCTTTCTTCTACGCCAGGAGTTTGGTTAGAGGTGTTGTTCTTTATCTACAAAAAGGCATCTCATTGACAGATCAGACCCCAAAAAGGGTCAAAAGGAGCTTGTAACCAGTTGCTAATAATATACACGTAGGAAACAAGTTTTGGAGGGGAGAAAAAACAGAACCACCAAATATTTGTTCTGAGTGGAAACAAGTTAGTAATGCAAAGCAGAAACCCACAATAAGCCCTGGCTTAAACAAAACCTGGGTGTGAGCCCCATTACTAAGCATTTCAGGTGCTTCCAACATCTGCAGTGCCTTTCAGTTGACTTCTAAAATGCTGCTGCTCCACCAAGGAGAAAGAGCACAGACCTATGACTGGGGCCCATTTAACATTCCCTGAAGGAAATGATTTTCCAGTTAATGAAACCAAAACCAGAGTGCTGCAGAAAAGTACCAGGTTTGCTGAGAAGTGTCTCTGCATGCTACAGATGGAACAAGAGGTAAAAACTTTGCCATGGACTTTCTAAATATCCTAAAGAATTTAATCTCTGCTATGGAATTTCAGGGAATTAGACAAGCAGTCAGGGTGTCAGTCTCCCTCCAGTACAAAGGTTGGTGCAGAACCTTAAACCCTTTTTGTTTCCATCCTCTTCACTTCTGGAAGTGTTTTTTCACAGGCCTTTTTTTTTTTTTTCCCTCTTCCTTCTTCTTCTTTAGCCTTTTTAGCTAAAGCTAAAGCTAAAAGCTTTTTTTAGCTTGTTTTTGCTTTCCCTAAGCTGGTGTGCAAACCACAAGCATGAAGGGCTAGTGATTTTAAAAACAAAAGAAAATAATTGCAATTGATGCTTCTTACAGTTGTGCAAAGCTGTGCAGTGGCAAACAGCACTACTGCAAACACTGCTGGCCCTTCACAGGGGACATTTACTACCTTGGATTTATCTTAACAGAAAGCCCCACAGGCTGAAAACCACAATTAGTTTCTGAGAAACTTCATATCATCTGCAAGCAGAACCACTGCCATGAAAACAAGCTCAGCCATGAATCACAGAGTCATCAGTGCAACATGCAGTTATCCCTCCTTTGTTCTCTGCTGCAGTGCTCCCCATCTCCCAAGGCACTCTCTGGGCCTCCATCAATCTCCACTTCCCAGGACATCCAGCTCTGCAAAAACATAAACAGCAGGGCCTGCCTAGGAAAAATTTATTGCAAACTTAAAAATCAGGGAGAGTCTGGCGCTTGTGGTCGAGATAAATGGAGGAAAATGTACAGGCTGTGCTCTCTTATCACTTCTGACTCAAAAACAGGGGCAGGAGGTGCCTTATTTAGAAGAGTATTTCCCCTGGTAACAGTAAGGACAGCATTAACAGAAAATTAATCCAAAAGGTCTTTAAGAAAATATGTGATTATTTCTGGCTAAATCAGACCTGTCTGAAGACCAGGAGTACAATCTCCCATCAGTAATTTCATTTTATCACCAGGTCCCATCATTTTGCAGGGGCAGACTGCCCAAGGTGATGGTGCTCATGCCCACCTGCACTGAAGGCAGTGGGCTGCTGGTGGACTTGAGGGTGTTACTGAAATCGGACACAAGAACAAATTAAAACTTCTCCCAGCGTGGTAACCAGGTCTGGTTTAGCACTACTTTACTGCTGAGGTTTTTTTCCTGATCTAGTAGGAAAAAATAGTAGAAAAAGCCCTGCTAAATTAATAGCCAGGAATGGCCACATTTGAGGAACGAGGGTGCACTTAGATATTTCCCAGTTCTCAGCCAGTGCTTGCTGGGATTTGAGGGATAACGAGGCGGGGGAAGCTGCAAATCGGAGTCAATTCCTACTGTATGAAACAGAGCACTTCCCACATTCCTGAGACACACTGCACACACCTTCCCAAACTGGACCTCCTTTGTGCACAGAGGCACATCTCACTTCTTCCATTTCTGCCCCTCAAAACGAGCCTGCAAACAAGACTGGAGGAAGAGGCTGCTGAGCTGGAAGGGAGGGCTGCTTTAGGATTTGTGCCTTTGCCCAGCCTGGTTGGGGACAGGAGCCTGAGGAGCCTCTGTGTGCCCCTTCCACAGGGAACACGTGCAAGAGCATCACCCTGTGCCTCACCCTGCTCACCCCCCACCAGAGCTGAAGGGTTGCACAAATTGGACTGGGAACCTCGTGTTTGTTCCCCCTTCCCACTCTCATCCCCCCAGGGCACAGGTCGCTGTGTTTGCAGTGACCCCTCCCTGGGATCCCACGGGCCGGATCCAGGAGCTCATCTCTCACCCTGGCACTGGGACATCTGCTGTGCAGAGTCCCCACAGTGAGGGAAACTGGAGCCTGTCACTGTCCCATGACTCACCAGCCACATGGGCTGCCAGATGAGCCCTTGTGTGGGGTTTAGGGGCTCCCCAGGCTCGACACCTATGGATACCAGGCTCTCCTCGGTGCTATTCCTCATCCAGGAGCTCCTGCTCCAACCACTGCACTGTAACCACAAGGGATATGACCACCCATATCTGGGGACTCTGGATGCTCCACCTCAGGCTACACTGAACGCTGAATTAATTACATGTGGATTAAAAACAAAGAGTAGAGAACTAAGAAATGAGCTGTGAATGATTTAGTGAAACTGTAAGTGACATTAGATGTGCTCTTGCCCATAAAGAGCAAACAAGCAATAAGGCTGAGTGATCTCCGTGTCATTTAGGCTGCAAAGAACCTTTAAGATTATTGAGTCCAACCATTCCCCCAGCACCTCCAAATTCATCACTAACCCATGTCCCCAGGTCCCACAGGGCTTTTGAATTCCTCTGGTGGTGGTGACTCCACCACTGCCCTGAGCAGCCTCTTTCAGTGCCTGAACACCCTTTCAGGGAAGACTTTATCCTTAATATCCAACCTAAACCTCCTCTGGCACAACTTGGATCCATTCCCTCTGCTCCTGTCCCTGTTCCCTGGAGCAGAGCCCGACCCTCCCCTGGATCCATCAGGGACTCGCAGAGCCAGAAGGTCCCCCCTGAGCCTCCTTTTCTCCAGGCTGAGCCCCCCCAGCTCCCTCAGCTGCTCCTCCAGCCCCTTCCCCAGCTCCGTTCCCTTCCCTGGACATGCTCCAGCCCCTCAGTATCTTTCTTGTCATGAGGAGCCCAGACCTGTCCCCAGGATCTGAGGTACCTCAGCAGTGCCAGCACAGGGGGAGGGATGGTTCCTGCCCTGCTCCTGCTGGACACACTATTTCTGATACAATCCAGGTGCCAGTGGCCTTCCTGCCCACCTGGGCACACTTTCCCTCTAATGTGGATTGGACACCTGTTAAGAAATGAGCAGGGAGTCACAACATGAAATAGCAACATGCATTTTTTAAAGGAAATAATGCCAAAGGTCACATTTCAAAGTCTTCCACCCATTCTGGAAAGCTTCTGCAATGGAAGAGAAACCTGCATATTTTACTGTAAAGGTTACTCAAAATGCCCTTGAGGAAAAGTTCCGAGTTTGGCCAAAGCTCAGCTCCTACCTTAGCAAGAGCTAAGACAGCCCTTTAGGCTGGAGGCTGATAAGCTGTGCCTATAGACTGGGAATTCTGCATTAGCTCTGCCCAGCCCCAGAGCACGCTGCTGGCAGGCACTGGGCACTGCTGCAGCAGCACCAGCCCAGGTGCAGGGAGGGGCACAAGTTCTGCCAATGGGTTTAGTAGGGCCTCCCTAATATTTCACCTAGTCCCCTTCAATAACAAATAGAGAGGTGATTTAACTGAATATAATCCAAACATGATTTCTGCATTTTTATCAATTCAAACCATCAAAATCCCACATTTTTAGCTTGTTCCCACTATTGCACTTTCAGCAGCAAACCAGATTTTCATTGGTTTGGTCAATGAAAACGCTGTGCTAGGAAGTCACTGGGCAGTTCTGGTTCTCACAGTGGTGCTTTAGTGCCCTGGCCCAGAGCCTTGCAGAGCAGATGAGGTGTGTCAGACCTGGCCATGCTGCTGCTGTCTGGACACTTCCCAGATCTGTCTGTGGAATCATGATTTCATGTCCTCAGGAGGCTGCAGTATGGATGTGCATTGGGCTCTCCAGACAGTTTGGCACCCGGGATCTCTCACTAGAAATATCTCCTGAAACTCTGGAGCTGCTGTCCCTCAGTGGGATGTTTACCAAACTTCCCAAGAGCTCCAACAAGCAGGAAACAGAGGACCTCAAGTTTTTATGAGAAGAACATATATGTGTGCACAGATATACAGATTTTTCCACATTAAACATGTGGACACTGCAATGAACAAAAAATTATGGCACAAGGTCCTGACCTGCTCCCCAAATGACAACAAAGCATCACTAACATAGAAGTCCTGGTTGGCAGGCCCCACTCAAAACCACTCCTGACAGAGCTTTCCAAAAAGCCCCACTTTTCAGCCAAAAAGGCACACTGTTCTCCTAACACACTGCATGTTATCTCCCAGAGGAATATGTATTCTAGGCCAATTCAGGTGTCAGTCAGTGATCTTCATCTTCTGAGAGACTGCAACTTTGAGAATGAGGTGAAAAGTTTCTGGGTCCAGCATCAGAGGAATGACCAGCTGAGGTGGCTCCATGGGCAGCTGACAAAGCCCTCCTGACCAGAATAGGAAGTAGCTGAAAATCTCTTTGGATAGCTGGGGAAAGCCTCTTGAGAGCAACCCCTGGCAGACTTCACCTCAGCATCTGCTGGAAGGGCTGTAGGTTTGTGCTCAAACAATCCAGGAGAGTTATGGAGACCATCAAGGCCAATTTCTTGACACAGATGGTCAATCAGCCAATTAAGGGAGCTGCTCCACCGGATGTGGCACTCAAAAAACCCCCAAACAGAACAGATCAGAGATGGAAAGAGGAAGACAGCCTCTCCCCCAAAGACTGCAGTGCAAGGTCCTTGACTGCCCCTGCAAACTTCACCCAGAGGGGTTCAAAGAGAAATGGAGCCAGCAGGTCAAGAGCAGGGATCCTTCTCCCTGTTGGGCACTCTAAAGACACCTACAACCCACCTTTGGCTCCTCAGTGTGACACCACTGACACAGCTGGAGACCCCATGAGGGCAGTGACACATGGGGGACACACACAGACCAAGACTGGGCTTTATTCAACCTGGAGAAGGTGGGAGAGGGATTTAATGCTGCCTGTGACTACCTGATGCAAGCACGTAGTGAAGGTGGAGCCAGCCCTGCCCAGAGAACCAGCACAGACAGCAACCCAGGACATCCCAGTTACATGTACAGAAAAGTATTTTCATCTAGAGGGTGCTCATGGATTGGGAGAGAAGGCTAAGGTGGTGATGTGAGCTCTGCCCGGAGACAAACTCTCCTGGGCAAGCTCCTAACTGATTTAACTGGCCTGAGGACAGGGATGAACCAGAGACTTCCAAGTTGCCCTTCCTAACTAAATTTTAGAAACCCATGATCCAACAGAATTACAAGCCTGTACTACAGCACAGATGTTCAGCTGAGAAATGGGTTGAGAAGCCAAAGCCCAAGTAGAGGAAACTAATGAAGAAAAAAGACAACACCCAGTCCTTATTTTTCTATTTCGTTTGTTCTACTACAGTGACATTTCCCATCACCATTATTCTGTGCCACGTGCACAAGGGGCCCATCAGCTACATTCACATATGCACTCTGTGCATGAGTCTATACAGATGTAACTTTAAAGGATAATCTCTATGACTGATTTATGGTCATTTATGGTGGCTCTGTGGGACACAAACTCAGTTGAAAGTGGTGTTTAGAGATTAGCAATGAAAAAAGCTGCACCATGTGCAACACCTTGTTTACTCACCCCTTTTTATCTCCTCCCAACAGCTGACACTACACCGTGTTTTAATTGCTCACTGACATCACACTCGGGCCTTGGACATTAATCTGAGACTTCAAGCATTTTGTAACATCATTCCAAAGCTTTCATCTTCTTACATGCACAGCAGAGGTGGCCAACAGTATACTGCTGACTGAAGAGGACAGTGACAAAGGAAGGCTTCCATGTCATATATGGAGATAAACTGGTGTGGGGAGAGGGGAAGAGCAACTTCCCTGCGAGATTCAGCCCTGCAAATACTTCAATAACCTGAGGAGCAGCTTTTCCCAGCTCCAGTACCAGATTCATACTGGCCCCAGCACTGACTTTTGCCTTGAGGACACACCACGTGGAGACAAACATTTTCAGTAGCTTAAGGATCCCACAAAGATAAACAAACCCATGGCAAACCCCAAAGCATCTCACCATACAAAACAAGTCAGGCCACAGTCAGATCTTTAATAAAAGCACTTTGAGTCAGTGACAAACATGATTCAGCAGACAGGACAACTCAGAAAAATGAAGACTGGGGTAGCAGTGTGCTGCTGTGTTTGCAGAGGATCCAACAAGGTCCCTAAACCCAACCATCCCCTCAGTGGCTCTCAGCCCTTCACAACACACTAGAAGGCTGCTAAAAAGGTCTCTCTTGCCTCACCCTCCTCAAGTTAGCACAGAAGGAGCACAGAAGGGTCTTTATTCTGACCAAAACCAACAGAGCAAATCAACCCAGAAAAAAACTCCAGCTGTAATCTCCAAGTAGGAGCTTAAGTTGATTTTACAGGAAGGAGACCAAGCAACCTATATGCTCCCTGTTTCCTCCAGTTTCACAATATGCACCTCCCTAGGGCAGTTGTGGAGAGGGGCCTGACACTGCCAGTCCCCCAACAGGACTCACCTGCTTGGAGCAGGGCATGGCACAAAGCAACAACCTGCAGGAACCGTTCCCCACCTCAGTGGTGAGTCTGTTCAAGGCTGTCAGCCACCTGTGTGACAAGACATTTCCATTCAGCATCTTCTGTCCTGCTCCCCTTACTGGGACACCAGAAGCCAATCAAAGGTGCATTGGATCCTTTTCACTGTGACATTAGCTAAGTAACCAATTCTAATTCCAGGAGTCAGTGATCCTCTTCCACTACCAAGGCCCTGAAGCTCCCTTGGCAAGGGGAGGGGTTCTGCAGCACTGAGAGGAGTATGGCAAAGGGCTTGTCCTCAGAAGCCCAGCACACACGAGAGCTTTGGAAGGTTTATCCCTGCGCTTTGGTCTTTGGGTAGCGCCACCTGCTCAGTATCTGTAGTGGTCTGGCTTGAAGGGCCCATCTCTTGATAAGCCCAGGTATTTGGCCTGCTTGTCACTCAGTTTTGTCAGCTTCACACTCAGCTTGTCCAGGTGAGCAGCAGCCACAGCTTCATCCAGCTGGAAAACAACACACAGGGACAAGAACATTAGGAGAACAGAGGCCTGTTAGTTCAGGAAGTCACAGTCAACAGCGAGAAATGACTACATGGAAACCAAGAGCAGATCTAAGGGGCACTTAAGGCAACACAGCTTTCTTCCTGCCAACATACCATGCCTGCTCTGAGCACAGAACTGCATTCTGTGGACAGAACACATCGAAGAGCCTTGTGCTTTTGAGGGAAATCAAGTTAAACTTCAGTGAGACCGAAAACTTTGTATAACCAAGCCCATTTCAATCTCATTTACACATTCACATCCATCCAACAAGTAAAGAACAGAGATCAAACTATTTAGAGACAAAAATCCAGTTTGGTAGAATGATAAAGCCCCAGCCATGTTTCCACTACAGAAACACATCAAACTATCATCTTATATAAGTACTAAGAATACTGGGAAAAAAATTCATCTCCGTTCCAGATATCCCATCTTAGGGGCACATGTATTAGAAATCCGTTTCAGAATTACCAAGTCAGCAAGACTACTTGTATGTGTTAGCATTGTCTTCATGAAGAATGAAGCCAAGGTGGGCTGTAGGACACAGGCTCAGCAACGGTGATGTAATTTCTTTATCCCAGAGATGTCTGGCAGATGTGCAGACTCAAGAGATTGAAAAATGGGTACAGTCAGAAGAGAGTTAAGTGCTCCAGGAGCTCAGTACAGAAAAGCCAGAAAACAAGCAGTAGGATGGCAAACAACTGCTGTATCAGAGGGGGATGCACAGCCCCAGGGGACATCCAAAGGTACAAAGGACAGCACAAGTGGGGATCAAGTGCTGCTGAGTTACAACAGAAGGACAAGTTGTAATTCCTGCAAAACACAAGGAATCAGTGCTAAGGAAATAGACACAGGTCTAAATCCCAGCAGCACAAAGAAGACTGATGGCATTTCGCTCCCCAGCAGCTAAAGAGATGTGAAAGGTTGCAATGTATCTGAAGGGCAGTAAATCAACAAAACAACCAAGGGCCAAACCTTCACCTTGTGTGAACCAGCAGGGCCTAAATGGTTCAATAACTAGTCCTAGACTTCCCCCCCAGAGGAATGGCAGTAACAAGCCACACTCTGAAGTAATCCCACTGCAATGAACCAGGTAAAAAGCTACATCTGCTCAGAGTATGATTCACTCAGCCTGCTCATAATGGGTAATATGGAACTGCCAACACCTCTTGAGAACCAGCCCAGCCAAAGGCGTAAAAGAAAACATTAGAAATGTAAGATGAAGTGGTTGAAGAATGTGGAAGTGAACCACAGAATCTACCAAACATAAGAGCCAGGAAAATCATGAAGGAAAGAAAAGCTGTCTGGAAGGACTGTGTTTAGAAGAGAAACAAATATTTATGCTTAGTAGATTCTGCCAGAATGCCATGGTAAAAAAAAAAAAAGAGGGTTAAAAATTGGATCTGGTTAACTAGGCTGACATATGAGGCTCTCATAGGTGTATTTCAACAAGTTTAAGACAGATTACAACCACTTGAAAAGGAACTGAGTCACTGACAATTCCCAGATGAGGTTTTCAAACTGCAGCAGAGATCAGTTGTTTAACAGCTGCTTCAGCTTGGGAACTTTGAGACTCAGATAAAGAGATACACAAATTTAGATGAAGGTAAGCTGATATTCTCACCTTAAAAATCATAACTGAGCAGGACAGATTTGGTGCCAAGAACACAGAAACAACTGTTTGCCTCAATTTCCAGGAACACACATTGCAGAAAGGTGTGCACGTTTGTGTAGCTGATCAAAGCAACACTCTCACAGTCAAGGAAAGTGCAGTGCAAGGTCCTGGGTAAGTCTTAAGTTTTACATTTGGACCTCAAAGCAACTACACAAAACTGGAAAGGCACTAGCCCAGAAAATTATCAGAGAAAGCTCTTCTGTTGGTTCTGCAGAGGCAACTGCTTTGTTTAAATGAAGCCTTCTGTGAAACAGAGGGTCAAGAGAGTTCTGCCCCTGTGTGAGAACCTGAGGAGATCTCTGCTATCTGACACACAACTCCGTGTTTCCCTGCTCTGGCCATTACCTCTCCTTTCCAGTTCAATTATGAGACTAAGGATTGTTATTCGGGAGGAGGACGAAGTCACATTTTATTAACAACACTGGGCTATCATTTTCCAGAGAACTTCAGCCAAACTGTTCCTTTGAAGACAATTATGTGGCAGATTGCTAATCAACTACACTGCATTCCTGCTATGCTTTGCTTGATCCTTAATGGATGGGTTTGGAAGGTTAAGTCCTTCAGCAAACACCTCCTAAATAAGTCCAAACATAGAAATTCTACTTCCCAAATGGAAAGTATTTTCACATTTACTCTCACACCTGGTGGCATTCCAAAGCAGTGGGATTTAACTCTAGCATCTTTTTCCATGACCATCTCAAATTCTCAGGCTTGTTTTAGAAAATTAAAACCAGGTTAGTTTCCCAAAAGGAATTTGTGAGTTATGATATGATCCAGATTTTCCCAAGAACAAAGAATACAGAGATAAGTTTGAAGGGAAACCCGAGGGAATCTGTTAATGATATTCTGTGAAGCTTTTAGGACCAGATTGTGACAAGCTCTCTCAGGTGCAAATGGGACCCAGACTCTCTCAACCAAGAAAAAGCAATTTAGTGTCACTCCAGCTTCAGCTCTGCCCCACTACACTTTGCAGCTGGGCTTGCCGTGAATGCTGACAATCAGAAGAAACAAGCTGGTTGGGAGAAGCTCCCTGACTCCCCTGAGGCAGCACAGGGCTTCCCACATCCTCAGGGAAGAGTCCCACACCAAGTCAAAAAGCGATGGGTGTTTCTATCACAGTCAGGCAAGTCCCAGCTCTGCACACCAGGCCAGCCCCAGAAGAGCCCACTGCAGAGCCAGTGTGCCCAAAGCACCCCCTGAGGGACAGAAGCTCCTTGCAGCAGCTACAACATTCAGCAGAAAAACAAAGTCAAGCATAGACAAGACACATCTGCATCACCACACCCGAAGCTGGTCACCATTCTGCTGCTCCAACTCACCTTCTTTGGCAGGAAATGGACCCCCACAGCGTATTTGTCGCTGTGGGTCCACAGCTCGATCTGCGCCAGCACCTGGTTGGTGAAGGAGTTGCTCATGACAAAGCTGGGGTGGCCCATGGCACAGCCCAGGTTGACGAGCCGGCCCTCGGCCAGCAGGATGATGTGCCGGCCGTTCCTCAGGGTGTATCGATCCACCTGGAGAGGGGACAGCAGAACCCTGTGAGGGACACCCAGCACAGCCGACCTGCAGAGCCTGGGCACCTTGTCCCACACCAGAGCTCAGCAGTGGCCTTCAGAGGCACTTTCATGGCAACTGAGATGCCCCTGCCTTGATTCCAACCAGTGCCTGCAAAGCCTGCAGCTATCCCAGCCTTCACAGCACGTCAGTTTTGGCACCTGCTTCATATTTAACCAGCTCTCCAATTCTTCTGGCTTTCCCATGTGCATGTTGTCCCTGTGGTGGGAATGTGCTGCCAGCAGTAAAACCCACTTCAGAGAGGCCCAATGGTCAAAACTGGTGCAGAGAGAGAGGGTAGAGGGAACACCTGCATGGAACAGTCCAGAGGCTCTGAATCTAACACAGGGTAACAGCCAGAGTGCTCAGCCTGCTGAGAGACCCCTGGAACTCTCCCCAGCTCCATAAGCCCAATACATACAATAAGCAGCTGTTCTGGCTTCTGGTACCCTCCTCTGCTCTTGGGGGACCATGACTCAACACTGCTGTCCAGAGAAAGGTCTCAGCACATGCAGAGGGTGAGGGACAGAAGCTGCAGGAACCCCCTCCTGGGAGCCTCTTCCTAAACCTAAAGTTAATGTACGTTCTGGAATAGTTAAAGCAGTTACAGCAAGTTCCTACTCAACGCCTTTTGTTTCGAGCACAGTCTGGGGTTCTAAAGTCACATTTTGCCTCTCAGCCCTGCCTCTCCCACTTCTGAAATGAGTAAGGTTTTAGGATGTGTATTAGCCCACTCCAAATGGCAGTCAGGCACAGAGCAGGAAAACTTAGAATAATGAAGCTTTTACATGCAACTTGTTCATGTAACACTTGCTCAGCAGATGCTTCCCTACCTTGTCTTGCAGGTCTGAAGCCTTTAGGGACAAGAAATCCAAATATAAAATGGAGCACAGGGGGATGCCATTAGCACAGGGTAGC
Organism: Anabacerthia variegaticeps; assembly: GCA_035583185.1. NCBI lineage: Eukaryota > Metazoa > Chordata > Aves > Passeriformes > Furnariidae > Anabacerthia > Anabacerthia variegaticeps. Next base: position 1,468,490 of record JAWWEW010000051.1, on the reverse strand, counting down.
ATTAAATACTATAATACAGCAGCAACAGCTCAGCTGGAGGCTCAACCCAGTTAACAGTGCTCCAGACTCACTGCTAAGAGTCATCCATACTATCCTGAGCCAGGGACCAGCTTTCACTGGGGTGGGCAATGTACACATCTGCAGGCCATCCTCATCTCAGAAAGGCTCCAAGCCTGTGGAATGGCCAGGGAAGACCAGATTTACCTCTCGGCATACCCCATCTCCAGCGGGAAGCAGTAGCTGAGCAAGGAGAAGTACAACAGCCCCAGGGTGCAGTGCTATTTCCCCCAGTAAATCCTAACAGCTCCAGCTGCCTGTGCATTAAGCAGAGACAAAGAAGGTCCACCCAGGGCTGTCAGAGGCACCTTTCATGAATTCCAGCTGATGACTTTTAGGCAAACACACTTGTGGCAGCCCCAGCATGCTGGGAGCTGTTTTGTGAGCAGGGATCTCCTCTGCAGCACTCATCACCTGCCTGTGACAGCAGCAGCTTAGAACAGAAGTCAGGGCAGGATTTCTTCAGCATTCATCCTTATGCACAGCCTTGACCCCAATTTCATCCTTTTTGAAAAGGTAAGTTTTTATTAAACCAGAAATTTTTTCCAGTTTCCAGCTGGGTAGCTAGGTCTACACTGCACCTCATTGCACCCAATAAACTGGTGACAGACTGGCTCCTCAATGCAGAGCACACAAAGAAAAAGGGATTATTGCCTCTGCGCACTTAGTTTGTATGTTACCATATTAACACCCCATTAAACCTCCAACAATGTTTATTTCTTTAAGCAGTCCCGGTTTTGGCCTTAAAACAACTTTAGCTACCAGAAAGCACCTGTGGGTTCCTGCAGGACAAGAGCTCATGAGCACAGTCAGCTCCACACTAAGGTCATGGGCAAGAACAAACCTGAACACAGTGAGAACTTGAGGGTACAACTTCAGACCCGGATGAGGCCAAGTAGAGTGTCCCAGGATACTGAAAAGCCTCTCAGAACTGCTTAGGAAGAGTTTGATGTGGGTGGCCAAAAAGCCACAGGGGAGTTATGAAAACTGGAAGGGCAGACTGAGATCTCAAAGGTATGTTTGGGTGTGGTGTTTTTACAAAGTAGAAAAGCTGTCCCAGAATCCTGCTATCAGCAAGCACACTCCCTCCACAGAAGGCAACCAAAAGTCCCATGCCAAGTCAGACAAAGCCTGGTTTGCTTTATAAGATGTTGCCCCTCAATGCTGGTGTTACAAAACAGTTTTGACCCAGTTTAGTTTTGTTTCTCTGCTTTAGGACACACAGTTGAAAAGCTGACATTTTTATATCCCCGTTTTCTTTGTGTAGCTACAGCCATAGCTTAAAGTAGTAAACATGTGGTAGGAATGGCAGCTGAGCAAGGATAAAACACTCCTGCTCTGCCCACACATTCTGGGCTCCACAGGTTTCTAAAATGAAGCCACCAAGTCTGGAAGAGAAGTGGCAGAGCTCCAGATAGGCTTTCCTGAGGCTTGAATCTCAAAGTAAATAAAACAAAAAGCTTTCAAGAAAAGTGTTGTGAATCTTTTCAAACCTTGACACAATCCCAAATGACATTCCCTTAGGACCAAGACTGTTCTGGTGCAGAGCAGTACAGGAGCCAATACTTCCCAAGAGGAAATTCAGCCCAGCCACCAGGCAATCCATGGGCTCTGTCCTAAAGTTTTACAGGCTCTCTAATGGTCTGCTCTGCATTCATCACCTAACTTGCTTTCTGAAGCTGAGCTCTGCCACTCTTTTCAGCTGAGGGCTATCAAAGCAGGCACATTTGCATTCCCCATTCCCCAAACATCAAAGCTGACTTCCTGTCAGAAATGAACTTGATGCAATTGTCCACAAAATCACCACTACGGGGCTGGCTCCTGGCTGCCAAGGAAGCAGGAACACATGGAGAAAGATGCATCCACCTCTCCCCAGAGACCACACTGAACACTTGGGCACTGGATGGAACCAGACACTGAGGAGCTATTGCTTCTGTCTAGGAGGAGAGGTTGGCAAGGGCGGTCTCACCTGAGGTTTAACATTCACTGCCTCCACTGCATTGTCATTCAGCCACTTTGCATCCACTTCCACATCAAAATGGCCAATATTACACACTATGGCATCATCCTTCATCTGCTCAAAGTGCCTGCAAAACAAAACAGTTGTATCAAAAGCTAACACACAAAAACCATTTCCTCCTCCTCCAGCAGCAGCAGCTGCTCTGGTCCACAGTTCTGCTTGGGGACAAGGACAAGTGCCTGGATCACTGACACTCACAATATGTTTGTCTGGAAAGTCTACTGGAAAAAACTCTCAAGCTCCTAGGGAAGGACACTTCCCAAGGATGTAAGAGCTTATTGGAGAGAAAATATTTCCCCAGCATGGACAGTAATATTGTTTTGTTTAATTAGTCAAAACAAATACCTGCAGTTATTCTCCTTCCTACATGGAAGAAATCATTTTCTCCATAACTTTGAAGTTTCCAGCAGTTTTACATCTCTAAAGACAATGGACTTTCCTCCTTCCACCTAATCTGATCTTCCATTGCATGTACAGACTCAGTGGCACAGGAAGGAGTTTGAGTTGGGGCTATAAATTGAGATCTAAGAAGCAGTAACAAAACACTGTAGAGCAGTTCACTGAGAACAGGCTGCTTTCAAGGCTGCTGTGTGTACCTACAGATGGAATCAACTTCAACCTTTACCTGCCTCCTCTTCTGTTCACATCTATCTCACCTAACACAGAATTTAGCCCTGATGCTCTGATTCCCCAAGAGTCTCTGTCTATCCCTCTGCACCTCTTGTTTCTCCATCATTACATGCCATAAGACAGGAGCAATTGTAACATGGCAACATCCAACAGAACTGAAAGACCAAAGGCCCAATGTCTCACTAAATTCCTGCTAAATTCTAATGTCCAGAGATGAGACTGTGCTAACCCTCACCATACTGCTGGCATGTTATGCTTTAATCAATCAACTCTAACTGTACAGGTGTGCTTTCACTAAAGCAAGTGGCTTGACCATACCTGCCCTGCACTATGTCAGTGCAGCCTGTGGTGGTGACAAAGATGTTGCCCTCTTTGCAGGCCTCCTCCATGGTTGTAACTTCATAACCTGAAAGGACAAAAAGCTGTTTCTTTATCCAACCACCTACATTTATTAACAAGTGAGACAGAACAGTACTGAGAAAGAATGAGCAAGAAATCTGATCTATGAGTAAAAACACCTGCTGTATGGATGATGCAAGGCGGTGGCATATTTGTCTTGCTAAATAGCACAGTGTCATGAAAATACCCACCCCTCACCTTTTCTAACCTGTAGAATTATACATTCAATGTCTCATGCCACAGGTCTAACATCTGGCACAACACTCAGACTGGATCCAGGGGCCAAGTCTGAAAAAGGAAGAGCACCCCCAGCACCTGCAGGTTCTAGTCAGCTATGACTAGAAGCAGGATTAACTGTACCAAGAAGGCCAGTTACGTGAGGCATCCACAGAAGTGAAGGAGCACAGCTTCCAGAGCATGCCATGGGCACAGCTGGAGAGGCAGAGAGCATTGCACTGCCCTCCACAAACATCTGCTGAGGGTAAGGCCTGGTGCTTTAACGTGGAGATGTTCCAGTGAAGTCTTATCCCATACTGAACATTAGAGCTGCCCAACCCAAGGACAACAAACCCCCTCAAAATCAGGCTTAGAGCCTTCTGAAATGGGGCCCTACCCCACTATGGCCTCTGAATCCTTGACTCCAAACACATTTTCAAGGCCTCTACATATAAACTCCTTCCCTAACTGCAAGAAAAGAACTCCTACACTTAAACCCGATTCAGCTCTACCTCAATAATGACAGGGCTGCAACCCACTGAAACTGCCTTGGCCAACTCTCATTTCTTGCTCTCCACTGGCATGCAGAGAACCCCCCAGGAGCCCTGAGTGCTGCCCCTGCTGCAGTGCTCACCTTCCATGGCTGCCTGCAGGGCGTTGATGGGGTCGATTTCGGTGATGATGACTCTGGCCCCGAAGCTCCGCAGGGCCTGGGCGCAGCCCTTGCCCACATCCCCATACCCTGCCACCACTGCCACTTTGCCAGCAATCATCACATCTGTAGCACGCTTGATGCCGTCGATGAGGGACTCTCTGCAACCATAAAGGTTATCAAACTTGCTCTGAGGAAGAAAAAGGAGCAGTTTTAGAACAGATCAAAGTCACTCAAGCCAAATTTCCCTACAGAAAGGAAAATGCAACTACAACAGCTGAGGAGGCTGAGAGTCAGCTGAACTCTTGAACCACCAGGAGGGATGGCAAGAGGGCAACCTGGATTTTAATTCTCCAGTTCAGTCTATGGAGTTATACCAGACACAGGCTTCAATACTTCCCTGGTTAAAAGCACTTCATAAATACATCATGTCTACCGACCAGAGCTTGGACATGTTAGAAACCTATTAGAGGTAACTCAAATTTGACAAGTAAAAAGCACAAGCAATTCTTGTACACAGAGGTAGGTCTGAATGCCTTAACCAATTGTTCACCAGTTCCCTGCTGCTGTTCATCAGACAATGAACTGAACTAAGTGCCACAGGCAGGCAAAACACACCAGCAGAACATCACCTTATCTTTGCAAGACATGTGCACCCTGCAGAGCAGCAAGTGCCCACATAAACCATGAGGAACTGGTTCCTGCAGCCCAAGATGATCAAAGTTACATCTTCCCCATGAAGAGCTGACAGAGAATACTATTGCTCAGATTTAGGAAAATGCAGCAAGTATCCATTCACAATGCTGGTCACTGAAATCAGGAGCCCCTGGATTTCATCTCCTGATGCCCCACTGCACATCCTCCTTCTGCTGTAACATTATCACACGAGATTAACAGCCAGGCCCTCAAATCAGAATTGTCCCACTAAGTCAAGATGTCAAATACTACTTCACCCCTTCAACACCTCCCTAAACTCAGAAACACACATTGCTGTACTATTTTTGTGATGGTCCTCCTTGAGCCTTTTGTTTTCACCAGGAGGAGGGGCTGTACATACAGATTTGATTATCTGGAGAGTTACAAAAGCCAAGAATTTTAAAAAAATCTGGCTGCTAACATTGTTCTACGTTTCCCAAGGAAGCCACACTAAGAACTCAGCATTCACAGGAAAATTCTGGTCTCAAAGCCCGCCTGGGCTTGATACAGCCTTAGAGCACTTTCACTTAACACTGTCTACTGTAGGCAATCTTAAGATTAAATACCTAGAGGCAGCAACCTGCTCCAGTTCCTGTCCATGGTAGGGGGTTGGAACAAGAGGAGCTTCACCGTCCCTTCCAACCCCAGCCATTCTGTGGCTCTGTGGGCAGGGCACTGCCCTTTCCAGTGGGACCTCCCCTGCAGCTATGGCTGGTGCTGCATCAGCACGTGTAAGGTGATGTTACAGCTTGGTTTTCCATCTACAGCTTAACAACTGTAAAATCTTTGTAAAAAAAATAAATGACAAGTCCACATTAAAAAAATGGTGCTGCTCCTACTCCAATGTATTATCTGAGCAAGGAATAGCATGTTACTCCCAGCCTCAGAAGCCGGGCAAGGACTGATGTGTAACAAGTCATACCTCACATCCAGAAGTTCCTGACTCAGTGCCTGGTAGTCTTATCAAAGTCACATCTGCCATTAGTATGTCAGAAAATGAGTGTTACCAATGCTTCAAACTCCAAAGCTAGTGCCAGCTGGCAATCCTCCTTCCTAGTCCTTGAGCAGATCCTCCCTGCAGTATGTCCTCTCACTGAAGAAAACAGCCTGGTCAGGTTTGATTCCTCATCACCAATTGCAATCCAAGCCTTCCAGGTGTCTGTGTATTCTCATGCTGGATGCAGACATCCGTCCCACCCAAAAACACATCGGAGAGGCAGAAGGAAGGAGCAGACCTGGCTGCTGCCTGCCTTCTCTCCAAATACTGGGACAGGAACTGGCACCAACTGCCAAAAACTGGAAGAACAGAATTTGTCAGCTCAGTTGCACATCTTCCCAGAGATCTGTAATTGTGGTTGGTACAAGTCTTGTACAATATAAATACCAAAGAGTACTTGAAAATAAGCACTTGTTTGGCACTGGAATAAAGTGAGCTCAACCCAAATCCACTCAAGAGGCTTTTATAGGAACATCTGAATTACCAAATCTACTAAACAGCATTAATAGTTATTATGCAAGAGGCCCAGATCTAGGTGAAAAGGATGTAAAGAAACAAGCTTCTTCCAAGATCAGCTGGATTCCAGCCCACTAGCTATGAAATAAAAGTGTCAGATGCATCTTAGTGAGCAGAAAGGAGATGCTCTTCAGACAGCACTGCAGAGAAGGCAGGACCAAATAGTCCTTGAGAACTGCCAAGCCCAGCAGGGAAATGTTCACATGGGAACTTGAAACAGATTCAGCAACTGGAGTTAAAACCACCTGGATGCATAAACCCTAAGTGTGCCTGAAATTCCCACTAGAATTCACCTGCAGCCAAAAAGCACCAGCACCCTTCAAACACCATTCCCCTTCACCCTCAATTCACCAGGATTTATCTTGGGGAGCAGTAATAATGCTAAGCAAGGGAAAAATACTTTGAACTCCTGCTCCTAGAGATCAACCAGAGGTTGAGCAACCACCCTTTACCAGCCCCAAGCTCATGCAGGTCACACTCTTCCAGCTGGTACCTGACACACCTACTCGTGGGATTTGAGCTACTCAGAGTGAGGACAGACTCCTTGCTCAGGAGCTCACTGTGCCAAGGAGCCATGATTCCCAAAGGTGTTTTCACGTTATTAAAAAGCAGAAGAATGCATGTCTTTATTTACAAAAAAAAAAGCCCTTGATGTTCTGAAAATGAAGTACTTGCAATGGCATGTCCCATAAGAGACATCAGGGGCTCACTTCAAGGAGATGGTGGAAGCTTGCCCAGAACCAAGACAAGAATAATCCAGCATGAGAAGGAAGACTTGCATGGGAACAACATCCCAACACCAAGCAGGCCAGAGAGCAGCACAGGGCAGGAGGGCTCTGTCTGCATTACCTTGGTGACAGAGTCGTTGACGTTGATCGCTGGCACTTTCAGTGTCCCATTGGCCTTCATCTTGTACAGGTTGTGAACTCCAGTGGTTGTCTCCTCTGAAATACCTTTGATTCCTGCAGAGAGAGTGAAAGGATTCACCTTAGTGGAGCTAATGCTGCTGCAAACCAGCACATATCCAGGTGCTGGTAGCATCCTCCAGAGGCCTAAGTTAAACAAACCCTTGGCAGGGAGCAGGGAAGAGATGAAAACCCTAATTTGGATCCTCAAACAATAGTTTGAAACTTCAAACCAGTTTCATCCCCCACAAGGCAACAATTAAAACTGTAGGACAAAATATTCTTTGGAAAACAGAAAGGCACCAGCTCTTGATCCTGGAACCAAAAAGACTCCTCACTCTAATCTGTTTTCTCACAAAATGATCCTCTGCAAAACGAACAAGATGTTCACCTCGGGATGTTTCTACAGCCTAGTCCATTGTGGCAAGGTGGCTTGAAAGGACATGATACCTAGACAACCACACTTAAATCTAAAGTACTTGGATCAACTGGAGACAAAAAATTCAAATGCACACTTCACCATTCCCAGTTCTCCTGCTGTAATCATCTTCAGCTCTGCTTAAACAGCCAACACCCCCCAAATCTGGATACTCACTTATCTGGAGCTATTTGAGATTCACAAGAAAAGAGACACTATGAAAACTGTAAGTTGCATGCATAGCAGCAATCTATGCAGAGAAGACACTGCCCCCTCCAGGCAAGCAACCTCACACTGATTTCATGGAATAAGATTGAAAGGATGCCCGTGAGGAAAATAATTTTACAACCCTTTTGAAAGAAAAACTCTAAGAAATAAACAACATTTATGAATTGTTCTGTTCAAGCCCTTTTGCTGGTGAAACAGGTGACAGCCCAGGCTACCTTATGTGAGTGCACATGGATAAATATTGCTCCTTTTCATGTCATTTTTCAGAACTCCTTTCCCTCACTATAGAAAACATCATCACTTCCAGTTCCTACATACATTTTTTTTTTCCATCCACACTCTATCCACAGCCCTCCCAGTACTTCAAAAAGGTGAGCACTACCCCTTCCATCTCACAAAGAAGAGCAGGGAAGCCAAAGGACTTGCCTGAGATCACCAGGCAGCAGCAATGGCAGAGCTCCTCACCCACAGCCCAGCCCACAGTCCTCAACAGCCAGTACTACTTTAGGGATGAGTAACTGGGAACCAACAACAACCACCCCCCAGCACAATCCCCTGAAGTCATTCCTGTAGTTTGTTAATTCTGGGCATGGAGGAGAAGTGTCCCAGTGTCACCACCTCCCCATCCCCAAGACCTCTGAGAAACTTATAGGACAGTAAAAGTGACTGAACAACTCAAGAACAATCAGCACTGTTGGGAGCACCAGCAGCAGCACAGTCCAAGGTAGGGACCAAGGCAGGAAGATCACATGTAGATGTGGCACTTGGGGACACGGGTTAGTGGTGAGCTTGGCACTGGTGGGGGAACAGTTGGGGTCAATGGCCTTTAAAGGTCTTTTCCAACCTGAATGATTTTGTGATGGGCCCCTCCAGCTGAGCAGCTGGTTTTCCCCACAGAGGACAAGGGGGTCAGCCAGCCAAGGGACCTGCAGGCTCCAGGAGGGCTCATAAGGACCCTGAAGGAACACCACAGGTTTGCAGGAAGGCCAGAGGATGTGTTTCCAAGCCACAAACCTCTGCACCCTCCAGCACCCAGGGGTGCTGTGCCTCCCAGGCTCCAGGGGAAGGCAGGAGGGTGCTCTGCCCCAGCCCTCTGGGACTCATCTGCATGGCTGGAACAGTCATGGATGGCAAGAGCTGCCAAGAGGCCATGGCATCCCCAGCAAGGGGCAGCAGGGCAAAAGGGAGGGAAGGGCAATCCCAAATTTATCCCAGAGGCCCAGGCCCACAGCACAGCAGTGCCCTCCAGTGCCACCCCAGCAGCCCCCCAGGGCAGCCAAGAACAAGTGCTGACTCTGATCCAAACCCATTCCCACTGCTTAAAGAAATCCAGCTGGGAACTGCTCCAAGCCCAGGTGAGTAACAC